>JAVIWB010002563.1:0-338687 GCA_031893035.1 Dermolepida albohirtum
AGTTTAGAAACGAAAAGCAATTAAATGTTTAACTATTGTTTTGTTGCATTGTATTTTGGCCCTCTGCTTGGATGAAAGTGTCTTCTTGATTTTAATGAAGACAAATAAAGGAAGTTCCTAATATAAGTTTCCGAGTTGAAAGAGTACTACTAAGATTAAAATCAATACTTGGATGTCTCATTTTTACCAATAGATTTAACCCTTCATTTCGAGAAATTTATTGGATCAAGTTTGCAAAAAAAATCGCATAATCTGCAAAGCCACGGTTCTTGGTGGATTTACAAAATACTTAGAATTCAATATATTTTTATATTTTAAAGGGATGTACAATCTTACATACCGAGTACACACATTTCGATGTTCGCCATTGGTATGTATATAAAGGGTTTTCCAAAAAGGACTTGACAAATTTTCTTCAAAATAAAATGCATACCATTTGAGATATTTCAAAAAATTTATTATCGGGTTGAAGTACAATCAAAACATTTATGAATGGAACTCGACTTCGTTCTTATAGCCACCTCGGGCACGTTTGCAGCGGTCGATTCGTTGGACCCAATTTTCGATGACTCGGCCACACAATTCGGCCGAAACGGCTGCTATTTTGCGTTCAATATTGGCTCTGAGCTCTTCCAACGTTGTCGGCTTGTTGGCATAGACCAATGACTTGACGTAGCCGCAAAGAAAAAAGTCTAGAGGCGTTAAATCGCACGAACGAAGCGGCCAATCGACTGATCCATTTCTTGAGATAACACGCTCATCAAACTTACTCTTCAATAAATCGTTTGTAACGTGTGCTGTGTGGCTTGTGGCACCGTCCTACTGAAATCACATGTTGTCCAAGTTCATATCTTCCAATTCGGGCCAAAAATAATCGGTAATCATGGCGCGATAACGATTACCATTCACTGTAACGTGACGATCATTATCGTCGACGAAAATATGGCTCGATGACGCCGCCGACATGCAAACCGCACCAAACAGTTATTTTTTGTGGATGAAGTGGTGTTTCATGAAGCCCATGTGGATTTTCACCCAACCAATAACGCATATTTTGCTTATTGACGAACCCATTGAGCCAAAAATGAGCTTCGTCACTGAAAATGATTTTGCGATGAAATGATCATCTTGGCGCATCTTTTCCAGAGCCCAATCGGCGAAAGTACGTCGCTTCAAATGGTCCATCGGCTTCAATTCTTCAGTCAGCTTGATCTTGTATGGGTGTAAACCAAGATCCTTACGCAAAATTCGCCATAAAGTGGTCTGGGCGATGCCCAACTCTTGAGAACACCGTGGAATTGACTGATTTGGATCATTTGCTACGGACGTTTCAACGGCAGCGATATTTTCGACACTTCGACCAACCCGTTGTCTCACTGGCACGGCAACATCACACAACGAATATGTAGACTCAAATTTTTGCACTAAACTTGTTACTGCCTGTCTACTAAGGCGAGAATTACGACCGAAAGTCGAAGTTAACGCTCTTAAAGTAGCGGTCACTGACTCCGAATTTCTGTAGTAAATTTTTATAATTTGCAGACGTTATTCGTTCGTGTACTTTACCATGATAAAAATGTTAAATTTACTGAATAAATTGACAGTGACAGTTCGATGATTAGTGAAAGGGTGCGTTCACAAATTGAATTAAAAGTTGTCAAGTCCCTATTGGGAGACCCTTTATAACAAAGTAAAGTGCTTGTACTAGAAGGTATGTATGTGGTCTTCACGTGGTGCTTTCCAGTTATGAATGGTTTGAATTGTCTTCTTAAGTTCTTCAACATTAATTACGAAATCTTTTTGTTGTGGGATGTTTCGATGTTTATATTATTTTTCCTCTATAGAATATGACCACACAGTTTCCTAAAATATCTTAATTTGATAAGCAATAGATGGTGAGAACTCAAGATTGTGAATTTTTCTACGTTTTTGTAATATTGTTTTTGATTCCTGTGAAATTGTACGTTTTGACGTGTTTTTTCATTTGATTCCTTGTCCCTCTTTAGTCTTTTAGAAAATTGTGTTAGTTTTTTAAAATGTCTAGTTTTAATAATAGTGTTTTGTTTTCGTCTCGTATGATATTTTTTATGTTTTAAAGTTTTGGTTGATTATTATTATTATTATTATTATTATTATTATTTAAGACCAAATTGATGAAATTTGGTAAGGAATACACCAAAACAGAAAAATCCAACTGGGAGAGTATATTATTGAGGAAGTAGATAGGTTTAAGTATTTGGGAGTGATGTTGGATAAAATTGGAGAGAGAGAGAGAAATAGATATCAAGGAAAAAATAGCAACAACAAATAGAGTAGTACAGGCAAATAAGAAGCTATTGAAGAGCAAAATATTAAGCAAAAGTTGTAGAATGGAAATATATAGGACGATAATCCGACCAACTATGATGTATGCAGCGGAAACACTCAGCATGACGATGAAACAGAAGGAGTATCCGCGAATGATGGAAAGAAAAATATTGAGAGTGATACTGGGACCAGTGAAAATAGGAGATACTGAATATAGAAGAAGAACTAATCATGAGCTTTCACAGGAAATAGGAGAGGATATAGTGAAAAAAATTAAACAACCAAGAGCTAAATGGTTAGGACATGTATGAAGAGCCGGACCAAACGCGGTGATATATGAGGTTATGTAATGGAGTCTGAGAAGAAGGAGGAGAAGGAGACCGAGAAGTACGTGGAAGCGAGAAGTGTAGGAGGATTTGAGATGGACTGGAACCAGTAACTGGAGGCAGAAAGTGGGGAATAGAGAACAATGGAGAAAAATCTGTGAAAAGATATAGGCTGGAAAAGGGGGGTGATCTCCCCAACATAAAACAGATCTAGAGAACCGAAAGGTGGCTTGACTCCTTCAGGAGTGTTACGCCATGATAATAATTATTATTATTATTAATATTAATTACACCAAACCAAATTCGGATCAGACAAACGGAAGCCATTCCGATGGTAAGTCATTACTTTGTGAAATTTGTAATGGAATTTCACAAAGTAAAATTGTACGTTTCGATGTTTTCTTTCATCTGATTTCTTGTACTCGTTTAGTCTTTTAGAAAATTCTGTTAAATTTTGTTTTTTAAAATGTCTAGTTTTAATAATAGTGTTTTGTTTTCGTCTTGTATGATATTTTTCATGTTTTAAAATTTTTGATGATTATTATTATCATTAATATTATTATTAATATTATTATTATTAATAATTACACAAAACCAAATTCGGATCAGATAAACGGAAGCTATTGTGATGGTAAGTCTTTGTACTGGTTGATTGTTAAAGTCATTTCTTTGCGAAATTTCATTACACGAAGGAATAAATAAAATACTTCATCTAAATTTCACACTATATTATATATTTACTGTTACTAGTTCCGTCTGTTAGGATATTATCGAGCAAGTTGATCGATCAGACGAATTTTACACAATAGTTATGACATTATCGAGCAAGTTGATAATTTGTAACAGACGAAACTAGTCACAGTAAATACATACATTAGGTCTACCGGAAAGTTCTGCCCATTTTTAGAATAAAACAAAATAATAAATTTTTCAAAGCTCGATTTCAATTTTTTATTGAATAATATAATATCCATCATTTATAGTATGTCATCTTACCAGCGTGATAGCAATTTGTATACGTATACTGTTTTTAAAAATCCCTGGAAATGAAAAATTGGACCAATGCTTGTCTGATATACGCCACTATATTTTGTATAAATTCCAACAAGGAAAAAATGCTACAGAAGCGTGTACAAATTTATTGAAATGGTTTGGTGATGGTACAGTTTCTGATAGAATATGCAGAAGGTGGTTTGAAAAACTTAAAAATAGGTGATTTGCAAGCACTAGGCGACCATCTTTGATCGACGACGATACTGTCAAGATCATGTTGAAGCAAAATTCTTTTTTGACATCGGAGATCGCGGAAAGGCTAGATTCAACTCAACAAACCATTTCGAAACATATTCGAAAATTAGGATTGGTCTGAAAATATTCGAGATGGATGCCCCATGAGTTAAGTGAGAAGAATTTGAATGAACGAGTCATCAAATGCACATTTCTGCTTGCGCGGAACAAAATCGATAGAACCGGATGATAACTGGGAATGAAAAGTGGATTACCTATCAAAACATTGTAAGGAAAAGATTATATTGTGAATCCGGAAAACTTGTACTCTTCATCTCTAAACCTAAGTTGAGCCTGGGTACGAGAATGTTGTGTATATGGTGGGACATTCGAGGTCCAATACATTTTGAGCTGTTGAAACAGAGGAGAAGCTAAATTCGGAAAGGCACTGTCAGAAATTGAATAATTTAGAGACAGCACTCCAAGAAAAGGCCAGTGATGTTCAATAGGAAGGACATCATCTGCTTCACGATAATGCCAGACCATATACTGCTTTAGGAATTTGCCAGTAACTCATAGAACTAGTCTGGGAAATTCTGTTGCATCCACTATACTTCCCGTACCTGGAACCCTCTGATTATCACTTATTTCTGTCCATACAGAATTCTTTGTAACGCACAAAATTCAAAAACGAAGAAGATATCAGACAAGCACTGGTCTAATTTTGCGCCTCTAGGGATAAGACGGTTCTTAAAAATGGGACATACGAATTGCCATCACGCTGACAAGATGCCATAAATAATGACAGAAATTACATTGTTTAACAAAATTTATTTATGACATGAAAAATTAATTATTTCGTTTTATTCTAGAAACGGATAGAACTTTCCGGTAGACCCGATATATTTATATGTTATCTGTAAAATTTTTGACCAACGTTCATGACAATTTTATAATCCTCTCTTATGTATTTTATACTGTTTCTAACGGGCGTTTTTTTAAGAGCTTGAGAAATTTAAATGATAATACAAGACAGAAATATTGTTGGAATAAATTTTTTTTTATTATAATCTGGTAGATAATTCAACGGCATTTATTTTTTAAATATGATTTCCGGCATACGTCCGCCGTCGCTACGAGTTACATTACTCATTCTGCCAGTCCAATTTTTGACTACTTTTTTCAATAAATCTGGCCGTATAGCCTCAATGGTGGCTTGACTATTGGCTCCCAATGCTTCAAGAGTTGCTGGTTTGTCGACATAAACCAATGACTTAACATAACTCCATAAAAAGTAATTTAGAGGCTTTAAATCGCACGAACGAGGGGGCCAGTGAATAGGACCACTTCTGAAAATAAGGTTGTCACCAAATTGATTTTGCGATAAATCGATTGTTAAGCACGTTGTATGACAAGTTGCGCCGTCTTGTTGGAACCAAATGTCGTCGATGTTTAGCTGATTAATGTTTAGAAACAAAAGTCAGCATGGCTCGATAGCTCTCGGTAGTCACCGTAACGGCAGCTCCTTCCTCATTTCGAAAGAAATAAGAACCGACGATGCCGCCAGAGTGTAAACCGCACTAAACAGTCAATTTTAATGGATGTGATGGTGATTCGTTAACTGCTTGAGGATTGTCTTCGTTCCAAATGTGGCAACTTTGCTAATTGACGTAGCCATAACCAGAAATAAGCTTCATCACTAAACACAATTATTTGATAAAAATTCTCATCTTCGACCAGTCTCAAATGAGCCAAGCAAAGCCAGCAAAAATGCGACGCAAACGATGGTCGTTTGACTTCAATTCTTGCACGAACTGTATTTTATAGACACGTAAACCAAGATCCTTAAATAAAATATTCCACGTAGTCGAAGGACAAGGGCCAACAAGTTGAGAACGACGACGAATCGACATTTCGGCGTCTTCTTGAATATTTCGTACTACAGTTACAGTAACAACATTCTCTTCGATACGCACATTTCTTTGTCTTGTTGATAGTTTTGAATCAAGAAGAGTAAAATTAGTGCTAAAACGATCAATAACTGCACGAATTATTTGCTCTCTAAGCCAATGATGTTGACCGTAAAATGGACGAAGTGCTCTATGAACTTCGCGAACAGATTTATTTTTTTCAAAGTAAATTTCCGCAATTTGGAAGCGTTGTTCTGGCGTTAAACGATTCATGACGACTTGCCAAATCTTACTGACCAGAAATGTCAACACAGTTTGCCATTATCAGCTGTCAAACCATAGTTATCGATATCGACAGTTCTCATGCAGCTTAAAAAACACCGATTATTTATATGTATTGTAATAGTCAACAGATATTGTTAGTTTTGCTTTTGACTTGTAAATTACAATGACAATGCCTATGCTGACGAACTTGACTTAAAATCCGAAAGGCCCGTACAAACTAATATCAAAATATGGAATTAATTCCTTTCAGAATTTTGACTAAACATTAAAACGATGATGGTTTGAGGGAAAGCAAGACTTTCCTATCATTGTGTGTATTGTGAAAATAATTGCTATTATTTTCTAATAGGCAGCACTCCAAGAAAAGGATCCGGTGATGTTCAATAGGAAGGACATCAAACTGCTTCATGATAATGCCAGGTCACTTACTGCTTTGGGCCCTCGTCAAAAACTCGCAGAGTTAAGTTGGGAAATTCCCCGGATTTGGAACCCTCCGATTATCAATTGTTTCTGAACGACGAAGATATCAGGCAAGCACTGGTTTAATTTTGGGCTTCTAGGGATAAGGCATTTTTTAAAAATGAATATACAAATTGTCATTACGCTGGTAAGAAGTCATAAATGGAAATTATTTCATTCAATAAAGTTTATTCAAGGTATGAAAGATTTATTACTTTGTTTTATTCACTAATTAATGTAAGTACTTATCCTATAATACATAAAACCTAGAGGTATTAACTAAGTTAGATCGGGCTCAATAACACGTATATCCTGACATTACACATTTTTCAACAACATTAAAATAAAACTCCAAAAATATCTTCTTTTATTATCCTTAAATCAATTACATATCATTTATTACGCACATACATATATCATGGTAAGCAAAAGCAACGGTTTATACCATTATTGTTAGCTACTGCCCAATATACATTAATATAGATACATCGAGTGTACACTGGACAAACATTCGATTAACGTATATCTTGTATACAACCCCCCGGAGCATCGTTACATCACCATCATTACATAATCCACTAATAATTTCGTTAATAAGGTATTGTCATCTATAATGTACCGATGTCGTAGCTGACGCCACTAATTTAATATTTAAATTCGTGTAATCGCATTCTCGTGTCGCCATCGGCACAAGTTTCACTCGAAGTTAAGACCGAAGTTCTCGACTCATTTCTAACTAATATATCACCTTCGCAACTCATTAGGAGAGGCTCGCGTCGAGAGAGAATATCAAGTATTGGATAAGCAAGGACGAGGAACGTTGTTAGGTGTTTGATAAGGGACGAATAATTATTGTTTAAATTTTGTCAGTGTCAATATTTCAGGCCACCTCGAAGACAGGCGTTCCATCTTGTTTCGAGTCTAGTTACCGCCACCTCAGAAATTCTAATAGAACTTGTGTCAGGTTCGAGTGAGTGACGTTACTGTTTTTAACACTCGGAGTTGTCAAGTCTGAAATTTCCTTAATAGAAACTTCTAATAAATAATTAATGTCGCTTGGGTAAGAGTAAAATTACTTGAATACCGCCTCAAACGGAAGATCTGTGAAATTTTAGCCACTAAATGAACGCGTGTGCCGCCTACTGTTCTCGTTAAATTCACGTCAACCGAGAAACTTTCTTCAATTAGAGATTAACAGTGAATGAGGAAAAATGGATGCTAAATCTAGTAAACGTAGTGAATATTAGATACGTTAAAACATGAAAATGATACACTCATGAGAACCTGTTACTTGTTACTGTCTATTGCGCTTTAAAAAAAAAACTCTTGCTCAAATAGTCATCTTCCAGAATGAGGAAATTTGGTCGGTGTTTCATTACGCGTGCTCTAAGAACGTAGAAAGTGTTACGTCCCTGATATATTTGTATAAACGGTGTTTCAAATTGCGCGGTTTTTTTTAAGAATAAACAAAATATAGATGGCGCACTGAATTTGTATGGGTATGTGGGCGTTTAAAAAGTGTGACGTATGATATTTATAAAAATGGCTTCGTACACGGTACAACAACGCGTTCAAATTGTTGAATTATTTTATGAAAATCAGCGTTCTGTGAAAAGAGTTTTTAGAAAATTACGTGAATTTTACGGTTTACATAATCGTCCATCTGAAAGCACTATTGGTCGAATTATTAAAAAATTTCAAGAGACCTGTTCCGTGGAAGATCAAAAAAATGAAAAATACAGTCGTAGTGGTCGTTCACAAGAAAATATTGGTTTGGTTCGTGAAAGTGTTGCTAAAGATCCTGAATTGTCCATTAGACGAGGTTCACAACAACTTGGATTTAGTAGATCAACAACATGGCGTATTTTATACAAGGATTTAGCTCAGAAGGCATATAAGGTTCAAATAACACAGGTACTGAAGCCATTAGATCATTTAAAACGCCGTTCATTTATCAATTTCATCAATGAACAACCAGCTAATTTTTCTCAAAAAATAATATTTTCCGATGAGGCACATTTTGAAATTGATCTTAATAAACAAAATTGCCGTATCTAGGGTGAGGAAAATCCACGAATTATCCATGAGAAACCTATGCATCCTAAACGAGTTACTGTTTGGTGTGCATTATAGTCAGGTGATGCAGTTGGACCTTACTTCTTTGAAAATGCTGCTGGTGAAGCGGTAACTGTCAATGGTGATCGATATCGTCGGATGATAACGGAATTTTTGTGGCCTGAATTAATGAATATTGATCTAGAGGATATGTGGTTTCAACAGGATGGTGCTACACCTCACTTTGCACACGAATCAACTGATTTATTGAGAGAAAAATTTCCTGGACGTGTAATCTCAAGAAACGGTGATGTTAATTGACCACCAAGACCATGTGATTTGACACCGCTAGACTATTTTCTTGGGGATTATGTGAAAAGTCAGATTTATAGAAACAATCCACAATCAATTCCTGCTTTGAAAGATGAAATTATTCGTGTCATTGGTGAGATAAAGCCTCAATTATGTCAAAATATCATTGAAAATTTTAACAAAATAGTGGACGTCTGTAGAGCTGCAAGAGGAGGCTTTTTGGCAGATATTATTTTTCGCATATAAATGTCATAACTGATACTTTAATTACCAATAAAGAGTTTTTGAAAGTGAATGGAAATTATGTGTGTCTATTGTAACTGGCAGCGAGACGTGATATTTTCAATACGATCTAGAGACCAAAGCCCTGAATAGAAACATCCAAGTGAAGAAAGAACGAAAAAAAACCGCTTGGAGAAGTCAAAAGTGAAGACAATGTTGATTTGTTTTTATGATTCGAAAGGTATAGTACACAAACAGTTTGTATCAACTAGTCAAACAGTCAATGCTGTATATTATCCTGGTGTTATGAAGCGTCTTTTGGCGCGTATTCGTCGTGTAGCCCTGGCCTGGAAATTCCTCAATCCAAACGAAAATGCCTGGAGTATTCCTACATTTATTTCTTAGTGCTCCCTAATTCCCAATTTAAACATTGAAAAAAAATAGCGAAAAATTCTGGAAAGTTGCAGGACAAGGTAAAAGCCTGTATCGACAGCATGCAAGCGAATTGAAGTTAAAGTGAACAAATGTTGAAAGAAATATATCTTATAGTTGTATGAGTTCAAATCTGTACTAGCATTTGTAATATAGTACATGTTTTAAAGTTCATATATTTGTATATTATTTCGTTAACCCAGGTAGTGTAATACGTAAAACCTAATTAATACAAAAACTTATCGAAGGAAGAATTTCTCCTCCAATCTTATCCTTAAATATATGTATATGACAACCAAGAAAAAAAGGGAAAAACAGAGTTTCTTGCACTCTTAAGGTATTCATCGTTAAAAAGTTGGAAATTCACAATGTGACTGCAAAAACAAATAATTTCGAAATATAAAATCAAGGGAATAACTGTCACAACATCTCCGTACAGTTGTACCTTGAAATACGATTCTCTAGAAAACTGTGCAGTGTAAAAAAATAAACAAGGAGTTGAAAATCACGAAAAGAAATTGTTATTTTTCATTCGCACCAGTACGGTATTTAAGAATTACAATATCAGATGTTTAACCGAACTAAAAGTAAAATATAAAAGAAACCATCATATAAAGGCTGACCACGAAGTCTTCAACTATCAAATGAAATTTAAATTAAGAAGGGTAAAAACGTAGCAATAACAGTATACCAGGTATACCGGTAAGTCATTACCGGTTTTTTCGTAAAAAAAACTACATAATTGAAAAACTTATTTCTTCAAAGTATTGGCCATTTGACTCATTACATATCTCGTTCATCTTTCATGCAATTTATGGATGCCATTCCAAAAAAACTGTTTATCCTTTAAGCAAAACCATTCACAGAGATATTTCTTCGAAATTGGCGAGGCGCGTGTCCGATTGATGCGAAAAGGTGATATATTATGTCCTATCCAAAGTGCTTTCAACGCTTCCTTGATCGGTTTTGGGACGACGCGTTATCATGCTATAAAATCACTTTACCGTATCCTCGGACCCATTCTAGACGTTTTCCTATCAATGCATGGTCCGAATTGATAATTTATTGTCAGTAGCGATCAGTACCAATTATTTCACCAGGTTTCGACAGTTCATAATACACCACGCCAATCTGGTCCCACCAAACACAGAGCATTGTCTTGCGACCGACACGATTTGGCTTTGAAGTCGATGGGCCGGCTTTGCCAGTTGATGACCATAATTTCTTTGCGCTTAGGGATTCGAAATAAATCGATTCTTCATCGCTCATCACTATTCGATGCAGAAATAACTTCCGATCATACCTTTGAAGAAACATTTCACAGACAATTTTTCGATTTTCCATTTGCCTGTCATTCACTTGATGTTGCACCCACTTTCCCATCTTTTGGATTTTTCCCATTGCTCGGAATCGGTCGCTAATCGTTTGTTGGGCCATATTTAACGCCTCTGCCAATTGATTTTGAGTTTGGGTTGGGTCATCATCCAAAAACTGCAGTTTCGCAAACCTTTTTGGTCTACCAGAACGTCTTTGTCTTGCATATTGAAATCATCACTTTTGAATTGTCGAAATCACGCCTCAGATGTTTTTATTGTTGGAGCATGCTCACAGTAAGTTTCTACAAGCAGGCGATGACTTTCAGCGGCTTTTTTTTTTCTTTTGATTAAATAAGAAAAGTAATGCGTGCCGCAAATGCACTTTTTCAGGCACGAAACTCGACATTTTCAAAGAGATATACATCTGTGACAGTATTACTTTCGCGAAATATTATGTATTTGTTTTGTATTATGAATGGCTTTGAAGCTTAGTGTCAATAGAGTAAAATGACATATGTGTCACGTCATAACATTGCATATGTAAGCCTAGCGGTATTTGTTAGGAAAACCGGTAATGACTATCCGATACACCTAGTACACCAGAATGTTTAATTTTGAAATTTTAAAATATAGGAGTGTCATGCATTTAACTATGGAAAGTAATTATCTAATTTCCATCAAATTTATTCTAGTTAAGGATAAATTTATATAGCATAAAGGATATAACTTGTCGGCAAGGCAACTCATGCAAGATTTCTAATTGTTAAAGTTTCTTTCAAACTTATAATTCGATATTTTCCGATAGCAAATTAGTGGTAGAAAAAAAATCAGACAGTGTCACGACAGGTACCCCTTTCCAAGGAAGATATATTAGATACGACTCTTTTCCTACCCCCCACAAAATAAATATCTAACATTAATTTCTACACGCGAGAGATAAAGACATAAATATATCGCCTTCTGGCGGGGTCGTGTTTCTCGTTCTGCAAAATTTACGATACGTTCGGCCCAGAAACAGAGCGGCAGTACAACAGTAGTCGTCTTAAACACGGCAGTAACAACAAACAAAGTTGCCCAAAGTTCCTATCGCGCGCGCCAATCTAATACCGCTTCCCCCATTGTTTCGCGTAATCGATTCCCATTTGGACCGTGTTAATTTCCCTTCGTACGTTCGCCCTTATGTAGGTGTCGCCCTACTTTTAAGAAGTCACCCGTCCCTCTAAAACAGGTCTTACGAAACCTTTTCCCTTTCACCTCGGACCCGTGCTCTCACGAAAAAGAGGCAGCTTAAAATTTCAGTTCGTTCGCAACCGGTTTTCGCCATTACACGATGATGTAGATTAGGGGGTATATATGAGGGTCAGATACGGGTAGGGGGAAGAATTAATTTCAGTATAATATGAACATCGTTTCCGTTTATCGAACCCCAGTGTAAACCGTGTCTTTATTGTTGAATCCAGTTTCCAGAAAGATTAGCCAAAGACCTGGTTTTAACATAATTCTGAATGAGGAAGTGATATGTTACTGTACGGGATCAAATGAACATGTTTATCTTGTTAAACATTCCAAAGCTTTGGTAATGTAACATATAACAATTTAAATTAATAAAGAATCAGGGCATAAGTTAATATACAGTTCAGAAATTTACTTTTGTATTTGAGACTCTTATATGATTCTGTATTTTATGACTGGAGAACAGGAGCTAACACAAACGCCAGAAGCATATAATTTTATTTATACTACAAGTACGATTTCTAAAACGATTGCTTTGATAACACTAAAGAGTAAATTGGCTCCAAAATCGTATCTCCATACTTACGTATTAATTTTTTATCAAGGCTTGCTAATAGGTTTACTACTGGAGATGATTTGTTATCAAGTTTCTTCGTCCGTGATTGTCGATATGTTCGCAAATCCATTAATGACAATTATCAATCTCTCCTTACAAACAGTTACCGTTCCTGACGTTTGGAATCGCGCTTTGATTTGCCTCGTTCATAAAAAAGGTGACAAGACATATATTGTCAAACTTCGCAAAAGTTTACGAGCAAGTTATATATACTGCTATATATTCCGACGTCAGATTATTCCTTTCACCAGATTAACATGGGTTTATTCGCGGTCGCTCAACAACGACAAATCTTTGCACTATTTCTCAGTAATTGAGCGAAGTCTTGGACAAGCGGAGACAGGTTGATGTCTTATACACTGATCTATCACATGCTTTTGATGTCATGCTGCTTTACTTTCCAAATTCAGTTCTTTTGGATTTGTTCCGTCTGCGATTGCCCTGACGTCGTCTTATTTGGAAAACCGTGTCTCTTATGTTTCCTACAATGGATTTTCATTGCATGAATTCGTAGCTAACTCTGGGGTTCCGCAGGGATCGAATCAGGGCCCACTACTTTTCGTTCTCTTTATCAACGATCTTCTATTAAACATCGATTGTCCTGTGCTAGCATACGGTGGTGACATTAAGATTTATTATGAAATAGCATCCGTCGAAGACACTTACAAATTGCAGTCGGGTCTGGAATACATTGAGGCATGGTGTAACGCTTATCATCTGAGATTAAACGTGAATAAATGTTGCGTAGTATTATACACAAGAAAGAGTGTACCATTGCTGTTGAACTACAAAGTAGGTGATACTGTTCTTAGGAGACAGTTTCAAATTAAAGATCTGGGAGTTACTTTCGACCACCAACTGATGTTGAAACCTCATAGTCTGGCAACTTATTTGAGTTCTGTTTCTTTTTTCTCCTGTCTTATATTTTATATTTATGATTATTTTATTTATTTATATTGGTTTTAATGTTTTTGTCCTATAATTGGGAAATCCTGTTGGACAATAAAGATTAATTTATTATTATTATTTATTTATTATTATTATATATATATATCGACTGGGCCCAAATTGATACACGAAAATGATATTGCATTGAATCTATTCGCAGGATAATGTTAATCCATTTTTCAAACACTTTCTCTCATAATAATAGCAAGGCTGCTACTAACATTATTTCTGATCACACTTCTCTAATCTTAACTTTTATCACTAAAGAAAAATTGATTAAGATCATTATCACCTTTGGCAGCAAATTAACTGCGAGTGATAATTTAATTCCAATTTTTTTGTTATAAATGCAAAATTCGTTTTCGCTAAACCATTATCCACTCTTATCAGTTTGTATAGCAGAATTCTTATTTTTACTAGACTGAGAACAGGCTAGAATTACCTCTACCTTTTAAAATAGTAAATCTACAGCTTACAAGCTAAGCTGCGCTCCATAGACTTTAGAACTTAATAAACTTTTCGTACAATTCTTTGTACTGTTGTCTAACTGTCTTAAACAAATTAAATGACTAATAAACATTCGAATAGCATATATTGGTTGCACAATTTTGATACTTATCTAATGAAAAGGTATCTATAGATAGTATACATGTTATGGACTGTAGTGAGACGTTAGACGCCAGGAGATTTTAAAAATATATCGTGTGTCTCATAACGTGATGGCCAAGTTAAAATGTCTAATAAACACATGTCTAAAATACTATTTAACTAATCTACAAGCATTTGAAATTTTAGATAACCCTACTAATGTAGGTATTACGTACCGCTATTGATTTTTTTTGTTATTAAAAGGTCGGAGGTGACTGTTAATGTGTATGTTTAGAATGATTATTTTTCGTGTTACATTAAGATTATGTATTAAAATTATGTTAATTTGCTCGAATGAAGAAAAAACTGATATTCATTTTCTTATGGATTGCGTAATAGAAATAGACGAGCGGCAGTTGATGAATATCGTTTGTTTTTAGTAATCCATCGATGTTTAAAAGAAAGAGGTAAGTTTCCTGCAGCTACTTCGTTGATGTTCAACATCCCACTAGTGTCCGAAGAATAGTCAACAGACTTAAAGTACGAGTGTGGTCCTAGGAGTACCCGACCCAACAAAAAACACACAGAAATTTCGGAAAAAAATATATTTACCTTTTAACATAATCTCCTTTCAGCTCTATACACCTTTCCCAGCGATGTTCAATAAGTTCGATACCCTTTTTACAATAAGTACTGCCTTGCTCCTCAAAATAGATATTAACTGCCGACATCACTTCTTCATCGTTGGAAAATCTTTGAACACTGAGCCATGTTTTCAACTTTGGGAACAGAAAATAAACCGAGGGGGCTAAATCTGGTGAATAGGGTGCATGAAGTAGCAATTCAAACTTTAATTCATTAATTTTGACCATTGCAATAACGGATTTGTGAGTTGGTGCATTGCCTTATAAAACAACAGATTCTTCTTAGACAGATACGGCCGTTTTTGTTTGATTTCTTTGTTCAAACGTTGCAGTAAGTTCGCATAATACTCGCCGTTGATAACTTTTCCTTTTTCAAAATAGTCAAAGAAAATTATTCCACGTTCATCTCAAAAAACCGATGCCATGACGTCGCCTACAGATGAAACGGTCTTCGACTTTTTTGGAGCCAGCTCTCCCTTTTGAGTCCATTGTTTTGATTGTTCTTGTGTCTCTGGTGTGATGTAATGGACCCATGTCTCATCCATGGTTATGAAACGATGCAAAAATTCTACTTTGTTGCTATGGACCTTCGTTAAACACTCAATTGAAACATATTCACGACACTGTTTTTGTTCGAGTGTGACAAATGCGGCACCCATCTTGCACACAGCTTTCTCATGTCCAAATTTTCTGATAATATGCGACGTACTGCACTTTTTGAAATGTCTACTACTTATGCTAGCTCGCGCATTTTCAGTCGGCGATCATCCAGTACCGCTTTGTGAATTTTCTTCACCATTTCTGGAGTCGTCACCTCATTTTGTCGACCACTGCGATGCTCGTTTTGGCAGCTCGTACGGCCTCGTTTAAACTCTGCTACCCAATATTTCACTGTTGTAAACGAAGGAGCAGACTCACCCAGAGTAGAATCCAAATCAGCTTTTATATCGGTTGGGCTGTGGCCTTTCAAATAAAAGTATTTTATCACGTAACGATGACCAATTTTCTCCGTTTTTACAAATTCACCGAAAACGTTCACTATTGATGGCCGCCAAATAAATACAAAACAACCTAACGCCTTCAAACTTGAAACATATGCTTTATAGATAATGTACTTTCTAATACAGTGATATTTTTTAAACAACTGCCGCCATCTCTAAGTCAGGCCGGGTAATTCTGGGGCCACCCTCGTAGCTCACATTCTATACATATATCATTTGCAGCATCTAATATAAAAGTTCCATAATTACACACCTTTCAATATAGCTGTAAGTTGCTATAACACCTTATTACATTCAAATCTCTATAGAGAATGGAAAGTTATGATAGCCTCCACTCTACAGAAACGTTCCTATACCCAATCCACTAAAGGGCATACAACACAAACAAAAATGACCTAATTCTTGTATATCCCTTGGTGAGATGTGAGTGAATTTTTCACTGTCAGAGCACGAGAGGGACTTTAACTTTAAATTAAAAGAAGAAATCTTATTTCCGTTTTCCCCTTACGGCTTACGATATTTGAAAGAATGGAAGTTTGTTCGTGCGGAGCCGTTATGTAATGTGATAAAACGTTTTCCTCCTTATGCGGCCTCTCGTGTATTCCCTTTGTCATGTCATTGTGTTACAAACGCCGTGTGGCTCGGCTCAACTGTTTACGAAGATATTGCAGTCAAATAATACGCATGCGATCGTTTTAAAGAATATAGAAAAACACGTTTACATGTGAATATTTTCAACGAAGTGATCTTTCGTTTCAAAATAATAAGATGTCAAATGAAATAAAGCATCCACTTGAATATATTCTGCTTCCATTATTCCACAAAATGTGTTACTTCAACAATTTTTGCTGGCCAAGCAGCTTAACCACTTTCGTATGTAAAAATTGTTAGTCATAATTCCCAACGATACTTCAGCTCAATGATAATGATGCTAAGGAAACAAGTTAAATTAATTTTCAAAGAAATAAGAAACCAGAACCAAAGCGGTTAAGATACACACTTTTACTATGCACAATACTGTATATAAAATCCGAAACTAAAATAAAACAAAACACTTAGTAAATACAGTTGATAATAATTATTTTTCCCTTAATACTATGAAACGTGACAATTTCATCGAGATGGACAAATAATACCGTACTTTTTTAAAATAGTAATTGTTTTTTAAAATATTAATTCCTGGTGGTGCAATCTATTAAAAAAAATACGCGTCTGCAAGGTAGATGTTCCACCAATGTTATGTCAAAATATCATGACATTTCCATCATTAGAAACAGACAAATTGAGCATAAAGTAGCAATGTGTATTTGGCATTGGTCGAAAAATTAATTTTAAACAAAGACCAAATATCAAATTCTGTTTTAAACTCGGTAAATCGTTTACATTTAATTTGATGAAACAAGTGTATGGTGATGCGTGTTTATCACGTACGAGTGTGAATGACTGGTATAAACGATTTAAAGACGTACGGACATAAATGACGACGAACATCCTGGTGCAAAAAAATCTGTATTTACGGAAAGTAACATCGAACTGCGTGAATTTACCAAAAATGAGTCGAAATCCTCATTGCGATACGTGGGAATGGAATTAAATATTTACAAAGATTCAATTCACCGCATTTTGACACAGAACATGGGATTGAGAAAGGTTTGTACATGGCTTATACCACACAAGCTAATTGAATTCGCCATTGTACAGACTTGATTAAAGACTCAAAAAAGGACGTTCAAGTATTCTATTGTAACAGACGATGAGACGTGGTGGTTTTAACATGATCGAAAAATAAAGAGTCATAGCTCTGAATGGAAGTATTCAAGCGAAGAAAGACCGAAAGAAAGCATCTTGGAAAAGTCAAAAGTGCAGACAGTATTGATTTGTTTTTATAATTCGAAAGGCGTAGTGCACAAAGCGACCAATTAGACAAACAGTTAATGCTGTATATTATCTTGGTGTTAGGAAGTGAGTGCCCTCAATATCGTGAAAATGGTATCTGGCGTTTATGACATGATAATGCATCACCTCATCGCTCGACGCTTATCACTGATTTTCTAACTACAAATGGCATTTTAACCATCAACTATTCAGCGTATTCACCGGATTTGGCCCCCTGAAATTTCTATCTATTCTCCAAACTACATTTGCCGATGAAAGGATAGCGTTATGCGGTCGTCGATGTCATTAAAATGGCGTCGAGAGCGTCTTGAAGGACATCTCAAAAGATGAATTAAAAATTCATTCGACATGTTCATTAACCGTGCGAAACGTTGTTTTGAAGCCGAAGGCGACTACTTAAACTAAATAAATTTTCCAAAATACTAAGCTTTCATTTTTATTTTTAAAAAATTCGGCTTTCACTGCAACAGACTGTGTATAATAAGTTCCATCTTCCACACAAAAGGCGCGAGAATTTCCGATAACTATCCTCTATCGCAGAAAGCGATAGAGGAACACAGCTTCTGATTTTATCAATGCAACAGATCGATCTTGCCAAATATCAATCAATTTATCCTTTTGTGGTAATGTAATTAAAGCAACGTCGGAGTGTGGCTTTAGCGTCAAAGCACATTCAATAGGAAACTAATATTACGATTACAGCAACAGAAAATTATTGTATGATGAGGGGGGAGGAGACGATGAGAATTTTGATAGAAATTACATCGTAAATGTTAAATGGTCAAGAATGGCCGTCGTATAAAGTATTTGTTTTATTAGATCTCCATTTTCTATAATGTATAATATAGTTGGAATCACGAAAGTTTGCCGGTCTATCAATAACCCTACAAAATATGAACATATACCGGCATTTGTCTAATTCATCGATAGTCACATGTAATGAAGAAAGAAAGAGCACAAACGTTTTCTAATAGTGTTACGCGTCAAGTCTTCTCAAGAAATCGCGAAAAAATAGAAACAGACTTATGTAGAGCATATATATTATGCATACGTGTCACGTATAATACCGATGAAATAGTGTTTTGGCTTTTGACTTATGAAGTTTGTCTTTTTTACAGTTCCGATATTGTTATGTTCCTTATATTTTACCGCTGTTATTTGTTATTCTTCTAACAGCTAATTTATCATATTTATTTCATCGTCCTTGTAAGTTTACACTTAGGTAACCTGCGTAAGTAGGTTTTAGATTTGTTATTTACAGATAAGGTATAGTCTTGCCAGAGCACGTCTTAATTCTAATTGACGAAACTTTGAAACTGAAAAATACAACGGGGAACTTTTATTGTCCGTTAATTCTGTACAAGAGATAATACTCTGATTGTTGCTTTAGAAAATAAATTTCGAAGAGCATTATTTTAGAAAGTAGCCGCAACATTAGATATTTCTGTACGAACAGTGCTTAATGTCAACAGGAAAGAAGCTGAAAGTGCGTTACCAGTAGGAGCTTATAAACTACGTAGCAAGTTGAAATGTCGAGACATAGATGAACGGGTGAAAATGGAAGTTCGTAATATTGTATACGACATGTGCAAAGAACATTCGTACTTACAATCTTTCCATAAAGAAATGCTTATACTACATTTTCAGGAAAAAATGTCACTTTAAAAAATACCAATCCTACAGAAGCGATATGTCATGGGTATTGGCATTTCTTCCTTGAAGTGTTTGTTAAAACATTTAGGATGTAAATTTGTGAAAGACAATGATCTCAGAGCTTTAATGGAGAAAAGTCATATTGCTGAACTAAGATATTCCTTTTTAGGTAATTATAAAGCGAATGTAGCCCCTATTATAAAAGGTTAGGCTTTCCTAGGTGCAATAAAGGAATATCGTGGCAAAATGCGAACAAAAAGAGTGTTAAAAAATTTGACGAATATGATTGTAAACGTTTTGTAATTCTTTGTGCAGGTAATAAAGACGGATTTATTAAAAAAAGTTTGATATTTCCTTCGATAACAGAGACAACTGATTATCATGATGAAATGAATAGTGGAAAGTTTACAGGATGGGCAAATGACCAATTAATTCCAAATCTACATGAGCCTTCTTTAATCATAATAGATAATGAGGCTTACCACGGTGTATTACTTGAAAAACAACTATGCCAAAATTGGAAGAAAGCAATAATAGTTGTTTGGTTGATAAATAATAGTAATATCGGTCATGAATCTACGATGAGAAAATGTGAACTGCTTGACGTAGCAAAGCAGCATAAAAAGCAAAAGGTCGATGAAATAGATGAATTGATAAAGAAATCCGGCCACGAGGTACTCCGAATTCCAGCATACCATTGTGAATTCAATGCAGTCGAACTTGTTTGGGCACGTGCAAAAACGCACTACAATAAACATGTTGGTGAAGAAGGATGTGGAGATGAAAATGTTTTAAGAATGTAGCAGCAATCCTTAAATATCTGCACACCTGATTTTTGGAAGCAATGTGTACGACATACTGATGTATTAATAGTGAAGTAGTATGAAAGAGAAGCAAACTTTGACGAAGATTAATTCGTTTGCTCTGTAAATACTGATTCAGAATGTAATACCGATGAAGACATGTATAGTGAATAAACTATGTTAGACTATTTATTTTGATCTAGTTTTATTATGTTAAAATTTAAAATGTTATCTACTTTTTATTTAATAAACGAACTACTTTTCAATAGTATTTCATAAGACATAAATTTCTCAATACATTCTTATTTCTTTTTTCGATGTGGTTTTTGTACTTTCCAAGGTGTTTCTGATAAGTATTATTAAGACGCCTAATATGCACCTTGTTTGAAAATAAATAATTCATTAATAAACTCTCTTTTCCAATATACAATATTGTGCAAATTAATGGAATCAAACGCAATATAACTAAGAAAACAGTTTATTTGTCATATAGTCACGATGAGATGGTATAAAATTATAAATTACCAGTAATTTAATAAGAGATATGCCCTCCTTTGGCTACGATGACAGCCTGAATTCTTTTCAGCATGGAATCTATTAATTTTTAACACTTTTCCTTTATTTTCTCGTCCCGAAACCGTACCTGAATTACTGCTACGTTATACAGTGCATTTTATGTAACCTAGCGTTACAAATGGCCCACAGATTTTCAATTGGGTTTAAGTCTGGAGAATTGCCAGGCCAGTCGAGGAGAGTTATTCCTTTTTTCTTGATATATTTGACCATAACCTTCGATTTGTGGCATGGAGCTGAGTCCTGTTGGAAAATTGTACCTCCATTTGGCTCACATTTCTTTAGATCTTTCCCCAAATATTTATCCAGTAGCTCTTTATATTTCTGGCTGTTCATCATGCTTTCCTTCTATAGGCACCAGTGATCCAGTCCCCATGTACGAAAAACATCCCCAAAACATCTTCTTTACAGGATGTTTGACAGTCTGATCGATATGAGCTGCAGTGAGTTTTTCATCTCCACTTTTTCTCACGAATTTTGATCGCTGTTCTGCACCAAAAAATGGGACTCGTCTAAGAACAACACCTTTCTCCAGTCTTCCACATTCAATCCGGCATATTTCTTGGCCCAAATAAGCCTCTGCTTCATCATTCGTTGAGTGAAGTGTTGCTTCTTCTGTAGTCGAATGGTTTTTCTTCCAAACTCTAAAAGTCTCCTACGAACTGTCGAGTCAAGCATTTTCACTCCAGCGTCGGCTAAGTCTTTTTGTAGTTCAAAACTAGTTTTTTTGGGTTCTGCTTGCTATTTCTGACCAAAACAGTGACATTCCGAGGTGTTATCTTCCTCTTTCTCCCACATTTTCCCGCTCGTTTCACTTCAACTATTCCGGTATTCTTTTTTTGCTTTAGGATCTTGCTTACTGCTCCTTGGCTAACACCACATTCCTGAGCAATATCTCTCTGCGTCATTGAAGGGTGCTCACTTAATGTCACAATCTTCTCATGTTTTCTGGGCGTGATATCCATACCGCGAACAACCGGTAAAAGCACAATATAAATCAAATTTTGATCTTTTAAAGAGTATATTTGATGAAACTCTCTAAAACGCACTAAATAACTGTGTAATATGTTCCCAGTGATATAGGTTATGTTTTTGACATAAAAGTACTGTCAGAACTGACCTAACAATGTTGCCACATGCAGAAAACTAAAAAAATAGTCAAGATTCCATTAATTTGCACAATACTGTATAGGTGCTTCCTAAATGTTTATAAAAACGTGTGCTTATTTTAACAATATTGATGACATTTAACGTAACTTATATTTACAAACTCCTCAATTTATATTAATCGTAACTCCTAACATTATCACATCTGACAATAATATAAATAAAGTATTTAATTTGACATCCTCACTTCCAGCCGACATATTATTACGTACGACAGTGATCACGTGATCAGAAACCATTGCTGATTTAAACTTTATAAAGATGTATAAATAGGAAACCTTTGCTTTGAGCTAACTGCAGGTGACTGCCTCTCACATCTCTGTATCGCTATATATTTTCTGTTTCTCGTAACATAAAATTTTAATGAAGGATTTTAAGAAACAACGGATAGAAGCAATCACATAAAATTTCATTGTTTTATAAAGACCTAGGCCGGAAAAAAAAAGAGCGGAAAAGAAAAACTAATACAAAAACTAAAATCAAATTTTACCAGCGAAAAACCCGTTCCCATTATTTTTTTGTTCGATTTCACTTCGCTCTCTTTATTATTTCTGTTCGGTCAAGCACGCGAGCTTTATTTATATATAATTTTTTTTTCTTTATCCACCTCCTTTTGGCGCTGTTCCATTTCGACCTGACGATAACGAAATGTAGTCCGGTCTTTTTCGATGCACGACTAGGACGAAGGAGCCGTGACGGTATGAGGGGAAGCAATAGAAAGCGTCCGAATAAGTCGCAGCGTGTCTGCGAAGGCCTCCACTTTCCGAGACCGTTCCTTAAACTCCCTTTCCTGACCGTACGGGCTGTAAATAAGTCAAATTTATCGAAACGCTTGGAATATAATTCGTATATTTATGGAAATCTTGGGAACCACACTACGGTCTAATCAGTATAATTTAAAGGAAGACGTTGTCGAAGCTGAAACATGCAGATAGCGATGATAACGTTTCTGATATCTTTACTTCTACATCGAACCGAGGTTTGCTAATACGTAGAAGGATTGTAGAAGGAATAATATAAAATATTAAATGTCTGATTACTTGCTAATATGAATAATTATGTTTCTTATTTATTTATTTATTTAGCTTCTGGCTAAGTACATATCAAAACGGTCACAAAAAGTTGTAAAATAAAAGAAGATATATAAAATGAGGACAGCCATCACATAATAATAAATCTGGACTAGTAAAAATCACAGTTTTAAATTAAGATTTTGTAGCCAACTAATAGCTTCAGGTGTTGCTTTTACGAAATCTTCTTGTGTGTCAGGGAATGCTCGACGACAACATACGTACACTACGTGTCTTATTGTTTGGTTCTCCGCTCCACAGTTGCATTCAGTACTCAATCTCATGCCCCATTCGTGTAGCATGTGGCGTTCCTCATCTACCATCCCCCTTTCGCATTCTATTGAGAAATACCAAGCTCTGGCGCGGTAAATCAAATCTGTGAGGAGGCTGTTTGGTGTTCAACAAAGGTTGCCACTCCTCTCGCCATTCAGCCATCCATAAGTCCGTCGCACCAAAGTCTTCTTCTGAGAGCAATTGGGTGGTTCTTAAAGGAACTCTTCTCAATATCTAGGGCGATCAAAGTCCCAACAAATTATAGTTTATTTATCAATTAAATTTAAAGTCAAATTTTCAAAAAGCAGTTCATATATTGCGAGGAACGTACATCACAATAAAGTAAACAGTTTGTGATACAAAATTATATTTAGAGATAATTTTATTAACTCAAATGTACACTGCTATATGCTATAAGTGACATTGCTATGAGTATTTTAAAAAACCTCGAGAGTGTTATAAAGAAAGATTTTAATTTTATCAGACTAAGACAGATTTGTGATAGTGCTTCTAAAGATTATTTTAATTATGCTTGTCTTACATTCAAAGATGTCGAACAGTCTTTCCCAAGATATTTTTTCATCACAACGAACATTGTTGGCCGAGAAAAATGTGGGAAGACTTAATGGTGCAAACTTTTCACCAAAGTTATCCACTTTGCGCTACATAATAACAGCTATAAGCAAGATAAGTGTTACCGAAACTTGAAAATTATTTATTTTTCTTTATTTTATGCATCGTTGATTGATAGTATTCCTTTTGCCCATTGTCGTTACGTAGCGTAGGTTGTCTTCTAAGTTTTGCATATAAATTGTAATAAAGCAGTAAACAGCTTTTAAAAACTTTATTGTTTTTCGAAATATTCTCCACGAAGACTAATGCACTTTTGCACGCGCTCGAATCAACTCTGGAAGCAGTTGTCCCACTCATTTGTTGGTACAGTCAAAATTACGTTTTTGAAGGCAGCGATTGCTCTTTACTACGACTGGAACCTTTAACCGCGCAGTCGGTTTTTGATTTTCGGAGAGGTAAAGAAATCGTCGGGACTTAGGTCCGGACTGTACGAAGGATGGTCCAACAATTCGATGTTTTGTGCGTTAAAAATTCAATTGTCTTGCGTACTGTGTACGCACTTGCATTGTCTTAGTGGAAGATGATTCATCGTTCGGTGTTAGTTTTTCGAAGCTCAGCGATAACTTGCGGCAAACGCATAGTTGTATACCAATTGGCAGTAACAGTTCTTTGATCTCGTAGAAGAATTATTGCAACATGACCTGCTTTCGAGACAAATATCGGGACCATCTTTTAGAGACACTTCGAGAACTAATGACTTTGAGCGGTTTTTCTTCACCTTTAAACATCCAAACAGACGATTCAGACGAATGACGCCTATTATCTGGCTCATATGAGTAAATCTAAGATTCATCTCCACTGACAATATTGTACACGTTTTTAGAGTTTCTGATTTGGCAGTGATCTAGAGTTTTTTGACACCAATTCACCCTAGCTGCTTTCTGTTGTTCAGTCAACAGATGCAGTGTCCAACGGGAAAGCAATTTTTTTACACACAATTCTTTAGGAAACATTTTTTGAATTAAAATCCCCAATAATGCTTCAATCTGGAGATGTGTCACGTGCCGATCTTCATTAATGATCTTGGGTACAGGATCGACGTTTTCTTGCTGGTGTTTTTGATGAACCTGCTCTTGGTTCCTAAGACTAATTCATCTACGTTTAAATTCTTCATACTAACCAGAAATTGTTGACTGATGTTGTGCTTCATTGCCGAAAACAGAAATCAACTTGTTGAGATAATTGTCTTCGAAAATTATAAAAAATTATTCCGCGAAAATGTTCTCGACTTATTTCCATTTTTCAACTAACTTGTCAAGTTTGACTGTTTCTTGTAGCTACAACACTACACGTATCGCACTGAAACTTTGGATTTAAATTAACTAAAGATGGAAGTTAATTTTTAATAACGACACGTAATTAGTGGCGCTCACTATGTCCCACTACGCAAAACTTAAAAGATACCCCACGTAGTTACGTTCTTACTACTGACCTATTGCGCCATGGGAAAATGACGCGCCTAGTCATAAGAGCATTCACCAGCACGTCCACGATCATAAAGATATGGATTAAAATAGCTCGATGGAACGACTGGCAGTATAAATTGTTGTTTCTTAATAGGACGTTAGAGAAAATGAAAAGCTACATTACGATATGAATTTCATTGGAATTATATTTACAATAAACGAATTTATGGCAAACTTTGACCAATTGGGTTTTTTCCTTTACACAAGAAGATGGTCTATTAATTAACATTACCCAAAATTTAACGTCAGGTAAGTATTTAGAAATTTTGGAGCAACATACTATACCAGAAAGAACACAATTAATTGGATATTATTACATTCTTCCAATACGATAACGATCCGAAGCATACCGCTAGGATCGTTAGAAGTTATTTCAATAAAATTTAGCAGCAAAGAGTTGCACAAACTTTAGTCTGACCACTAGAGAGTTCAGATTTAGATATTATGGAATATATGTGGGATTATTTAGATTATCCGAAGCAGAAAAAGTCGTCAACTAATACCAATCAAATTTCTGATATTCCTTTGGTAGAATTGAATGGCATTCCATAAGAATTTCTGACGAAAGTAAGTAATCTCCCCTATAACACGGTAGATTGGTTCCGCGTTATAAGAAAACGCGTTGTAAGAGTATTTCCGTATAACGCGTTATTACGACCCTGAATAACGCGCTACGTACAAATTATTCACGATTAACTTTTCTCACTAAAGGGGGTTTAAATCGAATATTAAGAAAAAACTATATTATGAAGGAAATATGTACGTTTTATTAAAATCAAACTAAACTAAGAACATTTTAAATAAAAAAGTTATGCATTTGAACTTAAAAAAACAGTTAATTTCAAATAAATCAACAGTTTTATTACATGTTTATTCGCTGTCCGAACTATCTGAAATAACGTTCCACCGATATCTTCTTTTAATAGAATGTTCAAAGGTTTCACCATTTGAATTTTTGTTATTTTCTTTCATAATTTAATTTAATTTTATAACAACACAATTGGCACACCTGCAACACTAATTATGAACTGTACAAATCATTATAAATTTCACAGTACAGAAATATAATGTGGGAAATCTCGGTGTTATATGGGGGAATGCCCGTGTTATACGGGGGATTGAAATCGCGTAATATGAAAAATGCGTTATAAGGGTACCGTGTTATAGGGGGGTTTATTGTATTTTCTAATGATGGTTATATTGAATACTGGCATTATTACCTTTATTATTCTTTGTATTATTAATATTAAAGAAATTTACTATCTAGAGGAAAGTTTTTTTCAGTTATTTTATGAAGGTTTCGCAACACACACACAAATATACTATATATATATATATATATTGATTGTATACGAAGTCTATATATCTCCACAATGTGTTCGTGGGTTATATAGTCGCTTAGCAATCAATGGTGATCTATCAAAGAGGCTCTCTCCATCTATCTCTCTCTCTCTCTCTCTTCTATCAGTTATAATTAAAGGACACATACATATACAATCAATCAATCATTTGCGTCCAATCGTCCGCTTTGGAACACGAGCTTGCTAGTAGTGCTTTTCAATCGAGTCCATTTATTTCGGTACACATCAATGTGTGTATGCATGTATGTGCGGGGAGGGAGACGGGGATTCAATGGAATTTGCAAGCAGGCCGCATTTTTTCGACCTATAGCTCTGTCTCCCTCACTCCTGGCATTAACTTTAACCGTCAATTCATGCGAACGGCAAAAGGGTAGAATGGAGACCCTCGGGACTAAGTATTGTGTGATTCAGATTGATTTTTTTTTAGTTAGGTGATATGATTTCACGCTTAGAGATGTGAACATAATAATAGGTATTCATTGTCTTTACTTATGCTGTTCCCCTATGCTTATATTAATACTTTATTTGCCCGACCGTCTTTTAAAAAGATATTTCAAAAATTGTTTGGGATTCTTAATTTAGACAATCTTTCTAAATAATGGATATTTTCAGAGATTTTTCTATAAACTAAACATAATGGAACTACAAAGGGTACTAGGAAAGTTTTGCAATACAGTTTTGTTTATTTAATTTTTTCAAAGTAATTTCCTCTACACGCAATACACCTCTCCATCCTCCGAAAACAATCTTTAAACCAGTTCTGCCAAGTTTCACTAGGGAGTAAAGCACACTCGGTGTCTCAAGCCCGCAGAAGGTTCTCATCATTGGAAAACCGCCTCCCTTCTAACTTCATTTTCACATGCGGGAACAGTGCAAAGGCGCAGGGAGCAAGATCTGGACTGTAAGGAGGGTGCTCGAGAAGTTTCAATCCTGTCGTGGTCAAATATTAGGTGCAGGCTTTGGCAAGGTGAGCAGGAGCATTATCGTAATGGAGATCCAATGACTTAATACAGGTACTATTCGGTATACCACTTAGCTGTGGCTGTCTTCTGTGTGTCCAAAACGACGCGTTCCACAATTCCACTCGATTTGAAAAATACAGCTATCATTTTCTTCTTTACAGATCGGGATTTTCTGACAACTACGGGTGTATCCTCATCAGCGAGGACCCAAACTTTGTTTTGAGCTTTGGTCGGCACATTGTAATAGTACAGCCAAGTCTCGTCACCTGTCACGATGTTGTTTACATACCGAGATTGTCCCTTATTAAACTTTTTAGTGTCCTTTTAGGAAAAAAGCCGGTAATGACTTTATGGTACTTCTGGTATGATGACCAATAGTTACATTTCCACTAAATTCTGTTGCCTTTATAGCTTGTTTACAAATTGTAAATGCATTTTGTCAAATGTAATGGATGAAGTTATTATCTTCATTTCGCGTAGTAATTCTACTTTCTCCAGTACCATCTTGTCTTTATAGAGAGCGCCACATTTTTGCCACAGTATACAAATACACATCGGATGTCAATTTCCTTAGCAACCTTTCTAATGAACCAGGGTTTGTCTAACTGGTTTGATCGATTTTTGTTTCGACCTCTGGTTGTAGGAAAAATGTATTTCTCCTGTATATTAAATAAAACAACGCTGGTAATCTTGTACTTAACTTTGTTCATTAATATACAAAAGATACACCATGAGTAACTACACCTTACAACTTAAATGTGTTTACTTAGCAAAGTCTTCTGTAGTTCTAAATAATAACCCTAACACCAAGTAAAAAAAGCATTGGCAGACCACGGGTTATTACCACGACCGTGCTCGTGATATGACTTAAGATTTTGGCTGTCAGCATTTGCTCGAACTGGAAAGGGATACCACAAAAAGTCTTCCCGAATAGCAGGCTTTCAGACAGATAAGCTAGCGACTTAGCAATGAACTATTAGCAGGCAAGTAAGTAAGGAAAAAGATTAGTAATTAGCAATTTTTAAAAATACTCTTTCCATACATGTATCTACTTTCTCTTCCTTATTCCCTATAAGGCTTGAACTTTTAAGAGAAATGTTAATTAAGTTTTATATTCTACGTGTCATTAACCATACGAATTGAATTTATTTTAATCCAGAAAACATGCAAAAAACTAACAAACTGCCACCCGCTATTTTCATGTATATATGAACATTTCCTGTATATTGTGGAAACGTTCGTGTAAGTAACTGTATATGGTTGGGCGTTTACTACTCAGCGAAAAGATGATAAATTGCCGGTTATCATATTTTCCGTAACAGTGAAATATACAGCATGAATATTTTTAAATGTATACACATAACGTTCTCTTATTGTTATAGTTATGCCGTGAATTCTCCCCAAACACACACAAATACACTCGCACATATTTCGTACAAGATTGTTTCATTTTTCTACGGTTTTTCTTTATTTTTTCCTCTTCTTTCAGTCAAACGCGAAACAATAAACAGCCTTTCAGCGCAAAGTAGCTTTCAGTGATGATAAATTATCGCTTACTTTTGGCCTCCGGTCTCTTATTTTTTTATTCATCTTTCTCGCGCGTATTTTTTGCAATTTGTGCTCTACTTTTTTGGCAATTTCCACACTTAATTCGTGTTCGCCGATTATTGCTTTATTCGAAGTCAAAAAATGTGGAATAAAGTGATGTAATGAATAAGAAGTTACGAAAGTGAAAAAGTCATCTTTACATTTTCTTATGTTTGGTAACTGAAAGATATTCCTTAATTATTTATTTAGACAAAACTCATTCCAGCAACTTCTTTCTGGTTGTAGTAAAACTATTACTATAAAATTTAGCGATACATACCACATAGGTGTATTATATATATATATATATATATATTGGGTCTGGGAAAAAGTTCGTGGCGTTTTTTCAGTAAAATTCAACTGGTCCCCGCATGGCGCGTGGACGAATTCATTTAAACCGAATATGCTCCATTATTATCGACAATGTTTCGCCATTTTTTTGGTAGATCCATGATCCCATCGGTGAAAAACTTCTGTGGTTTCTGGTCGAAAAACTGAATCAAGTAGTTTTCACAGGCTTCTTTTGAAACCAACTTAATTCCATTGAGAGAGTTCTGCAGAGATCGAAACAGATGATAGTCAGAGGGTGCTATATCCGGACTGTAAGGTGGGTGCATCAAAACTTCCCAACCAAACTCTCTCAATTTTTGACGGGTCATCAAAGAAGTGTGTGGTCGGGCGTTGTCATGATGGAAGACAACACCTTTCCTATTAGTCAATTCGGGCCGTTTTCTTTCAATCGCCTGGCGTAATCTCTCTAGTTGTGCACAGTAGAGTTGAGAATCAATCGTCTGACCAGTTGGAAGTAGCTCGTAGTGGACGATTCCCCTCCAGTCCCACCATACACACAGCATCACTTTTTTTGGCGTCAATGTTGGCTTAGCGAACGCTTGTGACGGCTCACCATCCTTTATCCACGATCTTTTACGCTTCCGATTATCGTACGTAATCCATTTTTCATCTCCGGTTATTAAACGTTTCAGAAACGGCTCGATTTCATTCCGTTTCAGCAGCGCATCGCAGATGTTAATTCGGTCAATCATGTTTTTCACGCTCAACTCATGAGGAACCCATACGTCAAGCTTTTTTTTGTAATCAGCTTTGTGTAAATGGTTCAAAACAGTTTTGTGGTCAATGCCTAGCTCCATGCAAATATCGACACTGCTGATATGCTTATCTTGTTGGACTTTTTCAAGAATTTCATCAGATTTTTCAGTGATTGGACGACCGGAGCGTGACTCATCTGTCACATTGAAATTTCCAGAACGAAAGCGAGCGAACCATTTCCGCGCAACAGATTTTGATAAAGTACCTTCACCGTACACAGCACAAATTTTATCACAAGCCTGCGCAGCGTTCTTCCCCTTATCATAATAATATTGCAGAATATAGCGAAATTTCTCATTATTCTTCTCCATTTTCAAGTGCGAATAACTTTCCAACCACTGCACCGATTACAATGTTTCTACGCTCAAACTAACGTTCGGAAGGTCATCTAAAAAACGAGCCGTCGGTGGTGTCGCTGTGACTTGTTGTTCTTTAGTTATCGGCAACCAATGCCATCTATCGGGAAAAACGCCACGAACTTTTTCCCAGACCCAATATATAGGATATTTCGAATCGCACGGTTTCTTTAGGAATAAATAAAATATAGATGATGCACTGAATTTGTCTGGGTACATGGGCATTTAAAAAATGTAATGTATGACAATAATAAAAATGTCTTCGTACACGGCACAACAACGCGTTCAAATTGTTGAATTATTTTATGAAAATCAGCGCTCTGTGAAAAGAGTTTTTAGAAAATTACGTGAATTTTATGGTTTACATAATCGTCCATCTGAAAGCACTATTAGTCGAATTATTAACAAATTTCGAGAGACCGGTTCCGTGGACGATCAAAAAAGTGGAAATTACAGTCGTAGTGGTCGTTTACAAGAAAGTTTGGTTCGTGCAAGTGTTGCTGAAGATCCTGAAATGTCCATTAGACGACTCTGACAACAACTTGGATCAACAACATGGCGTATTTCACACAAGGATTTAGCTCTGAAAGCATATAAGGGTCAAATAACACAGGAACTGAAGCCATTAGATCATTTAAAACGTCGTTCATTTGTCAATTTCATCAATGAACAACCAGCTGATTTTTCTCAAAAAATAATGTTTTCCGATAAGGCACATATTGAACTTGGTGGCTATGTTAATAAACAAAACTGCCATATCTGCGGTGGGGAAAATCCACGAATTATTCATGAGAAACCTATGCATCTTAAACAAGGTACTATTTGGTGTGCATTATGGTTAGATGGTGTAATTTGACCTCACTTCTTTGAAAATGCTGTTGGTGAAGCTGTAACTGTCAATGGTGATCGATATCGTCAGATGACAACCGAATTTTTGTGACCTAAATTAATGAATATTGATCTAGAGCATATGTGGTTTCAACAGGATGGCGCTACACCTCACTTTGCAGACGAATCAATTGATTTCTTGAGAGAAAAATTTCCTGGACGTGTAATCTCAAGAAACGGTGATGTTAATTGGCCATCAAGGTCATGTGATTTAACACCGTTAGACTGTTTTCTTCGGGGTTACATGAAAAGTCAGGTTTACAAAAACAATCCACAATCAATTGCTGCTTTGAAAGATGAAATTGTTCGTGTCATTAGTGAGATAGAGCCTCAATTATGTCAAAATGTCATTGAAAATTTTAACAAAAGAGTGGACGTCTATGGAGCTGCAAGAGGAGGCCGTTTAGCAGATATTATTTTTCGCATATAAATGTCGTAACTGGTACTTCAATTACCAATAAAAAGTTTTTGAAGCTGAATGCAAATTATGTGTTTCATTTATTCTTTAAAAAACCGCGAAATTTGAAACAGCCTTTATTTATGTTATCTTAGCAAAAAGATATACATATTACACAAAAAATTAATTTCATAACTGGCATTAAAAGAATATGAAATTATACACTCACATGCCCGAAAATAGCAGTCCTAAATTAATATTTAGGACTAGCATTTATAATAGATAATTCTGATGTGGCTATATTGAAATTATTTAAAATCCCTGGTTATGGTTTCCGGTAAAGTACCGAGTATGAGGGGAAATTACTGAGTTTTCTAGTCATACACTGTTATTTGGCTGAGCATTAAAATAGCAGTACCACACCTGACGGCATTGAACGCAGACGTATATAATTCTGTGTTGCAGAGTAATTCAACAATTTTTTAATCATCCATTTCTTTTGCAATATGGGCCGAACAAAACACTGTTCGTAGGAAAAAAGAACAATTATGCTCGATCTACTTAATAGAGGCAAAAGCTACAAGTTTATGCAAAATACACTCTCGTGTTCTGCGAACGCTAGAATTGGAGTGAAGCAAAAGAAAATCGTAATGGCAAAAGGACAACTAGCCCTAAAGAAGACAGAAACATAAGTTGTGCAAAGACGACACCGTTAATAAGTTCAACTGCAATTAAAAGTGAGTATAAGCACCTCTATTATTAGACGAAGATTGATTCAAGGAAAGTTGCGTGCAAAAAAGGAAATTACCATTATTAAATAAAAGACAAATGCAAAGTAGATCGTCGTTTACTCATGAACACGTACAATAGGACGAAAAAAAGTGTCAGAATATACTGTGGTCCGAAGAATCGAAAATAATTTTATTTAATTCCGGTGCATACCAACAACACGTACGAAGACTACATTGACAGCATTTTAACCACAGTACACTAAAAAGACTGTAAAATTCAGAGGCTCAAGCATCATGCTGTGGGAGTGTTTTTCGTGGTATGGCGTAGGCTCTTTACACAAGATAGAAGGCATAATGAATGCTGACGTCTATGTGAAGATATTACTAACCATGCTTCTACCATATGCAGAGAAAGAAATACCACTAAAATGGTTGTATATGGAGGATAACGATCCAAAGCATGTTTCTCGTAAAGCAAAAACATGGTCTCGAGATAATAACGTTCGCGTTTTGGGTTGGCCAGTACAATCGCCAGACTGAAACCCCATTGAAAATTTATGGGTGGATTTGAAAAAGACTGTATCTACTGCAAAGCCGCAAAATATTGACGATCTATGGGGAATATGCCACGTCGAATGACAATCAATTTCAGCAGAGACATGTAGGCAACTGGTGAACTCTTGCCCCACAACTAGCAAGAGGTAATAAACAATAAAGATCAAGCAACAAAATATTAACTGTTTCAATCCAATTAACTAAGTAAAAATGATATTTGGTTAGTATTTGGGCATGACTGCTATTTTAATGCACAATTATTTTGTTTGTCCTAGAATATAAACAGTTTTATTTTCTCTCTGGCATTAAGAAACCTATTTATTTATTGTTATAGTTATGTAACATGTTGGAATAAAGAGCAATATAAACTGGAATATCTTTTATTTAACGCGCAAACTGATATTTCACCAAATTCAAGACAACTGCTATTTTCGTGCATATGACTGTATATCACGAAATTTAAGAACACTGTATATAATTGTATTTTCGAACAGGTCAGAATTTTACAAATGTTAAAGGATATATCATGTATTGTAATATATAATTCTAAAAACCTATTTATGATAAAAGAACAAGGAGTACATCGACTCATAAACAAATATTCGCAATTCATATTTCCTTATATCTTAATATGTAAAGTAAAACGTATATACGTATACCATTAGGTAGTATTTGTCATCATCGTATATAGAACAGGCCATAATTCTTGTTAAATGGTTCGTAATAAACTACAAGTCTAAAATAGGGCAAGTTCCAATTAGTTTAAGTTAAATCTACAATGAATAGAAATAGGAATCGGAAGGCAGGACACACGAATCTTGGGGAATGCCATAAATTTTAAAATAGTCTTAGAATAGGTGAAAACCCATTAATCTAATAAAAAGTAATATCCAGAGACTAAAATATATGAAATTATCAGTAACAAACAGACATTTACAACTAGTTACAAAGGGTACTAGGAAAGTTTTGCAATATGACGCAACAATGAATCGCACGAAGCCAATTGTTGCTGCATGTTGAGACATGTTCATACATAATAGCCGCCGCTCCATGGCAATAGGCTCAGTTATTCATTAGCAGTGAGAGTGTAAAGTGCTTGCGATGGCATCGTGGTCACGAAATGAGATAAGGGTACTTTTGCGTTATAACTTTGTGCGTGGTTTAAACATAGACCAGTGCTTCGAAGAAATGACTCTTGCACTAGGTGATGTTTGTCCACATCGCACAACGATATTCAGGTGGTATGGAAAATTGCAAAGGGGAAATTTAACTGTGGAGGATGCTGAGAGGCCGGGAAGGCCACGAACGTCAGTTACGGACGAAAACGTTACTATTGTGAGGAAAATGCTTGGCGAGGACAGGCGAGTAACCTACCAACAGATAGAGGATACTTTAGGTCTAAATGCACCAGCAATTCGTTCGATTCTGCATGATTATTTGCGCGTGAAGAAACTTTGTTCTCTCTGGGTGCCACATGGACTGACTGAAGAGCAGATGACACGAGGTGTGACTTGGTGCCGGGAGATGCTAAGAAAGTTTAATAAGGGACAATCTCGGTATATGAACAACATTGTGACAGGTGACGAGACTTGGCTGTACTGTTACGATGTGCCGACCAAAGCTCAAAACAAAGTTTTGGTCTTCGATGATGAGGACACACCCGTAGTTGTCAGAAAATCCCGACCTGTAAAGAAGAAAATGATAGCTGCATTTTTCAAATCGAGTGGAATTGTGGAACGCGTCATTTTGGACACACAGAAGACAGTCACGGCTAAGCGATATACTAAACAGTGCCTGCCCAAAGTCATTGGATCTATGGAGAAACTGCGAGAAACAAAGCTGTATTGCAAAACTGTCCTAGTACCCTTTGTATATAGGTAAAATATACAATTTTAAATAAGATATTAAAATAGATAAGATTGTTATAAATAACAATATCTATAAAATATGGGATTATAAGGAAGAATAACTGCATAGAATTCAAAGAAATAAGTACGAAACATAAAAGTAGTGTAAAAGTCTGACACAGATGGGCCTACAGAAAGCATTGCCGTAACATCATAGCGCATGAACATCAACAGTTGATTAGTTCAGAGTTCAAATTTTTGTAGCATATTCAGCACTACCCCTGTAATTACTTTACCCGTACATTATTCTAATCTTTTGCTATCTAATAAAATCGAAAATGTTGATTTTATGGGTGCCAATACACGTATTATTATATTTAAATTAGAATTTTTTTACGACCTGTCGTCTCAACGCATAACCACCGCTGTTTGTCTCTTACTACAGCTTTGATTATATTTTCGATTTCTTCGCGTAAATATAGATAATTATGCCACGCAGTCCGTGGCAGCAGCTTCCAGTTACAATTCCAACTAGAAGCCACCGCCACCATATCTGTCCCAGACGGCTCTAAACTTTTCTATATTCCGCAAGTTTAATGGTAAACCACATGTCGTGGTCACTAAAAGTAAATCTAGCATGAATTGAGCCGTTAATGGCTCGCAATTTTTTAATTCCACTAAAGATGTCACAAGAAGTGGCCGACCTCGTATTGCTCGTTCGACCGAGAACATCGCTGCTGTTGCCGACGACGTCAGAGAGAATCCACAAACATCAACGAGACGACGATGCACACCATTAGGCATCAGCACACATTCATTGCAACGAATTTTGGTGAAAGATTTGAAAATGTTCCCCTACAAAATGCAAATTGTTCACGAATTGCTGCCTGCTGGCCGTCGGACAAGGTACACTTACTGCCATACACTGGTAAACTTGGTGCAAGAAGAGGATGATTTCGTATAAAAAATCATAATGAGTGATGAAGCCCATTTCCACTTAAGTGGTTATGTTAACAAACAAAATTTGCATTTCTGGAGCACAGAGAATCCACATCAAATGCACGAAGAGCCATTACATCCCCTCAAAGTGACTGTTTAGTGTGGCATTTGCCGTGAAAAAGTGATTGGCCCTTATTTTTTTGAAGACGCCGATGGCACCACCGTAACCGTAAATGGTAAGCGTTACAGGCAGATGCTAAACGAGTTTCTTTTTGCCGCAAGCTGCTGCATTTGTCTCGATCATTGTTGGTTTCAACAGGATGGAGCAACCACTCACACAGCTCGGGCAACGATGGAGATTTTGAGACACCAATTTCTAGGTCGAGTGATCTACCGTTTTGGAGATTTGAACTGGCCGTCCAGATCGCCAAATTTAACAGCACTAGACTTTCTCCTTTGGGGCTTTTTCAAATCTCGCGTTTACCACAACAAACCACGAACCTTGCAAGTCTTGAAAGCTAACATTGAAGAAGAAATCGCCAATTTGGAGCCAGATGTTTTGCGAGCAACAATTCAAAATGCCGTAAAACGAGGGTAATTATGCATCAACGCGGTAGTTGGCCATTCGAATGATATAATTTTTTCCAATTAATGTCATGAATTTTACACTTTCAAATAAACTTTTTATGAAAACAGAGCTCGGTTTGTCATTTATAACAAAATAGCAGCCAGTTTAAATTATGACATTACTTTTGCGCCACCCGTTAAAACTGTAAACCCTTACAAACAAAACCGTTCTAAAATGAGAAAGGGGTTTAGCAAAGGACGACACAAAATTAGTTCTCTACATTATCGTTTATTAGTCTCAACAAACTTGATTTAAAAATGTATGCTTTTAATATGTGATTCGTTTTCTTTTGGTCAGCTAGGATTGATGATTTTAAATCTTAACACAACCAAATGCGTTGTATTGGTTTAATATAAAATAAGAAATTAAACACTAGCATGACAATGCGCATAATTGCCTAGTCAAATAAATACTATGAACAGTTCAAACAATTAATCAATATTTTCACGCTCGAACTAGTGAAAATCTGCATTCGACGACAAACCCAAACAATAATCAAACCAATATGCTCGCGTAGGCGTTGTGATTTGAGGTAGTTTGGTGCGTGCCGCCGAAACGGGTCGGAGAGGTTCATTATTCGAGGGAAAACACTGCTCGCTGACCCCACTAATTTAGATAATTTTATTGTGGTCCCGAGGAGTTCTCCAATTTCGCCAAGTGCGTTTAATTGCACGACCCTACTATTATAAATACACATATATATTCCCGTTACGGCCTGTGGTTAGATAGGGTACAGAAACTATTCAAAAATATATTTTGCACTACATTTAAGACTCCTATTATTGTTATTATCTTTATGGAAATTATGGTAAAAGATGTAACATAATTCTGAAGATTATACAAGTTATCTTACGTACATACATATTTAATGGTTCCATTTTAACGAAATTAGTAGATCTGTTGACGAGGGATTGGTTAATGAAATTTTAATCATCCTAAAACATCTCTAAAACCTTAATGATACTTCGTTCATTAGAAGCCAAGAAAAGATGCATTTAAGTGATAGTAGTTCTTATATTTCAGTCAACGAAGGAATGGAAAAAAAGAGAAGACATTGAGTTTTGTGTTAGTGCTATGCAAACGCTCCAAATACTTGAAATCACTTAACCCTAAAATACGTAAACTGGGTGAACATGATCTACCAAGCAAATCGTAATACCACTTATGATGGAAGACAAATAACCGGTTTATACAATTAGATCAGAATTGTACACAACTATTAATTATTAACTCCTCACCTCACATTACATTCAATTATATTACTTTCTTTCCTTGTTTATTTGCATTTATTACAGTGCTTTAGCTAGCCATTCGAATAATATATTTTATTTATTGTTATCTATATACGAGGTGGATTTAACCAATTTTACTTCATGTATAAGTACGGACACAGTTCCTCCTCTTAATAGAGTTTACCATTTCTATATTCCCTTGAATAATTTTTTGATTAATTACATATACGAGGAGCGGCTATTAAATAACGAGACTGACGCTGGTACAGAAGAAGTACACATGCGCCAAACGACAACGACTGCCAGTTACATATCGTGAACCCTTCTCTTTCGAATGCAGTGCCACTCGCCTCTGTAAACAAATTAGTATAGCCATAGCCTTCGTTCGCATTAGAGTTGCTTTTTGTTTCGCCGGAAAAGTGTTAAGTGTAGATGAGCATTTATTGCCATACAATTCTTTCAATAAATTATAAGTTTCAGTAGCGGTTTTTCCAAGTTTCATGTGAAATTTCACAACAGAATTGTTGTTGTTTCACAACAATTCTGTTGTTGCTGGTATAAATTTCAGTCCAATATTTCAATTATGCGATTTATTTAAATATAAAATCGTTATGTCTTTATTGAAAAAACCCATTAGTACCAGATATGCATCCCAGAGTTGATACAAACCATCCCAATCATTTACTGTTAACGCAATTAACTTCCAAGTGTCGTATATTGTAAGCAATTCTTTCGTTATTGGTTTATATGTATCTCCATTTGACCTATACATCTTCTTGACATACGTAAAAATACCATCATAATACATAATTGTAAGTAAACAAAATATTACTTAATTTCTTTAGGAGTTCTCTAATATTATAACTTTATAACTGCTTTTTGAACATCAGTTCTGAATATATCTTTCATGAAACAGTTTAACATTTAAACACTTTAAACTTTGTAGCAAAAGTAATTCAGTTCAATAGGTGATGTGCGTACTATCACTATTATATTCACTATTGTGTTGTCAGGTATTCTCTTCTCAATTTCAAATGATACACGTATTTATTCATAGATAACAAAACAGAATCAATGTCTAATAGGAATAGATTCTAACAACAATTGCATGAACATGTTTACATTGGAAAACTAAAAGAATTTTTATTTATTTATAAATAAGGAAATACAAAGGGTACTAGGAAAGTTTTGCAATATGACGCAACAACGAATGTAGGAAACTGCTTGTTGCTGCATGTTGAGACATCTTCATACGTGCATAGTAGCCGCCGCGCCATGTCGACGGGTCAGTTATTCATTAGCAGTGAGAGTATAAAGTGCTTGCAATGGCATCGTGGTCACGAAATCAGATAAGGGCATGCGTTATAATTTCGTGCGTGTTTTAAACATAGACCAGTGCTTCGAAGAAATGACTCTTGCACTAGGTGATATTTGTCCACATCGCACAACAATATTTAGGTGGTATAGAGATTTCGAAAGGGAAAATTTAACTGTGGAGGATACTGAAAGGTCGGGAAGGCCAGTTACGGAGGAAAACGTTACTACTGTAAGGAAAGTGCTTGGCGAGGACAGGCGAGTGATCTACCAACAGACAGAGTACTTCAGGTCTAAATGCAACAGCAATTCTTTCAATTCTGCATGATCATTTGTACGTGAAGAAACTATGTTCTCTCTGGGTTCCGCATCGACTGACTGAAGAGCAGATGACACGACGTGTGACTTGGTGCCGGAAGATGGTAAAAAAGTTTAATAAGGGACAATCTCGGTATGTGAATAACATCTTGACAGGTGACGAGACTTGGCTGTACTATTACGATGTGCCAACCAAAGCTCGAAACAAAGTTTGGATCTTTGATGATGAGGACACGTCCGTAGTTGTTAAGTGGATTTGTGGAACGCGTCGTTTTGGACACACAGAAGACAGTCACAGCTAAGTGGTGTACTGAACAGTGCCTGCCTAAAGTCATTGGATCTATGGAGAACCTGCGGCCAATGTCAAGAATGGACATCTGGTTTCTCCATCACGATAATGTTCCAGCTCACCGCGCCAAAGCCTGCACCGAATATTTGAAGACGACAGGATTGAAACTTCTCGAGAACCCTCCCTACAGTTCATATCTTGCTCCCTGAGACTTTGCACTGTTCCCGCATGTGAAAATGAAGCTAAAAGGGAGGCGGTTTTCCAGTGATGAGGACCTTCTGCGGGCTCGTGATAACGAGTGTGCTTTACTCCCTAATGAAGCTTGGCAGAATTCGTTTAAAGATTGGTTTCGGAGGATGGAGAGGTGTATTGAGTGTAGAGGAAATTATTTTGAAAAAATTAAATATACAAAGCTGTATTGCAAAACTTTCCTAGTACCCTTTGTAAGAATAATTTTCGTTATCTACGTACTCAAATTATTTAGAAACAAGTCTCTTTTTGTATTTTAAAAATCTCATTGATGAATGTATATATTCGTCCAAATACAACTGTCAAAATTAAACCCAAAACCTTAAGAATTATGAAATATAAACAAAATTCTTAACAATTTAACCCAGGTAAACGATAACCGAATTTCCAACAACGAAAGACGATGTAATATATTCAAACAGTTATGCTTTTTAATTTGCACCGCGCAAGAAAAAATAAGGTAAAATATGTCATAACTTCCGGAAAATACATATAACATTCGTAGATCATCTTTTTCCAGACAGTTTTCCACTTTCTTTGTGCCGCTATTAAAGCCGCCTCTTCGAATTTAATTAAAGCGAATTCCATTTTGACGGTCTCGGTCTAAACCAATAAACACATATAATGTACGTCTGTGACGCAAAGGAGACTCGAAAAAAAAACAATAATTTACGGCATTTGAAAGGAAATAGCTTTCGGAAAACTTATTTATATGGAAACGGCGAAAAAAATGGAAAAGAAACGAAGGGAAAGAATGGCGAAATGAAGTGCAGAGTGGAAGGGGGAGACTCAAAAGAAATCAGTAGTGACATATTGGGTGAACGAAATTTTATTTTCTTGATGTGATTCTGTTCTGTTTCTATATGCACCCGTGCTCATAAATATACATTGCTTCTCTTTGATATGTGGGCCAGAATAACTATTAATTTCCAATAGGTAAATATTAAAACTTCAAATACTAATAAACTTAGCCGTCCAATTGTTTAGAATTCCATTGTTTTTTTAGTACCTTAAATAAATCATAAAATTTCTTCATCTCTATTAAACTATTGCATGATTTAATATAATAAAGTAATTCAAAAACAATATTAATTAAAAAAAATGCTTTAGATTCCAATACATTCTTTATTTAGTTTAACATACAAAAAGTAATATAGAAATTTATGTCAAAGTAATAATAATATTAAAATGTTCAGATGTAACTCTCTTCAACTTGGATGGAATCTGTAGTGCAGCGAAAAGTGTAAAATCTGACAAAGCTACGGGACCAGACCTCATTTCCCCAGAAGTGACAGAACAGGGAGTAGATGCGCTACAGAATGAATGCAGTTCGTGAGAAGCAACTTGTTAAAAGAGGAGTGTTTGGCTAATTAGAAAACAGCTAAGGTAATATTAATACCAAAAAAATGAAAGAAACAGGAAGCACGACGACATATAGACCAATATGTTTGCTTCACACCCTTAGTAAGTTGCATAAAATACTGATAAGGAGTAGGTCGGAAAACACCTGAAGTCCTCGTTGTTTACTTCTAGTTGCAAGGCGAAGTTAATTTTCAAGCACTTTTGAACGAGAAGTACTGGTTATTGTCACTACCCTGTCCACGTAAAGTTCCTGAATTACCTCCTTCGCATCTCAGAAGAAAGCATTTCTTTCCCAGCACATGGAACAATTGGAATTTTTTTTTGGTTTCAACACTGAACTATAGTGCCATTTCTCGCTTGATCCTTTAGTTTCTTGTTGGTGGTAATGAACCCAAATCACATCGCCTCTAACAATTTTTTCGAGAAATGCGTCATTTTCGACGTGAAATCGGTGCAAAAGTCTGAAAAATCAGATGACGTGACATCCATCGTGCAGACACTTTATTGAATTTCATTATAATGTGGACAATGCATCACTTTCGACGCGGAATTGGCATAAAAGTCCTTCACAAGCATTGGCGCGACGGTGTTTCAAATCGGCAATCCGCTGACGTGGCACCCATATTGCAAATACTATAATGAATTTTAATACGATGTAATTAGTTTGCGATGAACCATAACTAATCTTCAATCTTCCATTATAAGAAAAGTTGTCATAATAAGCTCTCTACGCTCTACACTCATACATTTGTTGTAGTATGAATTTCGATTGGTTTGACACATAGACTACTCAAAAAACGCATAACGGATCACTGCTTTACGCGATGCTTGTTGGTAATGGAGTAGCCACCTCGGAATTTTATTGCACTTTTAAAGTTTTCGTTTGATATTCCGATTGTTTTTTAATACCTTAAATCAATCATAAAGTTTCTTCATCCCTATTGAACTATTGCATGATTTAATATAATAAAGTAATTCAAAAACAATATTAATTTTAAAAAACAGCTATAGATTCCAATACGTTCTTTATTTAGTTTAACATTCAAAAAGTAAGGTAGAAATTTACATCATAAAAATATTAATAAAATGTTCGGATGTAGCTCTCTGCAAGTTAGATGGAATCTGCAGTGCAGCGAAAAGTGTAAAATCTGATAAAGCTACATGACCGGACCTCATTTCACCGGTACTGATAAAACAAGGAGTAGATGGGCTCCAGAATGAATACAGTTCATGGGAGGTAACTTGTTAAAAGAAGAGTTTTTGGCTAATTAGAAAACAGCTAAGGTAATATTAATACCAAAAAAATGAAAGAAACAGGAAGCACGACGACATATAGACCAATATGTTTGCTTCACACCCTTAGTAAGTTGCATAAAATGCTGATAAGGAGTAGGTCGGAAAACACCTGAAGTCTTCGTCGTTTACTTCTAGTTGCAAGGCGAAGTTAATTTGTTTTTCTGAATTGGATATACTGGTTATTTTCACTCCCCTATCCATTTAAAGTTCCTGAATTACCCCCTTTGCATCCCAGAAGAGAGAGAGCATTTCTTTTCCATCACATGAGTCAATGGGGATTTCTTTTGGCTTCGACACTGAACTATGGTGCTATTCCTTTCTTGACCTTTTGATTTCTTGTTGGTGATAATGAACCCACGTCACATCGCCTGTAATAATTTTTTCCAGAAATGCGTCACTTTCGACGTGGAGTCGATGCAAAAGTCTGAAAAATCAGATGACGTGATATCCATCGTGCAGACACCTTATTGAATTTCAGTACAACGTGGACAACGCATCACTTTCAACGAGGAATTGGCGCAAAAATTCTTCACAAGTATCTGCGCGATGTTGTTTCATATTAGCAGTCAGCTGACGTTGCACCCATATTGCAGACTTTCATGAATTGCAATACAATGTGATTATTTTGCAATGAACCATAACTAATCTTCAATCTTCCATTTTAAGGATTGTTTCCCTAAAAAGCTTTCTACGCCACTCATATATTTTCTGCAGTATGAATTTCGATAGGTTTGACACATAGACTACTCCAGGAACGCATAACAGATCGCTGCTCTAGGAACGTATTCGTAATAAGCTTTCTACGCCACTTATACATTTGCTGCAGTATGAATTTCGATTAGTTTGACACATAGACTACTCAAGGAACGCATAACGGATTGCTGCTCTATGCGATACTTATTGATAATGAAGTAGCGACTTTTTATTAACGCAGATGTCTTCATTTGTATTTTATCATCACATCATACAGCTTTTCGGAATTTTATTGCACTTTTAAAGTTTTCGTTTGATCTTCCCTCGTATATAAAATATAAATAAATAAAATATCGAGAAAAAAACGTGAAAACGATAGGTTATGCTATATAGTTCAAAGAAATATTATAAAAAGTGAGACCAAAAAGAACATAAACATATTTATAAAGAGAATCCATTCTAATTAAAAAAGAATTTTATGAATAATAAATTAGGTAGAAACAATTTAAAAGCGTTGAATTAATGTATTCAGGCTTACGTAATATTTCATACTCCTTGGTATCAACCGTAAAATAACCCACTTGATGTTAACGAAGTCAAGTTTTAAAAATGAAAATCCTTTTCCATCTGAATTTAGAATAATGCCAATCATGGATGCAGATGTCACAATTATGTATGCCATTTCCTTTGTCAACATCAGAATTTTTCTTAAAAAGGGGGCGCTTTTTCAAATGTAAAATAACGCCTTGATTAAAATTTAAACGATTCGTTAAGAGAAAGCGCGTCAACAAACAAAACCATTACCGCTTTTTTCGCATTTCGCATTTTCGAGACAAAAAAAGATGGAAGAGAGAAGAAAGAAAACTAAAACGTCAAGTCTGCTCTTTGCCGAGAATAAAAGAATTTTTAGACGAGATGAGATCCCAAAACTCGGACATTATGTCGTATAATGCGGGAACAAATGAAATATTTAAATCAGTCTATTGTGTACAGATGGATGCAACATAATTTCATACAATTCTGAAATTTCATACTTAAATCTGGTCTCCCTTGCATAATACAGCTATAGATCCGCTTATTACAAAATAAATTCTTCAATTTCATTGTGATTTATTAGCTGCTGATATACTTCCGATGTTACATATTTATATTGAACGGAGCAAAATTCGTAACACCGAAGATAAGAAGATTATTTGAAAAGACAGCCTTATTTTGTGCGGTCCGATCACGTTTGCAATCTAGCGACGCTTTGTACTTCCGGGATAAAGCTGTGCCCCCAGCCCGGCCCCTTACATGAAAAGAAGCAACTCTAGCGAATATGATAAAACGGAATCTAATATCGAACCACGTTCTTGCTTTTATCTTGATTTTATCTCCTAAATTTTTAAGCAGTTATCGATTTTTGAAGCATTTATTTTTTCCGGTTGCGGTCGTAGCAAACTTTTCGAGTACTTAAAAGTTAAAGCTCATGAATTTCCAATGTTCGTAGACTGATAGATCTTTTAATTTGAAGAACTAGTTGCAGTATAAAAAATATATTTACATTTTAATAAAACAAGTTTATTCGTCCAATATATAAGGTTGTCCAATAAGAGTGATACGATTTCTTTAAAAAAAACACATTTATTGTTAAGAAAATTCAAAAGTTTTTTATTTAATGTGAAGTACAATCGATACAATTAGGTTCTAAATAAAACGTCATTCAAATGGCCTCCACGACTTCTTCTGCAGGAACGAATTCGATGAACCCAATTTTCGAGCACTTTTTCCACTAAATCTAGTCGTATGTCATGAATGGCACGTTCAATATTGACTTGTAAAGCTTGAAGAGAGTCTGGTTTACTTCGATAGACCAATGACTTCAAATAACCCCACAAGAAATAGTCTAATGGTGTTAAATCACAACTTCTTGGAGGCCATTCAATAACACAATTTCTTGAAATAATCAAATCTCCAAACTTTTCTCGCAATAATTCTATTGTTGCATTTGCTGTGTGGTACGTAGCCCCGTCTTGTTGGAACCAAATGTTTTCAAGATAAACTTCTTCCAATGTCGGTCATGAAAAGTTGGTTATCATCAATCTATACCGCTCTCCATTGACAGTAACGGTGTTACCAGCTTCATTTTGACAGAAGTACGGACCGATGACTCCACCATACCAAAAACCACACCAAACTGTCAATTTAGGTGAATGTAATGGTTTTTCATAAATAATTTGTGGATTTTCTTCGCATCAGAATCGACAGTTTTGTTTATTTACCACACCATCCAGATGAAAGTGAGCCTCATCAGAGATGATTTTCTTAAAAAAATCGTTATCGTTTTCAAGTTGTTCCAAGGCAAAATCAGCAAATTCACGACGTTCATGGTAGTCCAATGGCTTCAGTCCTTGAGTGAGAACAATTTTATAGGGATGCAAACTCAAATCCTTTCTCAAAATCCGCCAGGTTATGGTTTGAGACAGTCGCAATTGTTGAGAACGTCTTGGAATCGACAAATTACGGTCTTCAGTAACACTTGCCTGAACGGCAGCAATATTTGCATTACGTCGAGCGGTTCTTTGTCCTATTGGCACTTGAAAATTATGTAAAGAAAATGTAACCTCAAAATTTTTAACAATTCGACGAATAGCGAGCACAGTTGGACGATTATTACGACCATAAAATGGCAAAATCGCACGAAAAGTTGCAATTGGAGAACGATTATTTTGATAATAAAACTGAATAATTTGTAAACGTTGTTCTTGCATATAATCTCTCCATGATGAAATTGTAAACACTACTGAATACAATGAAAAACAAATGACAGATCATGACATATTACAAATGGCCGAAATGTCACTTCAAAGTCATATCATCCCTATTGGAAAACCATTCGTTACTTTTAAAAAGCAAGGTCTTGTTTTTCTTCTAATTGGAGTGGAAATAAAACAAGCGCCTATTATTAGATTATCGAAAAAAAGTGAATTCCAAGACTTACGTCAGTGATTCTCAACCTGTGGGGGCCCAAAAATACTAAATCTCTCGTATTTAAGGATTGTTTCCTGTCAAACTCATCACTATAGTTGGTAACTCGTCTGGAATGTACCTCCTTAATTTTTTATCACTTGAAGATGTCTTGTGTGAGGTTTAAAATAAACATAAAAAATTAGAAATACACATACATACGAGGGTAGCCGTTTATATTTCGGGAATAGCAAACAAAAAAAAATTTATTATCGAAAATAGTTTTATTGCTTTTCAAAATATTCTCCTTGAAAATCATACATGCATTCGTTTAAACCAATCCGAAAAGCATTGCTGTCACTATGAAAGCGGTATCTCCAAAATATGAGTTTTGAATGCCTCAACTGCTTCTTCCGGCGTAGAAAACCGTTGACCACGAAGTTTATTCTTCATGTATTGGAACAAAAAGAAATCACAGGGTGTCAGATCAGAGCTATACGGAGGATGTCTCATCAATTCAATATTTTGCCCTGTAAAATATTCAATTGTTTAAACCGACGTGTGAGAACTCGCATTGTCATGGTTGAGAATGATCTGTCGTTCGGTTTGTTTTCCTTATTTCTTCAGAAACTTTTGACAAACAAATAGTTGTGTACCATTCGGAATTGACAGTTCTAGAACACTCTAAAGCAACGTGACGTTTCCTGAAAAAACAGGCGACCATTTATTTTGATGCGCTTCGAGCGCGAACAACTTTTGTTGGTTTTGGTTCATCTTGGTATATCCACACAGTCGACTGCTGTTATCGGGCTTATACGTACAGATCCAAAATTAATAACCTGTGGCGACTTTATAAATGTTCTTTGAATCACCGCTATTGTATTTTTTGTGCATTTCTTGACACCAATCGACGCGAGTCCTTTTTTGAGCGATTGTCAAATTATATGGTACCCAACGTGAACATAGCTTCTTAACGGCTAAATATTCTTGCAGGATCTTAGGCACGCTGGTGTTACTAATGCTTGGCGATGCCTCGATCTCACGATATGTCACATGACGGTCTTGCTTTATCAGTTCAGACACTGCATTAATGTTTTCTGACACAACATTTGTCGAACGACCTTCACGAAATTCGTCGTCAAAAGAATGCCGTCCAAGTTTTAGTTCACTATACCAAAGATATACTGCAGTTTTCGATGGTGCTTCATTACCATATAAAGAATTCAGCTCGTCAATACATTCTTGTTGAGATAATCCACGCCGAAAGTTATGAAAAATAATTGCACGAAAATGTTCGCTAGTTAATTCTATTTTTTTCACTGACATAAAATTTTCAAGTTACTGTCAATAAGAGAAATAACGACCGGATAATAAAACTGTCAAGGTAAATATATTGTCAAAAATGACAAACTTCACGATACAATCATCGGATCGGAGGCAACACTAACAATGTTGCCAGTTCCCGAAATATAAACGGCTACTCTCGTAGATGGCGTGTGCTTATCGAAAAAATGAAAAAAAATATTTTTTTTGAAAATTGTTTAATTTACTGAAAGGAAAGTAATAAAGTACATTTTGACATAAATTACAAACGATTTTAATAATTTTCAGTGACTCCCTTGGACCTGCTTTAAAGAGCAAAGCTTTTCGAAAGAAGGATTAACATCTACAACTGACACCGAGTTCTTTTCCTATATTTTGAGATTTATATTTTGTCTTAAAAGCAGCCACCGTAGAATATCCAATTTCGCAAAGATAGGATGTCGAAAATGGAAGTAGTATACGAATTGCTCCTGCTTTCAGTGCAGAGAATTCACCATCCATCCCTGCCCAAAATTCAAATAGCGATTTATTACTAAATTCTCTTTCAGTTTCGACGCTTGCTCTGAAGTCTAAGATTTCTTCTTCTACAGTTGTGAGATCTTCAAAAGTATTTTGAAATGGATCCTTAATCAACTCGTAACTTGCTATGAAATTGTCGGCAGCAAGAAATACTTTTTTAAATTCTTTGCCAGCTGCTAAATGATTTTCAATGATTATGAAAGCAACTTTAATATATTGTGCTTCAGCCTTGTAAGTTTCAACAAATTCATCTACATTTGTAAACATTTCTATTCGTTTTTCCATCATATTTCTGTTCCACAATTCCAATTTTAACGTTAGTTAATGCTTTTGTAAACAAATTAATACAAAAAACATTAACTTTACCACTCATATCAAAGATATGTGCGTTTATTCTTTGGAGTTGAAAATTCAAGGTATTTAATTTCTCAGATATATCGACCAAGTAGCTTAGTTTCAGCACAAATAAATCATTTCGAAACTTCTAGACATCCGGTCTGTTTCCCTCGTCCATAAAAATGTCGATTTCGTCTCTTAATTCGTGAACACCTTACGAAACCTTCCTACGTGATAATCATTTAGCCTCGGTGTACAGCAGTAATGGTAGTCTTTACAAAGTGCAAAAAAATTCTTGATTTAATAGCTCTCATTTGCTATAATTTTCTACGCAACCGTCGTAAGCAATCAATTCCTTTGAAGTCAGGGCTTATGCATGGATCATACAATGTGTCCAGACACACTGTAGAGATTTCTGTTTCACAAACGCTCGCAAAATTATCTACAAGACATTGTGTGGACATCATCGGCGCTTATTCCGGCACAATTTTTCCAATCTTTATTCATCTCATTTACAGGACATTTAATAAATTAAATAATATCAGTGGCTATTCTCTGAGTTCTATTGGCTTACTGAAAAGTACTTCTTATACTGCTAACATAACATCACACAGACGAAAGTAGGCAATCAAATGAGCGCCTTTATTGTAACCTGTTGCGTCATCAAACTGCAAGCTGAACTGGAGACAATTTGCCACGCAACTTTCCGAATACTTAATGCTCGTCGACATTTGATAAATGTATGTACTGTAGATATTTTATAAAATTATCGCCGAACATAGTTCCCTCAATCTCAATCGCAGCTGGCAGAATTAGTTCTCCACCAGGCTTTTTACATCTGGTTCTTTTATATGAAACTTTATAAGAGGCAAGTAGAGCCTTTGCATGCACACGTGAAACTTTTCTGAAAAACGAGTTTTTGCTTTTCACATGATTTTAATTTTAATTCGAAGAATTTTCGGAAAGTGTTACCAAATGTCGTTAAAGTTTATAGGTTTTATGCTATCCGCCGCCAAAACTTTTGAACAAATGACACACAGAGAACCTCTCTTCGACATTTATTTCAGCGATGGTAAACCAAAATTTCAAATGTTTTTAGGAATATTTTCTTAATTTTATCTTCGATGCAACTGGATGATTTCAAAAGAAAATTATTATATTAGGAGGAACGGGGAGCGCGATAAGAATTATGATGTGATTGAAAATCGTCAAAATCTCGCTTAAGTCCATTTAGAAAAATGGTGGAAATAGTTGAGAGTGCGATAGAGAGATTGATTTTGATTCAAATAATGCAGCGAATCGGTGTTGCCAAAATATCGATGAATTTAACCGTTTGTGGTAATGTAATTAAGGCAGTGTCGTAGTGTGATTTCAGGCGTCAAAACACATACAAATAGACAGCAAGATTTCAAAAGAAAATTACTGTATTAGGGAGAACGGAGAGCGCGATAAGAATCATGATGTGATTGAAAATCGTCGCAAATATAGAAAGATTGGGAAACATTGTTTTAGCCTAACGGAAAAAAAATTCTAAGGCTTACGTGGTAGTTTAAGAAGCTCGTAAGTATTTTTGAGAAGAATACGAATAGTTAGAATATTATTTTAAGAATTTCCTCAAAGTTCTACTTCTCTAATAATATAAGGAGTAAATGCAGTCCTAAATAGAATCAGGGCGGCTTTTATTTTGTATATATACGCGTAATAATGATTTAACATCAGTTATTGCGTCCAAGAAGTTGCTTTTTGCTGATGACTTCAAACATTTTATCTCACTTCAAAATGTGAATGATCGTGTCTTCTTGCAAAAAAACTAAATATAATTAATGACTGGTGCGAAAGTAGCTGTTTAGAGTTGAATTTATCTAAACGTAGGATTATGACATACACAAGGAAGTTCAACCCGATTAGGTACTATTCATTGCGTGCTACTATTGGGTTAGCAACTAAGTACTTTCGGTTTTTACTGATGGAGAGCGTTGCTTTATTTTTTTGTATAACGTATGTTAGTGATGTACTTTACCGTTTGTCGCGTGATACTAGTCACATTGACGTAACTTCGGAAGCAAGTAGTGCGTGATTTTTATTAAAGCTATTAGTTGTGGGTTAATTTTAAATGGAGTGCAGAAACGAACGTTTTCGACATATTTTACTATTTTATTTCCGTAAAGGAAAGAAAGCTGCTGCGGCTCACAAAAAGATATTTGAAGTTTATGGTGCTAATTGCTTAACAGAGCGCACGTGTCAGAATTGGTATAAAAGATTCCGTTCTGGAGATTTTTCCCTCAAAGATGAGCAACGTTCTGGTCGACCTCCTGAAATTGATGATGACCAAATCAAAGTCATAATTGAAGAGGATCGTCATATAACTGTTCGAGAGGTTGCGGAGAGGCTACATGTATCGCACACAACAATTCAAAAACATTTAAAATGTCTTGGGCTAGTTAAGAAGCTTGATATTTGGGTACCTCACGAATTGAAAGAAATTCATTTAACACAAAGAATCAACTTTTGCGATATGCACCTTAGACGAAATGAAACCGACCCTTTCTTAAAAAAAATCATCACTGGTGATGAAAAATGGGTCCTGTACAGTAACATAGTTCGAAAACTATCATGGAGCAAACACGATAAACCAGCTCAAACCACATCGAAAGCTGAATTGCATCCAAAAAAGATCATGCAGTCAGTTTGGTGGGATTACAAAGGTGTTGTGTTTTTTTGAGCTGCTTCCAAGAAACCAAACGATCAATTCTGATGTTTACTGTCAACAATTAATAAAACTGGATGAAACAATCAAAGAAAAACGGCCAGAATTGTCAAATCGGAAAGGTGTAGTTTTCCACCAAGATAATGCAAGACCTCACACATCTTTGGCAACTCGTGGGAAACTATTGGAGCTTGGCTGAGAAGTGAAGCCACATCCCCCATACAGCCCTGATCTAGCACCATCTGATTAATATTTATTTCGAAGTTTGCAGAATCCTTTGAATGGTAAAACTTTCACAAATGACGACGACCTTCACTCGCACTTGGTTCAGTTTTTTGCTGATAAGGACCAGAAATTTTATGAGCGCGGAATCATGCAGCTGAAAGAAAGGTGGCGAAAGGTCATTGAGCAAAATGGAAAATATATAATTGATTAAAAGCTATTCTTTGTTTAAAAAAAGTGTTTTATTTTATACTACAAAACCGAAAGTACTTACTTGCCAACCCAATACATTAACAAGGACTAATCTAGTCAAAGATCTTGACGTCTTATTCATGAGATACTCACATTTGTCACCCACACATCGAAAACGTCGCCTTATTTGCCAAGAAGTCATTGGGTTTTGTTATACGCAATTGTAGAGCATTTACTTCTCTATACAAGCAATGGAGCCTCTGTATTTTTCGCTCGTTAGATCGAAACTTGAATACGCGATTTTGGTATGGTATCCTTACTATCATGTCCATAAGAACATTTTGAAAGCTGTGCAACAGCAGTTTTTAAAATATCTTCCCTTTCGAGTTGATGGTTTTTATCCAGCACAGGCTATTGACTAGTTGGAATTGCTGCAAGGGTTTGATGTCACCTCGCTAGAAGACAGACGCATCTCTACTGGTTTAATATTTTTATATAAACTTTTACATAATGACGTTAATTGTCCTTCCATCCTTCAAGAATTAAATTTTCACATTCTTCGATTGTCGGTTCGTTATCACATTACATTTTCCTGTCCACCTTCTAGAACTAATGTAATATTAAAGACGTCTCTATATGTAATGTGCAGTAATAACAAGATATTCAAAAATTAAATAATAAAATTTATTTTATTCCTTATTTAGAGTCAATACTTTTCGCGGTCCTGGTATATTCGGTAATTGTATATGTTTCACTATAGATACGAGTATTAATTTACGTGTCTAGGACTTGCAATTCTGGCTCAAAGGCGACGGCTAGATAGTCGTTTCGAATACCTTTGACTAGTCGATCGAGTATGTGTAGAGTTTTTTGATCTAGAAAGTAAATTTGAATCTGTAAAAGTCCAAGGGTTCTTTTTAGAGAATGCGAGACATTAATTAATCAAAGTAATATGTGATTACGTCTCCCAAAGCTACAAAACTTTCTACCATAAAACTTATATTGTAATACCCTGCATCAGTGATAATAAGGTACTATTAAGAGACTAGCTGCCGCAAAAACTGGGAGCTTATAAACAAAACATTGAGTAATGCCTTGTCTTTAGATATTAAATTTTATATCGTATAAAAACCTAACGATTATATTCCACACACACACACACAGCTTCGTGTGCGTACATACGTATATTTTGATTTTATCAATCCCTTTACTCATTCAATAATAATAAGAACAGTAGATTTCTATATCCTGGCGTGTCTTTATTTAGTTAAAAGACATCTACGTCAAATACAAAACACATCCAAATTTGATTACTGTTATTTGTCTTGCCTGAGACATTAATGGAAAACTACTCGATTAAATGGATGTCCGACTATGTAATCTGTGGCCTTATTGCGTTCTTTCCGTGTATGTCGGCGTACAATTTAGGAACATTCCGTTTTCGTAATGGTAAAACCGTTTTAGAAATGCACGTCATAGTCAATGGAATTACGAAAATCATATGGCTATAAAACCTTTACAATACGATGAAAATATGGAATCGTTTCTTTAGAATTGATCAATCATTAAAAACTTCTTCGATGGAAGTATTATTATTATATAAATTTAGGAGAAAATAAGTAGTATATTTTAAATTAGTCACTTACAGTTGATATATAAGCCCTTTCCACATTAATTTTCGTATTCTGTATACGTATTTCGACAACTAAGTTGTCTGTCATCATCGACGAATAATTAAACAGTGTCGCACCTGGAAAACTACGGCAAGAGGCCAGCACGTAGCATATTCTGTACACGATCTGTAACGTTGAAAGTCAAACGCACACTGTGCGGTGTTCGTTTTGGCTTTGAGTACATTTTATTTGAAACCTTTTACCATATTGCTAATCCCTTTCTTTTATAGACAATTTTATAAATTCAAGATGATCGGGTTGAAATTAATATTCTGTTATACGAGGATAGTTTGGCAAGTAGTAAGAATGATACATAGGTGGTGCTCTAATTGGTAAAACAAATGCACAGTAATTTAGATTGCCTATTTATATGTTTACATTCCGATATTTAGATAAATCGGTTGATTAGTTTATTTTTGACAGTTGATTGAAAAAGAAGCAACACGTCGTTTTGTTAAAATGGAAAAAGCAGAGTATCGTGCGGTGATTAAATACTTCGTAATTAAGGGTATGAAAGCTACCGAAATAAAAGATGAGTTACGGGAAACATTAGGTGAATCTGCTCCATCATCCACCACAATAAGTAGATGGGTAAATGAATTTAAACGTGTTGTAGAACAAGCTGTGTTGATGAAGAGCGCTCTGGAGCACCCAAAATCGTGACTTCTAAGGAAATGATTATAAAAAACCATAATATTATTACGCAAGATCGACGACTCAAAGTGAGAGAGATGGCAGTCATGGTAAACATTTCAACAGAACGCGTACACCACATTTTAACGAAAGAATTGGGCCTTTCCAAGTTTCGGCAAGATGGGTACCGCGATTGCTTAAGACTGATCAAAAGTGCACTCGTTTGCGCATTTCTAATGAGTGTTTGGATCTTTATAAGCGGAATCCGGTTGATTTTTATAGGCGATTTGTTACTTGCGACGAAACTTGGATACACTACAGTACACCCGAAACTAAACAACAGTCGAAACAATGGTTAGAATGTGGTTCTGCACCTCCAAAGAAAGCGAAAACCACTTTATCGGCAAACAAGGTGATGGCATCAATTTTTTGGGATTCAAAGGGTATTTTGCTCATTGATTACCTTCAGAAAGGTGCCACAATAAACGGACAATATTATGCAGAACTTCTACAAAAATTAAATGTTGAGACTGGCAAAGAGAAAAATTCTGTTTCACCAAGACAACGCTCCCTTGCATACCAGCACAGTTGCGATGTTCAAAATCCACGAGTTGCATTTCCAATTAATACCGCATGCATCTTATTCGCCAGATCTAACCCCGTCCGACTTCCACCTTTTTCCAAAATTGAAAACGGCACTAGGTGGAAAGAAATTTTCGTCTAACGATGAGCTTATCATCTTCGTAAATGAGTATTTTGCAAGCCTTCCGGAATCGCATTTTAGAGATGGCGTAAGGTCATTAGAGCACCGTTGGAATAAATGTATTGCTTTTTAGGAGAATATATTGAAAAATAAAAATTATTTTGTATTTAAAAAATTCATTTTTCTTTTCCATTCTCACTACTTGTCAAACTACCCTCGTATATGACCGGATTCATCCTTCAATCTAATCAAGTAAAAAATTGTTGTTATTGTGTAATTGTGTAATTCTTGGTTCTAGAACTTCTGCCATTGCTAAGCAGAAGTTCTAGAACCAAGAATTACGAGAGCCAGTTGGAAAATTATGGAACAGCTGCAAACGAAACATTTTAACATTCACCATTACATTCAGCGGTTTTTTCGTAAAAAAACTTCATAATTTTAAGAAAAAATATCGATCTTAAATAAATATAGAAAAAGAACTGAGATTGTCGATTTCAAACATTAAATCTTGTTTCAGAAAACTTCGCTCTGCAAGATAGCCCCAGGGGGCTGTCTGATAATTATTAAAATTGTTTGTGATTTATGTCAGACGCTTTTTCAGTAAATTAAACAATTTTCAAAAAAAGAATTTATATTTTATCTGATTTTTTCGATATTTTGTTACAGTGCTTCGGCACTGCAGGTTCTTAATTGGTTGATAAAAAAAGAATCACCAGACTGGAGGTAATGATGTAGCATTTATTATAAATATTACAAGTTAGCATGACATAAACAGGTGTGAATAAATTTACACTTAACATAAGTTTCTTGAAAGAGACAAAACAACAAAACAGACAAAAAGAAATACAAAGAATATGTTATCGTTAATTTATCGTATTCAATAACTTAATGGATCTGAAGCTTTATTTCCGTGTACTTAGAGCTATTATACAAGTTATTTCTATTAATGACACAAATTTTACGTATCATTTACAAAATGGTTTACTCTGACCTGTTCACGGCCTGCGGATGCGTCGTTGCTGGGCCCCAAAACTGAAGGAAAGGAGGGGAACTCCCAGGAGCGAACCAAGCCCAAACGGCAAATCCCACACAGCAAATAAAAATAAAACCCTATAGATCACAATACAATAATACGAGTACGTTAAGGAAGCCAGAGACATACCTGTAGATGTTGTTCAGGGTTTTATAACTTGAACCCGCTTGGGATGATAGACGTCGCTTATTTAAATTAATTAAGGAGTTTTATTACTCTTAACACGATGTTCTACACGTTCTTATATTTTCATAAATCCCTTCAACGAAGGAGCACTATCTTAACAATGTTTTTAGTGACCGTCTTCCCCAACGTCTGGTTCGTCTCTGACTCTCTCATCGGGGTGCGGAGAGATACGAACCGAAAGAGGGGGAACTATTAAGGCAGCTGAGTCAACAAAAGAATGACATCATGCGATAACAGTACTATTGGAAAACTGCGCTTCACAATATGCAACAATGACCCTTAACATAATTGAACAAACACCGAATATACGAAAGTTACACTATATGAAAATGAATAGAAATGAAATACTAATACGCATTTGAACATACATGATTTTAACGATAATACAGACGTTATACAGAGTTTTCGTAAATGAAACAAATAATTCAGAAGAAATGAATTAAACTGTAACAATTTTCGCGTCCCTAATTTAGTATTATCGCGCACTCCTAGCAGGGCGCGCCCCACAGTTTAAGAAGCTCTGCTCTACACATTTCGATTTTCGAAATCGTTTCCAAGTACAGGTTTAATTTTAACAGTTCTGCTTAAATTCGAACAGTCCACGTGATCACAAACATCTATTATCTTCCTTCTTCAATTTTCATTAATCATTTCTAATCATTATAGCTTCCTGTGTCCGAACACACTTTCTCCCCTTTTCTTTCTACTGTCATTTAGGCACACACAAATGCATTTATCGGCGATATAAATTTTCGAGAAGTTTACGTTTATTACGGTGTCCATAACTCTTCCTTTTAGTCTCGATATCCGACGTCGAGTGAATGGAGAAACGGAAAGAAGGACGAAGCGGGAAGATGTGTTCGAAAACAGATCGGCGTGGGTGAAGGTCGCACGATCTCCGCACCCATTATACTCACGACTACCGCCACTACTGCAACGACGTTTTTCGGGAGGCCCTTAGAGGTGTAGATATGGGGAACCTGAGAAGCCCGGGGGCTGTGCCGTTGACAACGATAAGAAAAGCGCAAAAAGTATTGACATTATAGGGAGAAAGTACGATATATACATTAGCTCTCCATTAGTGATCAAATCATGCGGAAGCTCGGCTTTGTGCCCTACATTAAAAGTAGCGGGATAAAAAGGTCGAGAAAACAATATTTACGGCGAAATGTTAAAAAAGACGGTATCTCTGAGAAAATATATTTTGTTTGTTTTATGTCAGACAGTGCATTTGTGTAATTTAATACAAAAGGATATTCTCCTAAAGTTAAGCTTAACCACCAATAAGCCGTGTGCTATTCGGCCAAATGTCAAGGCGAAATTCTCATTTCACCACTTACGAATTTAACGAAAGAAGCTGATCGAAAGAATCGTTTTTAAATATGATCATTTAAATTGAATGGCCCTATGAGACATCGTGAAATGTAACTTTAATATTAGTGAAACGTCTTGTCTTCTAGAAAGCGCATAAAATTTTGTAATTAGTTTTAATAAGCCTAGAATACGCGAGGAAAAAGGGCATAAAAGGAATACTCGTGATATTACAAAAAGACTTTGGTCTTGCGCTTGAATAAACCAGACGTCTTTCACTTAATTGAAATTTCACATTTGAACAGTAGCATAGGACAATATCGGAACAATTTTATGCAATAACGAGATTTGAATCATTTTGTGAAATTGAAAAGTATTTATTAATACAATTAGTATACACTACCAGACATATTTATTTGCCCACCCTTAGTTTTAGCCAAAATTATTAAACTATCAAATGTGTACTGAAAATTTATTTATTGTACCAATACAATAGTGTAAAATAAACATAAAATAGTTACATTTTTCTTATATAGAAACTTTATCATTAATTATTATTACATTTTGCTCTCATCAATGTGCCCACCTTTATTTTTGATAATTGCGGCACATAACCGCGGCATCCATTCAATTAATTTTTGCAGTGTATCTTCTGTAATTTGTGCCCAGGCTTCTTGAAGTTGTTCCCACAGTACAGTGGCGGATGATAGAGCACGTTCTCGAACCTTCCGGTCCAATTCTTCCCAAAGAAGCCCTATTGGGTTCAGATCAGGACTTTGAGCTGGCCATACCATTACAGAGATTTGCCCTTGCTCTTCTAGTTGACGCAAGTAATCGCCACACAATCTAGAAGTGTGTTTCGAATCGTTGTCCTGTTGAAATACAAAGTTTTCGTCAAGAATCCTTAGTCCTGAAAGAACAGCGTTATTTTCTAAAATCTTCTTGTAGTCTTCTTTTCTTAGGATTCCCTCAATTTTGACGAGATCGCCTACAGATCTTCCACCAAAACACCCCCAAATCATTACTGAACCTCCTCCATGTTTTACGGTAGGCGTAACACATTCTGGCAGTACTCTTTCTTCTGCGGATCTTCTTAAGAATATTCGCCTTTTACTACCGAAAAGTTCAAACTTCGATTCGTCTGTCCACAATACGTTATTCCACTGATCAATCGTCCAATTCTTATGTTCTTTAGCCCAATTTAGTCGTTTTATCTTGTTTTGCTTTCGTAGTAGTAGTTTTCACAGGGCAATTCTTCCGTATAAACCCGCTTGCCTTAACCTCCTCTGTACCGTGGACACACTAATTGGTTTAACACGCGCTCTATTCATTTCAGCAGCAATTCTGGTGCTGTTTTTCGTCTATCGCGTCTACTTATCCGTATTAGATGCCGGTCATCTGCAGATGTCGTCGCTTCGCGTCGTCCAGATCTTCTTTTGTTGGAAAATGTACCACTTTCTTCAAATTTTTTAACGTTATAATCAACGGTTCTGCGATTAATCGTAATTCTTTTGCAATTTCGCGATTACTTTTACCCGTACGATGATAAGCAATTATCATAGCACGCACTTCAACAGATAATTCCTTCGTCTTCGGCATTGCATTAAAATATTCACAATAACTCTCTATCTCACTGTTTTGACAACAAAAGATGAACGATGACTGACATAAAATTTATTTTCCTTTTTGAATAACACATCCTAATATTGTAATTAGTTAGTACAATAACACAATATTGGCAATACCTTTGGGAAATGCAGGTAAAACTGTTAATATTGTAGGGATTAGCGTATATAATATTTATGGTATCTTTCCAATTTATGACACCTTTACGATATATCATAAACGATTTAAGATTTTCGTAGAAATTCATATGGAATTACTCTCACTAATAATATTGTTGAATAATTGTAATACAGATTTTTCCAAAGATAATCCGTATTTCAGGAAACACATAAAATTGGGGTAGGCAAATAAATATGACCGGTAGTATATGTTGAAATTAAAGTTTTAAAATCTTATTTTCGACTTTATAGACCTCTTGAAATTTCTTTATTTAATTTAAACTTTGAAGAATTAATTTTCTGCTATATAAGGTAATACATTAAACTACATAGGGTAAACTATATCCCCAGCGTTTGTAAATTCAACTTGTATTTAGCTTTATTTTTAAACATTCTGAAAAGTTAAAGTTAGAAAATTTTTGAATATTATGCACGTATAGGGTGAGCATTAAACTATTCCTAGCATTTGAATTTCGAACTTGCATTTGCACTTCTTTAGACGCATTATCATTAGAGCTCAGTCAAAGTCTATAATTAATAATTATGATAACAATAATAATAAACCTTTATTGTTACATAGATAGAACCCATTTAAAGAACAGTGCAAATACAATTATTTTACAATAAATAGTAGTGAACTATACATAAATAACGTACAATAAGTTAATAATATACGAGGATAGCCGTTTATATTTCGGGAACTAGCAACACTATTAGTGTTGCCTCCAATCTGATGATTGCATCGTGAAGTTTGTCACAGTTTTATTATCCAGTCGCTATTTCTATTGTTGATAGTAACTTGAAAATTTTATGTCGGCGAAGAAATGGAATTAACTCGCGAACATTCTCGTGCAATTATTTTTCATAACTTTCGGCGTGGATTATCTCAACAAGAATGTATCGGCGACCTGAATTCTTTATATGGTGATAAAGCACCATAGAAAACTACAGTATATCGTTGGTATAGTGAATTCAAACTTGGACGGCGTCCCACAAATGTTGTTGTGTCGGAAAACATTAATACAATGTCTGAATTGACAATGCAAGACTGTCATGTGATATACTGTGAGATAGAGGCATAGTATTAATAACACCAGCGTGCATAAGATCCTGCATGAACACTTAGCCGTTAAGAAGCTATGTTCACGTTGGGTACCACATAATTTGAGAACCGCTCCAAAAAGGACTCGCGTCAATTGATGCCAAGAAATGAACATTTACAAAGTCGTCACAGGTGACGAATCTTGGATCTATACGTATGAGTCCGATAGTAAACAGCAGTCGACTGTATGGGTATTCCAAGATGAGCCAAAACCAACAAAAGTTGTTCGCGCTCGAATAACATCAAAACAAAGGCTCGCCTGTTTTCATCGGAAAAACCGATCACAGTGCAACCGGCCTTTAGAGAGTTGTAGAACGGTCAATTCCGAATGGTATACAACTTTTTGTTTGCCACAAGGTTTTGAAGAAATAACGAAAACAAACTGAAAACGACAGATCATTCTCCACCCTGACAATGCGAGCTCTCACAAGTCGGTTCGAACAATTGAATATTTGACAGGGCAAAATATTGAATTGATGATTGATTTCTTTTTGTTCCAACACGTGAAGAATGAACTTCGTGGTCAACGGTCTTCTACGCCTAAAGAGACAGTGCAGGCATTCAAAACTCATGTTTTGGAGATATCGCCTTCACAGTGGCAGCAATGCTTTTCGGATTGGTTTAAACAATGCAAAAGTGCATTGATTTTCAAGGAGAATATTTTGAAAAGCAATAAAACTGTTTTCGATAATAAATCTTTGTTTGCTATTCCCGAAATATAAACAGCTACCCTATTATTATACAAAAAAGTATTACAGAAATGGGTAATTTATCCAAGAAATCACGACATAAATCTATACATCAGGGTAATCCCAGAAGCACCCGACCAGAAGTATAGATGAGGTTTGTTGTTTGTAGAGAATGACTATGATGGAAAGTACAAATCTTACAAAGCCCAAGTTTGACAACGCAATGTTGGTCAGTATTTAATCGACAGTCATCAATAGCGAAAGCTCTCAGTGAATTTATGAACATGAAAAAATCGGTCATTGTTATGTGATACAATACTTTCATTTGAAAAGCCTCAGTGCAACCAATATCAAATCGGAGCTAGATTCTACTCTGCGTGAATCTGCTCCTTCAATTACAAGAGTATAGTACTGGGTGGCAGAGTGAAAACGAGACCGTAAGAGCTTCCAAGGCGAACATCGTTGTGGTCGACCAAATGAGGTGACTACGCCTGATATGGTGAGAAAAATCGATAATATGATATTAGGCGACAGTCGACTGAAAGTAATCCGGTGTAGTGCTACCGGCGGAGCACCGGATTCTAGGACAATTATTGTCAATTATTTAAGTTTTTTCTAAACAAAAAGTCGACTGAAAGTGCATAAGCTATCAGACAAGGTAGGCATTTGAAAAAGTGTTGTAGATCGCACATTGACTGAAATTTTTGATATGAGAAAGCAACAACAAAAACAGCATCGTTAGGATGTAACAATCGAGTTTTTTAGTGAAGTTTCACAGCAATAAAGCCGAGTTTTTGCGTCGATTCATAACCATGAATGGGACATTAATCCATCACTTTACACATGAGACAAAGGGACAGTCAAAGCAATGAACTGAAAGGGAAGAATCGATTCAAAAGAAGGCGAAAACAGTTTCACCTGCAGACAAGGTCATAGCGCCAGCTTTTTGGGATCCGCCTGGATAATTTTTATTAATTGTCTTCAGAAAGGAAAAACAAAGGGCTATGAGTATTCTGCGAAATTATTGTAGAGTTTAAATGATGGAATCAAGAAAAATCGACAGCATTTGGCGAGAAACAAGTTTTGTTTCATCAAGACAATGCACCAATTTATACATCCGTCATTGTCATGGCCTACAGTAATGACTTGAAGCTCGAATTACTTCTTCATGCACCCTATTCGCCAGATTTAGCCCCCACGAATTATTTTCTGTTTACAAACTTAATAACATGGCCCGGTGGTAAAAGATTTACCAACGGCGAAGAGGTGGAATCCACGGTTGATAACTATTTTGAAGAACTGAGCAAGGCTCACATAAACTGAGTGTCGAAGCTATTAAATATCGCTGGGAAGTGTATCGAGTTAAAAGGAGAATATGTATAGCAATAAAAATATTTTTCTCAAATTATTTTTTTCTCTGTTAGGTTTTGTATTTCTGGAACTCCCCTTGTATCTCAAAACAGTATAAGACAAACCAAAACTAAATAACAGAACTAAATGTATGCATAAGGTATCAAAATAAATGAGAAAAAAAGTTAATTCAAGTAATAAGTTCGAGAGAGTTCGAGTGTTGTTAATAGGAACGGCAAAAAGACCTGAGAAAGCAATGATGGGGGAATCACTTTTACTATTTACGAGTTGAATTATGAATTTACTTCTATCTAAATCTCTTCTAGAAGTTATGAAGCGAAAATCACAGCGTAGATGTAATGAATTATTATCAGTTCCTCGAGGCGGGTAGGCGCTATCAATTTTAAAACTTTAATATATGAGAAATCTCTTTTGAACTCTTTCAAGGGCAAGCTGACTTACTATAATTCGTAGTTCACTGCAGTACGAGGGTAGTTTAACAAGTAGTGAGAATGGAAAAGAAAAACGAATTTTTTAAATACAAAATAATTTTTATTTTTCAATATATTCTCCTAAAAGAGCAATACATTTATTCCAACGGTGCTCCAATATCCTTATGCCATTACTAAAATGCGATTCCAGAAAGCTTGCAAAATACCCATTTACGAAGATGATAAGCTCGTTGTCAGAGGAAAATTTCTTTCCACCTAGTGGCGTTTTCAATTTTGGAAAAAGGTGGAAGTCGGAAGGGGCTAGATCCGACGAATAAGACGCATGCGGTACTAATTGGAAATGCAACTCGTGAATTTTGGACATCGCAACTGTGCTGGTATGCGAGGGAGCGTTGTCTTGGTGGAACCTAATCTTTTTCTTTGCTATTCCTTACCGTTTAGCATGAGTCTCAACATTTAATTTTTGTAAAAGTTCTGCATAAAATTGTACGTTTATTATGGCACCTTTCTGAAGGTAATCAATGAGCAAAATGCCCTTTGAATCCCAAAAAATTGATGCCATCACCTTGTTTGCCGATAAAGTGGTTTTCGCTTTCTTTGGAGGTGCAGAACCACGTTCTAACTATTATTTCGACTATTGTTTAGTTTCGGGTGTACTGTAGTGTATCAAAGTTTCATTGCAAGTAACAAATCGCCTACAAAAATCAACCGGATTCCGCTTATAAAGGTCCAAACACTCATTGGAAATGCGCAAACGAGCGAACTTTTGATCAGTTGTAAGCAATCGCGGCACCCATCTTGCCGAAAGCTTGGATAGGCCCAATTCTTTCGTTAAAATGTGGTGTACGCGTTCTGTTGAAATGTTTACCATGTTTGCTATCTCTCCCACTTTGATTCGTCGATCTTGCGTAATAATATTATGGATTTTTATAATCATTTCCTTAGAAGTCACGATTTTGGATGCTCCAGAGTGCGCTTCATCAACACAGCTTGTTCTACCACGTTTAAATTCATTTACCCATCTACTTATTGTGGCGGATGATGGAGCAGATTCACCTAATGTTTCCCGTAACTCATCTCTTATTTCGGTAGCTTTCATACCCTTAATTACGAAGTATTTAATCACCGTACGATACTCTGCTTTTTCCATTTTATCAAAACCACGTGTTGCTTCTTTTTCAATCAGCTGTCAAAAATAAAGTAATCAACCGATTTATCTAAATATCGGAACATAAACATATAAATAGGCGACCTAAATTACAGTGCATTTGTATTACCAATTAGAGCGCTACCTATGTGTCATTCTCACTGCTTGTCACACTATCCTCGTATGTTACTCACTAACAACCCCGACCTCGGAGTAAATGTCTACAAATTGTTGCTGTTGGTATTGTAATATAACATAAACAACCACAAAATATTTGACCTCATTCAACACGCCTCAATTAACAATTTGTAGAGTATTGGCAATACGGAAACTAAAGTTTCCGTATTGCAATGAAAATGAAGATTCTCTCCTGTATTACTCTGCACACATTAACGTAATCTGTGTCTCACGATCATATTCACACCTATTTCCTGCACACCATTCCACCTGAAATCAGAGGCGAATATTTCAAAAAGTCACTTTCAAAAATCCACTTCGTGCTTTTTGTTCCGTCCAAATTCAAACAGACATCCGGATAGATCCGACGCAATATAACACGGAACAGTGATAAATGCCAACCACAATATAGATTGTCAAGTCTGTTTGTCAATTTCACTGCGATCCGCTTCAACGATGAATATTCGGTGAATTCGGTCTCTGGTTGGATGAGTGGATAGAATTGAAAAGACAAACGTTATAAACCAGACATCTCGTAACGATGGAAATCAATGGAAATAAATCATGAGAGTTGTAGAGTTTTTGATATAATAGACGACTTTTGTCGTGGGCGGAACAACAAAAATATTAGAATAGTGTTCTGACTCCAACGGATTCAACATACAGAAAGGTTCAGATGTACTTACTGAGGACGTATTTGCTTGAGCACCTGTTATGTATATACTGTATACATGTATCTACAAGAAAAACATATTCAAATGCTTCACTAATGTTACAGTTAATTTTATCTTTTGTTCTTTTTTGTGGTGTTCAGCTGTATGATCTTTCGTAAAGTTGAATATTTGGTAAATATTTTGTGCGCATGATTGCATAGGACAGCGCAAATATTTTTGTGAATATTATAATTACGAGGGTGGTCCCATAAGTACCCGGCCTGACCTAGAAATGGCGGTAGTTGTTTGAAAAATATCACTGTATTAGAAAGTACATAATCTATAAAGCATATGTTTCAAATTTGAAGACGTCACGATATTTAGTATTTGTTTCGCAGCCATCAATAGTGAACGTTTTCAGAGAATTTGTAAAAATGGAGAAAATTAGTCATCGTTACGTGATACAATATTTTTATTTGAAAGGCCTCAGCCCAGCTATAAGAGCTGAACTGAATTCTACTCTGGGTGAGTCTGCTCCTTTGTTCACAAGAGTGAAATAATGGGTAGCAGAATTTAAACGAGACCGTACGAGCTGCCAAGACGAGCATGGCAGTGGTCGACCAAATGGGGTAACGACTCCAGAAATGGTGAAGAAAATCAACAAAGCGGTACTGGATGATCGTCGACTGAAAGCTCGTCAGCTAGCACACGCAGTAGGCATTTCGAAAACTGCACTACATCGCATATTATCTGAAACTTTGTACATGAGAAAGCTGTGTGCAAGATGGGTGCCACGTTTGCTCACACTAGAGCATAAACAGTGTCCTGCAGATGTTTCAATTGAGTGTTTAGTGAAGTTTCACAGCAACAAAGCAGAATTTTTGCGCCGTTTCATAACCATGGATGAAACATGGGTCCATTACTTCACACCCGAGACAAAAGAACAATTAAAAAATGGACTCGAAAGGGAGAACCAGCTCCAAAGAAGGCGAAGACCGTTTCATCTGCAGGTACAGTTATGGGATCGATTTTTTCGGATGCGCATGGAATAATTTTCGTTGACGCTCTTGAAAAAGGAAAACTATCAACGCCGAGTACTATTCGAACTTATTGCAACGTTTGAGCGAAGAAATTAGGCAAAAACGGCCGCATTTGGTTAAGAAGAAAGTGTTGTTTCGTCAAGGCAATGCACCAGCTCACAAATCCGTCATTGCAATGACTAAAATTAATGAACTAAAGTTTTAATTGCTACCTCATGCACCCTATTCGACAGATTTAGCCCCCTCGGATTATTTTCTGTTCCCAAATTTGAAAAAATGGCTCAGTGGATTTTCCAACGATGAAGAAGTTATGTCTGCAGTTAATGGCTATTTCTAGGAGCAAGACAGTTCTTATTATAAAAAGGGTATCTAACTTATTGAACATCGCTGGAAAAAGTGTATAGAGCTGAAAGGAGATTATGTTGAAAAATAAATATATTTCTTTCCAAAATTTTTGTGTTTTCTTTATTGGGTCGGGTACGTTAATTAAGGTAGGATCAGATCATTTTATCCTCGTCCATACCGTAATTTTTATATTAGTAATTTAATGTTGTATAATTATTTTTTGTGCTTAATAATTCAATAAGTGTACAGGTGGGAAAATTTAATGATTTACTATTACACAGTAGTTTTTTTGTCTTAACAATTCAATATAGATACTGTCAATAATTTTAAATTAACGCCTTGCTATTATAGAGTTTTTTTTTGTGCTTAAAAATTTGATAGTATATGGTACAGTTTTTAAATTTCCGCAAGATATTGTAGACGATGAAGAATTTCGAAACTTTTGGGGGAAATACGAGACTGCTAACAAGAATTCAATTGCAGTATAATTTTCCTCGGGTGAAAAATTCGATTATGGACTAATTAAGAGCCTAGTTAAAAAATCCAAAAAATATGGCTGACTGTAGATGAAGCAACGGATGCAAGAAAGAATAGTATTTCAAATGTGTTAGTTCGCACTTTAAAAAGTGGTGAGATTTCCTTGGCTCTTCTTTTACATAGTAGAATATTACAGAAGACCAACGCGGAAAGGATAGTAGAAACTATAAAACATATCTTTGGGAAGTTCAATATATCGGCAACCCAACTTGTAATGTTGGTTACAGATGGGGATTCGAATATCGTTAAAGCTGAAAAGTTACTAAAACAATCTTATCCTCAATTGTTTCATGTAACCTGTTTTCTCCATGCATGTCATCTTGTAGCTGAATGTATTAGAAACATCCGAAAGTAGATCAATTTATAGTTTCTACCAAAAAAGTTTTTATTAAATCTCCGAAACGCATTCGTGAGTCTAAACAAGCTTGTGCAGACATTCCTCAGTCACCACAGACGGTATTGACGAGATAAGAAACGTGGTTTAAAGCTATTTTATATTATGAGAAATTTTTACACATTGTTAAACCTTGTATCTTCAATTTAAATCCGCAATATGCTCAAGCAATTTCAGTAAGTCAGCGGCTGGTTTCAGATACAGAAGTCCATAGTCAAGTAGACCAAATTTCCGAAAATTATTCACCAACAAGCTGTTATTACACGAAGCGCTAAATATAATATATTACCACAAAGACCCGTTAGGGAATCTAACAGATAGTATAAGAAGATTAACAACCGATCAATTGTGTGCAGTTACAAATAAGAACCTCGATTTTCAAACTATAGTGCGTACAAGTATAGACAAGAGTTTAGCAGAAAACCAAGAGTGCGAATATGATGCGAACGTCCTTTTTAAATTCGCGAACTTCACATCATTAGACGCAGTACGCTCCTTATCCAATTACACCAACATATTTTCTCCTCGCCGTAGGAGTATGACTGAGTCAGCATTGGAAGGCATACTAATGACAATATTACAGCGAATTTTTGCGTCACTCTACATCAACAATACAAAAAAAAACTAAAATAAGAAGCGATTACATTTATTACTTTTAATATTGATAGTAACTGAGCCGTACGCTACTGCGAAAGCACTCGTTTCTGCAGCCTTACTAATCACTAATAAGTACGTAAACAAAATAAGTGTCAATCTCACTTTGTAATTCATTTATATTACAAATTATTTTACGAGTATATGTAACTAATAAGTTAAAATAAATTAAATAAAATAAATGTTAATTTCAATTTGTGACCCATTTATATTACTCTATATATCACCACGAATGATAGAATGTTAAAAGGCCCTTTTAACATTCTTTTAATTGGCAAATAGCCGTTACGTAATGCGTCTATCTTATACGCTCTAATAACTTACTTATCGACAAGCGAGATAGACGCGTTTCTCGCTTTGTCGTTCAGTATAGTGGACGACAGAGGGAGACGCTTGTTATTCACCAGTATTGATGACAAATACGTTAACTCAGATCAAGTAACATCTGAATTTCACGAGTATTATATCAGTTGACAACGAATTCTCTCTGTACAAGAACATTTTTACTTTAATAAGAAGACTTTACTTACATTATCTATAACACAGGGTAACAAAATGAAAAAAAAATTTGGTGCCGGAAATCTAACATCTGATTTTAGATGTTTTTAATGTGCTGATTCCAAAAATGCCACCAGATTTTTTCTATCAGTTCTAGTTTTTGAGATACAGGTTAATTGATATTTTTTTCTGATAAAGGACAACAAATAAAGAGATAAATATGTACTTACTCGTCAAAATAGAAATATATCCTTGTTTTTTGTGCCTTTGGGACAGCAGAGATAAAAATGAGCACTGGGTTAAAAAAAAATGGCCTTCAAGAGATGTCATGATTCAAGGAAAACAAAACGTGATCAACGAACCTTTGGTTGCAAGACAAAAAATCTTACTTCCGCCCTTGCATATCAAGCTAGGCTTAATGAAGCAATTTGTGAAGGCTTTAAATCGAGATGGAAATTGTTTTGGGTATTTATCACGTAAATTTCCTGGCATTAGCACGGAAAAACTAAAAGCTCGTTTATTTGATGGTCCTCAAATAAGGCAACTTGTTAAAGATCCACAATTCACCACATCAATGAACGAGACTGAATCTAACGCTTGGTGTTCATTTGTTCAAGTAGTACAAAATTTTCTTGGCAATCATAAAGCAGAGAATTACGTAGAATTAGTGGAAACTATGCTTTCAAATTTTAATATTCTCGGCTGTAACATGAGTATAAAAGTTCACTACCTCCACAGCCACCTAGATCGTTCTCCAGAAAACTTAGGTGATTGTAGTGAAGAACAGGGGGAAAGATTCCATCAGGATACGAAAACTATGGAAGTTCGTTATCAAGGACGATGGGATAGCCACATGATGGCGGACTACTGCTGGAGCCTTCAGCGAGACTGCCCTAGTAAACTCCATTCTAGAAAGTCGTATAAAAGAAAATTTTTATGTGATTAGTGACTAATGTAATTATGTAAATTAAGTTTTTGCAATAAATACTTAAATCCATGTGTCTTTGTTTTTTTAACTGCCAATAGTAATATTATATATTATAACAGTTATAACGTAAAATATATACACAATTTTTTAAAAAAATCTCAAAAACTAGATCTGATAGACCAAATCTGAGAACTTTTTTCCATTCTGCATCCAAAAATTACCCAGGAACAGTTAAAAAATCGCAGGCACCAAAACGTGTGTTGGCCTGTGTAATAAGACTTTCAAATATTAACAATAATTTACAGTCAAATTAATTTAAAAGTAACCTATCGGATAACAGGAGAGAAAATTTTATTGTTTGTCCAATATATTTCAGTAATAGCTAAAATACAATTATGAGTTTCGAAAATTGAAAATTAAAACATATTTTTCTTGAATATTCGTCTAATTTTTGCTAATTCTTTTCCACTTCGCTTTGTATTGTTACAAATTACGGATATGTCGTTAAAGTTGCCGCGAGACGGACGCGAATTCAAAGTTACGAAGCGATTCATTTACCAGAAAACTTCGCTCGAACAAAAATCGCTTTTGTCTCCTATTCAGAATGAAAGGAGAACACATCAAATGCTCTGGAACGCTCCGTTACAGACGGACAATCTTGCCGTCTGTTGAAATAAAACTCCGAAAACAGCCTTAAACACTTTCGCGCCGAATTTAACTCTCTAAAGAAAGTTACAGCGGATCTTAAAGTGAAACACAACGAAGCGCTCGTAAAAAACAAAGCGAGCCGTGAAATAATTTCCTGACATTTGTTTCTGCGAATCGCCACCGTTTTGTGCAGAATCGGATTAAGATCTACATGACTAAATATTTTTTTTGTTAAAAGTTATAAAGGAAATAAATTTCATTTATTGTCTATGACACTCATCGATACTTATTTAGCCATAAAAATTTTCAATTAAAAAATGAAATGTATTACCCGAACTTCATTCAAAAAGATCCCTTCACAATCTCAAAACACAGCACCTCACCAACAGACAGAATTGAAAATACTTTAAACAGGCGCTTCTACAATAGTTTGTGCTATTCCTCCTATTATATCTCCTATTACAATGGAAGAAAGACGGTGACGATGTTATGAACCAAATGGTACCTACATACTCATGTAAAAGACAAAGCAAGCGATGTCCTTGATGTTTTTCTTCAATATAATAGATGTGGCAGCACTAAACGTGTTTGCTGTTTTTACCAAAGGACATCCAAATTATAACGCTGGTGCCACTCACAAACAAAGAATCTCACGAAAAGATTTATCAAAGGAACTGGTGATACCCTATATGACAAGAAGGTAGACTCACCCCAACAAGAGAGTTCCAAGAGAAAAAGTCTCTTATTGTGTCGTTCAAAAATAGATCGTGGAAACGAAATGGTATGTGCCAATTTACGAAGATAATATAACAGGTGTTCCATGATGATTGCCACAGCTTAAGGATGTGTTACTGAAGCAATTTCAAGCTAAAATATCTAATGAACATATGCCTAAAACTCTATCGACACTAATATTTGAAGTTTTAGAAAACTCTTTTAGATTTGTAGTTTCAATGTACGGAATTAAGACGTGGATTTTGAATAAAAACTTACAGAACATGTTAGAAACATGGTAGAGGAAAAATATAGGTAAAATGGCAGAGGGAAGATTGAAATACATCGGACGAGAAGAACCAATACCGACATATACTAACTCTTTGGTGAACCAATAATAGGCGAGGTAATTAAAACTAAAATTTTACGGTCGCCGGTGATTTGGAAGAAATAAAAAAACAAAGACAATTGGTAGGAACTTGCACGAAAATGGACCAACAGTGCCCGGTATACGCAAGTTTATTGCTAAAATTTGTGAAACTGGTTTCATTGTTGATGCGCCAAGACGTGAGCGTGCTCGTACAGTGTGTGCACCCGAAAATATCGAAGCTGTGGCTGAGAGTGTGTGAGAATCCATCAACATCAACTCGTCATCGTTCTCAAGAATTGAACATTAACGCACCAGTTTACGTCGAATTTTGCGAAAAGATCTCGGTATGACACCTTACAAAGTTGAATTGGTTCAAAAGTTGAAGCCCCATGACCATCCGCTTCGTTTTCGCTTCGCTAAATGGGCCAATGAGAAACTGCACGATGATGTCGATTTTGCCAAAAAAATCGTCTTTTTGGATGAAGCTCATTTTCATCTTGGTGAGTACGTTAACAAGCGAAATTGCCATATTTGGGGCTCAGAAAACCCACACGTGGTCTTAGAGAAGCCAACGCACCCAATACGAGTGGCTGTTTGGTGCGGCTCGTAGAGCGCACGCATCGTTGGCCCATATTTCTTTGAAAATGAGGACAGTGCAACCATTACGGTCAATGGAGACCCCTATCGCACCATGATAACCGATTTTTTTTGTGCCCGCTCTTCATGGTATTGATGTGAACGATGTTTGGTTTCAACAGGATGATGCAACTTGCCACACATTTCATGCCACAATCGATTTATTGCGTCAAATGTTTGATGGCCGTTTAATTAGCCGAAATGGTGACGTCAATTGGCCGCCAAGAAGTTGCGATTTGACACCGTTGGACTATTTTCTGAGGGGCGTCGTTAAAAACAAATGTTATGCCGACAAACCAGAGACAATTGAGCATTCAAAGGCCAACATCCGTGATGCTATTACCGAGATACGACCCCATACACTCGAAAAAGTGCTCGAAAATTGGTCCGATCGAATGGGGTACTGTGAGGCCAGCCGCGGCAGCCATATGATTGAAATAATATTCCATCTCTAAGCGGAATAATTGTACTTCACAACAAAAAAAATAGATTTGGCAAAATTTCAATCCGTTTTTATTTTATTGCATTTTTAAATTTAAACTTTTAAATGGCCCACCCGTTACTTTACATTCAGTTGTAAACAATAAGGTGTATTAAATAGACGAAGTAAGCGACGAAGTTAGTAGTATGATTGAAGTTTACTAACTTTTTATTTCAAAATATTTCAAAATTATAAGTTACTTTGTCACCTACAAGCATGTGCTAGCTATAAGGAGATGTTACTTCAGCAGTAGTTGTCCAAATCGCAATTATTTTGTATTCTTTGCAAACAAAGTTATGCCATCACCCAGTATTTCTTCAATACTCTGTAACATTAATTTAACACCAAGTGTACATAATCAATGGTAAGCAATTAACAGTAGAGATTGCACGTCTACTAAATAGAATAAAGTTCTTTGTATTCTTTTTTTCTGTAAATTCATTTCACTGATATAGCGACTGCTTTCAAATTTTGTACAGATTGCGGATAAATAAGCGCATAATACAGATAGCGAAAAATCCGAATGAAACGAATTGTATAAAAAGTGTTTGAAGTAAAAGACGTGTCTGACATTAGTATTGCGGTAATTGTCGCTGTTGAAATGAAGAGGTCCTCTGAATAGTTGCCGGAGGGAAAAAATACAAACGAATGACGTGAAAAGGAACAGTAACCGTGTAACGATAACGAAAAGAGAGGATCCAGAAGTACGAAGAGATAACGAAGGCAGTTGTAGGTTTTAGTTTGTCCTCTTTCTTTTTCATAAATGTTCCCGAATTCTATTTTTAATTCCGAATTGGAGTACCTCATTATTCAGTAATGAGAACATGCATGAATGTTACTTTAGAATGACATCTTCATAAGACGGTAAAATAGGTTTTCGAATCGATTTTTCAATAGATAAATGGGTCAAATATTATGCGTCTTTTTTCAATTTTCATGGACGTGTTTCGCATTTATTCTTTTATTTATTTAAAATTTGTTAGTAATAATTAATAATTAAATTCAAAAATTCGTGTGAATTTCACAAATTTCTTTTATTTCAAAAAAGGTAGCAAATCTAATTGACCGTTTAATAAATTATTCTATTTTTATGTTTGATTATTTCTATAGTTTCAAATAAGTTCAGGACTTTATTTGTAGAACATAGAATGGTAAAATCTAAATTAAAAGAATAATAAATACTTAAAATTATTCTTACTCTTCTTCATTTTCCGAATGCAGAATGGCGACATCTGAATTAACAGAATGATTACAGGTATTTAAACATTCTTTAAATTCAGATTTTACAAAAAACATTATCTTACCGAGTAGCCGAAATATTAAGTATTTCTGTTCGAACAGTGTTCAATGTCAAACACGAGACAGAAGCTAAAACTGCGTTACCAATGGAAGCTTGTAAACCACGTAGTAAGTTGAAATGTCGAGATATAGATGAACTGGTGAAAATGGAAGTTCGAAATTTTACATACGACATGTACAAAGAACGTAAGTACTAAAAATCTTTCTATAAATAAATGCTTATAAAGGGTTTTCCAATAGGGACTTGACAACTTTTAATTCAATTTGTGAACGCACCCTTTCAATAATCATCGAACTGTCACTGTCAATTTATTCAGTAAAGTTAACATTTTCATCATGGTAAAGTACACGAACGAACAACGTCTGCAAATTATAAAAATTTACTACAGAAATTCGGAGTCGGTGACCGCTACTTTAAGAGAGTTAACTCGGATTTTCGGTCGTAATTCTCGCCCTAGTAGACAGGCAGTAACAAGTTTAGTGTAAAAATTTGAGTCTACATATTCGTTGTGTGATGTTGCCGTACCAGTGAGACAACGGGTTGCTCGAAGTGTCGAAAATATCGCTGCCGTTGAAACGTCCGTAGCAAATGATCCAAATCAGTCAATTCCACGGCGTCCTCAAGAGTTGGGCATCGTCCAGACCACTTTATGGCGAATTTTGCGTAAGGATCTTGGTTTACACCCACACAACATCAAGCTGACTCATTGAAGCGACGTACGTTCTCCGATTGGGCTCTGGAAAAGATGCGACAAGATGATCAATTTCATCGCAAAATCATTTTCAGTGACGAAGCTCATTTTTGGCTCAATGGGTTCGTCGATAAACAAAATATGCGTTATTGTTCGGGTGAAAATCCACATGTGCTTCATGAAACACCACTTCATCCACAAAAAATAACTATTTGGTGCGGTTTGCATGCCGGCGGCGTCATAGGGCCATATTTTTTCGTTGACGATAATGATCATCACGTTACTGTGAATGGTAATCGTTATCGCGCCATGATTACTGATTATTTTTGGCCCGAATTGGAAGATATGGACTTGGATAACATGTGGTTTCAGCAGGACGGTGCCACAAGCCACACAGCACACGTTACAAACGATTTATTGAAGAGTAAGTTTGATGAGCGTGTTATCTCAAGAAATGGACCAGTCGATTGGCCGCCTCGTTCGTGCGATTTAACGCCTCTAGACTTTTGGTCTATGCTAACAAGCCGACAACGTTGGAAGAGCTCAGAGCCAACATTAAATGCGAAATAGCAGCCGTTTCGGCCGAATTGTGTGGCCGAGTCATCGAAAATTGGGTCCAACGGATCAACCGCTGCAAACGTGCCCGCGGTGGCCATATGAACGAAGTCGAGTTCCATTCATAAATGTTTTGATTGTACTTCAACCCGATAATAAAGTTTTTGAAATATCTCAAATGGTCTGCATTTTATTTTGAAAAAAAGTTGTCAAGTCCTTATTGGAAAACCCTTTACTACATTTTTAAGAACACATGTCACCCTAAAAAATATGAATGCGATACTACAGAATATCAGCATTTCTTCTTTGAATCGTCCGTTTGAACATTTAAATTTGTGAAAGGAAATGATCGCAGAACTTTAATGGAGAAAAGCCATATTACTGCACTACGATATTCCTTTTTATTCGTTTCTACGCAATTATAAAGCGAACGTTGCCTCCCCATATAAAAGGGATGCTATCTTTCTCGATGAGATGTGGATTTTTGCTAAGAGTAATAAAGGAAGATCATCGCAAGAAGAGAACACGAAGAGTGTTAGAAAAGCTGAAAGATATGATGGTAAACGTTTTGTAATACTTCATGCGAACAATAAACATAAATTTATTTAAAATGCAAGTTAAACATTTTCTTCGATAATAGCAAAAACTGATTATCACGGTGAAATGGAAAGTGCAAAATTTACAAAATGGGTGAATCGTCATAATGAACGATTCTCGACCACTGAAAATCCACATGCAATTGCGATAAGGAAAAGAGATTCGCCAAAGGTAAATATTTTTTGTGCAGTGATATGTAAAAAAACGAGTATTTTTCATCGGATGTTTATTTAATTGTAAAGAGGAGGGTATGCCATTAATAACACAAGTTTACAAATTCCTGTCAACTTTTGGATCAGAACAGATAAGAACAAATCTTGACGTTATTTGAGGTGCTGAATTCAAATCCGGGTTTCGTTTTTCAAAATTGGTTCTAGTTTGTGAGTCCGCGCATGTTGGCAGCACTGTGCTATCATAATGACAGTCAGCTGTTGGCGTCGTCAGAAATATTATTTAATTTGTATTTTTAAAGTTTTTTTTTTGAATCCAAAACGTGTGAAAATGCAAAGACAGAATTGTAAAGTTGATTCAAAGTGTTTTTATGTTTGCGGATGTTATGTGATCAGACAAAGTGGCAAAGTTATTACTAATGTGATCAGAAATGCATATTTTTATTATTTTGGTTTCTCTGTATCAAACACTCACAAGCCGTGGGTACCGAAATTGTTTTGTAACGCGTGTAGCACAATATTATACAAGTGGTCACGCGGTAAAAAAGTATGTTTTTCATTTTCATTGCCAATGTTACGGAGAGAGCCGAAAAGTCATGTAGATGATTGTTACTTTTGCTTAATGAATGTCGTCGGTCTAAATGCAAAAAAAACTAGCAAAATATAAATACCCTGAAGTATCATCAATGTCTAAGCCAATTCCCCGTGCGAGCAATGATCCTTTGTCTAGGTACGAGTGCAAATTCCATGGAAACTTGTAGTTCATCACCGACGAACAGTGGACGAGAGGGAATATTTGTCGGACCTGATATTCGAAATTTAATGGCCGACAGAAACTTTACAAAATGTTTAACGCCTAATGAAGCAGCAGCATAGGTATCATTTCAAGATGGTGTTCATAACTTTCTCGGTAACCGCAAATCCCCGGATTTCAAGAAGATAATCGACAGTTTGTTGCAAAATTATTGCAAGATTGGAGCTCGAATGTCTCTCAAAATACATTTTCTGCAATCCCATCTCGAATTTTTTCTTGAAAACTTGGGTGATACAAGCGACGAGCAAGGAGAGCGACTACACCAAGATTTGGCGAAAATCGAAAAACGATACCAAGGATTTTGGAACGAGGGCATGATGAGCGACTACTGCTGGACTTTAATGCGTGATCCCAAACAGTACAAGCGACTCATTTCGACTGCTCTTCATTTCTAATTTAACACTTTTTAATGAATAAAATGGAGATTAATTGTCAAAAATTGTAAAAAATGTGTTTATTTAATATCTCAAAAGCTAGAACCAATATCAAAAAACGGAGTGCAGATTCGAATTCAGCGCCCCAAATAACCTTAGAAACAGCTTTTGGTTGCTTAAATCCAAAACCTTTTATACTTGTGTAATGGAAAAGAATATCAGCTGAATGGCCGCCACGGCTAGGCTTGCAGGACCATATTCGTTTCATGAAATTTTCCATCACCGATTCGCACATTTGCAACCGTATGTCCTCGTATTCTATCATCGAAGATCTTTGGATGTGTAACACTTATGAATATATAGCGTTTTAAAAATGAATGATTTTTTTACAGTAGTCCTGTATTTTATCGTCTTCTTTTGGTTTAAAGCTAACACAAAGCTACCTACTCACCAATCGTTTTCTTAAAACTATAATTTTCTTAAATTTGTAAAACAGAAGCGTATAGACCTAATCACATATTACATTATTACTATTTTTTAATCAATTCCAAGACAAATTGAGTGATGCTTTTCTGGGTAGTTATAGCTACAGGTACAGCACATTGTGAAATTCGAATATACGACAAGCTTTCCAACGCTAATTTATTCATAGTAAAACGAATAATTTCTTATAATGTTTTAAAAAACTTGGCAAAAAAATGCGCACGAACTGTGTGTGGAAATAATACGTACCTTCATTTTGTAAAAAACGTATTGCTATTTTATAAGAATCATATTTTCTTTCGAGTTTTAATGTATTTGTCACAAAAAGGTTTATTATTATATTCTTTATGTTCAAAATATATATATGTAATAAATTTTCTGACGCAATGAATATAAAACAATTTTTGTCATAAATAAATGAATCGCTAACTTACATGAAAAATGTTGAACATATGGCACCGAAAAAAAACTTGGCAAACGTACGCTAAACGCACAAAACAGAAATGAATTTATAGTTTTAATATTTTTGAAAGTTATCACTTAATCAAGGAAAATTAACCAGTCTCACAATCCCGCCACACCGATTGAATTATCATAAAGCACAAGCTAAATTTACATGCACGATGTTAAACATATGGCAACGAAAAAAAAACTTGGCGGATGGACACTAAACACACAAAACTAAAATGTTTTTGTAGTTTCAATATTTCCCAAAATTGTCACTTGAAGTAAAATAAACCAGTCCCACAATCCCGCCGACCCGATTGAATTATCATAAAGCGAAAGAATAAAAAATGCTTTTCAATTTTAATGCAATTATTATAGAAATACATCGCGCTCGTTATAGTTGTCATTTTTGCCCGCTAAAAGCGCTATCATTGGTAGACTAATTCCAATAGTGCCAACTCAACCTCGATCCCCCGAAAATGTACAGTAACACCAACCGCAGACAGCGCATTTAAGATTCTTATTCAGTCATAGTAAAAGGAATAATTTTTTTCTGTTTTGAAAAACTTACCAAGAAATCGCGAAAGAACTGTGTGTGAAATTAATACGTTTCTTCGTTTTGTAAAAAAACGTATTGCTATGTTTTGTAAGAATCATATTTTCTTTTGAGTTTTAATGTATTTGTCACGGAAACGTTTATTAATTTATATTCGTTATGTTCAAAATATATGTGAAATGAATTTTCTGACGCAATGAATATAAAACAATTTTTGTTATAAATAAATAAATCGTTAACTTACATGAAAAATGTTAAACATATGGCACCGCAAAAAAAAACTTGGCAAACGTACACTAAACGCACGAAACAAAAATGTTTTTATAGTTTTAATATTTCCGAACATTGTCACTTGAGGTAAAATTAACCAGTCTCGCAATCCCGCCAGCCCGATTAAATTATCATGAAGCGAGAAAGAAACAAAAATGCTTATCAATTTTAGTGTAATTAGAAATACAACGCGATAGTTATAGTTGTCATTTTTGCCCGCTAAAAGCGTTATCATTGGTAGACTAATTCCAATAGTGCCAACTCAACCTCCACCCCCCCAAAAATATACAGAAAGACCAACCGCAGACAGCGCATTTAAGATTCTTATTTAGTCATAGTAAAAGGAATAATTTTTTCTGTTTTGAAAAACTTGGCAAGAAATCGCGAAAGAACTGTGTGTGAAATTAATACGTTTCTTCGTTTTGTAAAAAAACGTATTGCTATGTTTTGTAAGAATCATATTTTCTTTTGAGTTTTAATGTATTTGTCACGGAAACGTTTATTAATTTATATTCGTTATGTTCAAAATATATGTGAAATGAATTTTCTGACGCAATGAATATAAAACAATTTTTGTTATAAATAAATAAATCGTTAACTTACATGAAAAATGTTAAACATATGGCACCGCAAAAAAAAACTTGGCAAACGTACACTAAACGCACGAAACAAAAATGTTTTTATAGTTTTAATATTTCCGAACATTGTCACTTGAGGTAAAATTAACCAGTCTCGCAATCCCGCCACCCCGATTAAATTATCATGAAGCGAGAAAGAAACAAAAATGCTTATCAATTTTAGTGTAATTAGAAATACAACGCGATAGTTATAGTTGTCATTTTTGCCCGCTAAAAGCGTTATCATTGGTAGACTAATTCCAATAGTGCCAACTCAACCTCCACCCCCCCAAAAATATACAGAAAGACCAACCGCAGACAGCGCATTTAAGATTCTTATTTAGTCATAGTAAAAGGAATAATTTTTTCTGTTTTGAAAAATTTGGCAAGAAATCGCGAAAGAACTGTGTGTGAAATTAATACGTTTCTTCGTTTTGTAAAAAAACGTATTGCTGTTTTGTAAGATTCACATTTTCTTTTGAGTTTTAATGTATTTATTTCGAAAACGTTTATTAATTTATATTCGTTGTTATGTTCAAAATATATGTGTAATGAATTTTCTGGCGCAATGAATATAAAACAATATTTGTTTTAAATAAATAAATGGTTAACTTACATGAAAAATGTTAAACATATGGCACAGAAAAAAAACTTGGCGAACGTACACTAAACGCACAAAAAAAATGTATTTACAGTTTTAATATTTCCGAAAATTATCACTTAATCAAGGAAAATTAACCAGTCCCACAATCCCGCCACACCGATTAAATTATCATAAAGCGCAAGCTTAACTTACATGCAAAATGTTAAATATATGGCACCCGAAAAAAGCCGGGCAGACGTACACTAAACACACAAAACCAATATGTTTTTATAGTTTTAATATTTCCGAAAATTGTCGCTTGATGAAGTAAAATTAACCAGTCCCACAATCCTGCCACCCCGATTTAATTATCATAAAGCGAAAGAATAAAAAATGCTTTTCAATTTTAATGCAATTATTATAGAAATACATCGCGCTCGTTATAGTTGTCATTTTTGCCCGCTAAAAGCGCTATCATTGGTAGACTAATTCCAATAGTGCCAACTCAACCTTCATCCCCCCCAAAAATGTACAGTAACACCAACCGCAGACAGCGCATTTAAAATTCTTATTTAGTCATACTAAAGGAATAATTTTTTGTTTTGAAAAACTTGCCCAGAAATCGTGCACGAACTGTGTGTGAAAATAATACGTTTCTTTATTTTGTAAAAAAAACGTATTGCTATGTTTTGTAAGAATCATATTTTCTTTTGAGTTTTAATGTATTTATCACGGAAACGTTTATTAATTTATATTCGTTATGTTCAAAATATATGTGAAATGAATTTTCTGACGCAATGAATATAAAACAATTTTTGTTATAAATAAATAAATCGTTAACTTACATGAAAAATGGCACAGAAAAAAATCTTGGCATCCATACAATAAACGCATAAAACAAAAATGTTTCTATAGTTTTAATATTTCCGAAAATTGTCACTTGATGAAGGACAATTAACCAGTCCCCCAATGCCGCCACTCCGATTGAATTATCATAAAGCGAAAGAAAAAAAATTCTTATCAATTTTGTTATAATTAGAAATATATCGCGCTCGTTATACTTGTCATTTTTACCCGCTAAAAACGCTATGATTGGTAGACTAGTTCCGATAGTGCCAACTCAACTACGATTCCCCAAAAATATACAGTAACACCAAGCTCAGACAACGCATTTAAGTCTCTTATTTATTCAAGTAATTAAGAAAATACAAAGGAATTATTAAAACTAGATTTTAGGATTAATTCATTTACTCGGTTTGTGTTACTAGATTGCAAGCAAAGCTGTGACATTTTCTCGTTAAGTATTCGTCTAAGTCTTCAGGATAAATGCTTGTGAGGCGTCACGACGCTCTGTGGCAACATGGGGAATGACAACCAACGTTACAACTTAAGTTTTAAAAGAACGTGTTTTTTTCTCCTTTTTCGAAAGAGATTACTTTTGAAATTTGTATTTATGTGTAGAGTTTATTTTCATTTTTAAAAGTACGATTACTTTCTTTAATTTTAGAATTAAAATAATCAATTCTCAAGATGATTTCGTCATCCACGTTTTAGAAATATTTTAAGTATCTATGATTAATTCGGAGATTTTAGTCATGCAAATATTCAAAGCAGGCAAATATTGTAAAGCGCTAACCGACTAATTAAATTTATTACAAGCATCCCTATCAACGTTCGACGAGTGAACTGCTGATGTTAGGGACGCTCTTTTTAGTGACTGTGTACATAACAGCACTACAAATCTTGTAAATCCTTAACTTGATTGACTATTCTCTGACATATTTACAGTTTTCTTTTCCAGTTGTTGATTCTCGTTTTGTATAAATCTCGCTCTCTCTCATCTCTCCTTCTTGGCCTGCCTTTTCTCCACTTATCGCCTCTATTATTTTACAGTATTTTCTTTAGAATTCGCTCTTCTTGCCTTCTAAGAATATGTCCCAACCATCTCAATCTTTGGGACTCCACAATTTTTATTACATCTAATCCCTTATCTAATTCTTTCAGTACAGTTTGTTCTCATCTTCCCTCTATTTTGGACTTTTACCTCCAAATATTTTTTAAATAGTTTTCTCTCCCATACTCCCAATATTTTCCCTTCTGTTAACCTCAACGTTCAATTCTCAGTCCTAAATACTGCTACTAATCTACTGTTTGTACAATCTCAGCTTAAGTTAGCTATGCTTTTATCAATTGCCTCCACTTCTCCTGTCCTGCGCTAACTTTCTTGCTTCAGCCCATGTTTTTTTCTTTCTTCCTCTCTTTCTCATCGGTTTAGACTCCACATACCATCTTCACTTGGGCCCCGCACTCCATTCTCAATATTTCCTCTTCTGTTGATCTCAACGTCCAGTATTCACTCCTGAATACTGCTACTAATCTACTGTTCTGTAAAATGTCAGCCTTAAGTTAACTATGCTTTTATCAATTGTCTCCACTTCTCCCTGCCTTGCACTAACTTTCTTGCGTCAGTCCACATTCTTCCTTCCTTCCCCTCTTTCTCTTTCTCATCGGTTTAGATTCCCATACCATCTTCACTTGGGCTCCGCTCTCCATTTTCAATATTTTCTCTTCTGTTGATCTCAACGTCCAATATTCACTCCTAAGTACCGCTATTAATCTACTGTTTTGTAAAATCTCCGCTTTAAGTTAACTATGCTTTTATAAATTATCTCCAATTCTTCCTGTCTTGCGCTAACTTTCTTGCTTCAGTCATGTTCTTCCGTTCTTCCTCTCTTCCTCTTCCTCATTGGTTTAGACTCTCATACCATCTGCACTTGGGCTCTGCTCTCCATTCTCTGGACTTGTCACCACCATGCCAGTTGTCGCTGTTCAATTAATTCTTCAATTGACTTTGTCTTTAGTTCCTCCCGTATTTCTGTGTTTCTAATTTTGTCTCTCCTAGTAACGCTCAATACCCTTCTTAGATAGGTCATATCTACATCATTTACTTCATTTTTGTTTTTAGTTTATTCAGTACCCAAGATTCTGCTCCGCAAGTTAAAACTGATCTGTACACGCTTTTGTATACATTCATCTTAGTTTGACTACTTATTTCTCTCTTCTTTATAAAACCCCTATTCGAGGCATAATGGAATTTATTAGTTTTATCGATTCTATATATTTATATCTAGTTCATGTTGTCTATTTTCCTCTACTATAACTCCCAGATATTTAAAACTCGATACTTGCTCTATTGGTTCCCTAAATATTATTACGTCTATTTGTTTTTTGTTTTGCAATAACTATTACTTTTGTTTTCGCCACGTTTATACTCATTCAGCACTGTATTCCATACTAACAAAGTTTTTGTAGATCCTTTTGCTTTCCATAAATTATGACTACATCATGAGCAAACGCGCACCCTGAGATTTCGATTCTTCTAAGGTTTCTGTATCCAACCAACATCGGTTTTCTAATTATTTCTTTAATTTCCTTGATTCTCGCGTTCATATATACAAAGGGTACTAGTCCAGTTTTGCAATATGACGCAACAATGAATCGTAGGAAGCTGCTTGTTGCTGCATGTTGAGACATGTTCATACGTGCAGAGTAGCCGCCGCACCATGTCGATGAGCACAGTTATTCATTAGCAGTGAGAATATAAAGTGCTTGCGCTGGCATCGTGGTCACGAAATGAGATAAGGTCAGCTTTGCGTTATAATTTCGTGCGTGGTTTAAATATAGACCAGTGCTTCGAAGAAATGACTCTTATGACTTTTGCACTAAGTGACGTTTGTCGACATCACACAACAATATTCAGGTGGTATAGAGAATTCCAAAGGGGAAATTTAATTGTGGAGGATGCTGAGAGGCCGGGAAGGCCACGAACGTCAGTTACGGAGGAAAACGTAACAACTGTGAGCAAAATGCTTGGCGAGGACAGGCGAGTGACCTACTAACAGACAGAAGGTACTTCAGGCTTAAATGCATCAGCAATTTGTTCGATTCTGCATGATCATTTGCACATGAAGAAACTTTGACGTTTCTGGGTGCCGCATCGACTAACTGAAGAGAAGATGACACGCCGTGTGACTAGGTGCCGGGAGACGCTAAAAAAGTTTAATAAGGGACAATCTCGGTATGTGAACAACATTGTGACAGGTAACAAGACTTGGCTGTACTATTACGATATGCAGGCCAAAGCTAAAAACAAAGTATGGGTCTTTGATGATGAAGACACACCCGTGATTGTCAGAAAATCCCGATCTGTAAAGAAGGAAAGGATAGCTGTATTTTTCAAATCGAGTGGAATTATGGAACGCGTCGTTTTGGACACAAAGAAGACAGCCACAGCTAAGTGGTATACTGAACAGTGCCTGCCCAAAGTCATTGGATCTATGAAGAACCTGCACCCAAAGTCAAGAATGGACACCTGATTCCTACATCACCATAATACTCCAGCTCACCGCGCTAAAGGCTGCACCGAATATTTGACCACGACAGGATTGAAACTTCTCGAGCACCCTCCCTACAGTCCAGATCTTGCTCCCTGCGACTTTGCACTGTTCCCGTATGTGAAAATGAAGCTGAAAGTGAGGCGGTTTTCTAGTGATGAGGACCTTCTGCGGGCTTGGGTCAACGAGTGTGCTTTACCCCCTAGTGAAATTTGGCAGAACTGGTTTAAAAATTGGTTTCGGAGGATGGAGAGGTGTGTTGAGTTTAGAGGAAATTACTTTGAAAAAATTAATTACACAAAGCTGTATTGCAAAACTTTACTTTTACCCTTTGTACAATAAATAATAACGGACTGAGACTGCCCCCTTGCCTCACTCCTTCAGTCGTTGTGAATTCTTTCGATACACCATTTTTGCTTATCACTCTGCTTCTTGTCTTTTTTGTTACTAGTCTCTATTTTGTATAAATTTTTCAATAATTTGTAAAGAGTTTTAATAAGCGGGCTTATGGAATCTAGTTCATGTAAAAGTAGATATTGTACTAGACATAACTGTTATGAAATTCTGTATTCAAGACACACAATTACTTACCTTTTTTTCTAAGAAAACCGTCTTCGTAAAACTAGTTTTAGACATAAAACATCATAGGCTTTCCAGTGAACTCGATACCGTCCTTTATAAGAAAAAAGTTTTTTCCATCTCATTTTTTATGTAATATTAAATTTTTTCAATATTCCAACTACGTACATTTTCATTTCAAATTCCATTAATATTTTATGACATCTGGAAATTAGCAAACACCCGAAGAAAAAACGTCCAACAAAATATTGTAATAATCTACGAGTGTCGGTGGCATTTTTAATTACCGTCACATCCTATTCCAATAAATCCATTTTTTTTTTTTTCGTTTTCGTCGCCTTCTTCCGTATGACATCTTTTGTTGGAAAGTTGCCATAATTTAAATTGAGTTTTACATAAATGCAGTCGAATTGATTATTTTTCAAATGCAGTAATCAGTAGCAAAATTTTTTAATAGAACTAATTTTGAAGCGACTCTATTGTTTAATGCGATATTTAGTTTTTTACAAATAAAAATAAATATAAAAATACATATATTTTAAGTCTCCATTATTCGACTTTAGTAAAGGGTGTTTAAAATTTCGCGGTTTTTTTAAAGAATAAATAAAACACATAATTTGCCTTCACTTTCAAAAACTTTTTATTGGTAATTGAAGTATAAGTTATGACATTTATATGCAAAAAATAATATCCGACGAATGGCCTCTTCTTGCAGCTCCACAGACGTCCATTCTTTTGTTAAAATTTTCAATGACATTTTGACATAACCGAGGCTCTATCTCACTAATTACATGAATAATTTCATCTTTCAAAGCAGAAATTGATTGGGGATTGTTTTTATAAACCTGACTTTTCACATAACCCCAAAGAAAATAGTCTAACGGTGTCAAATCACATGATCTTGGTGGCCAATTAACGTCATTGAGATTACACGTCTAGCAAATTTTTCTCTCAATAAATCAAATGATTCGTATGCAAAGTGGGGTGTAGCGTCATCCTGCTGAAACAACATATCTTCTATATCAACACTCATTAAATCAGGCCACAAAAATTCGGTTATCATCCGACGATATCGATCACCATTGACAGTTACAGCTTCATCAGCAGCATTTTTAAGGAAGTAAGGTCCAATTACATTAGCTGACCATAATGCATACCAAACAGTAACTCATTTAGGATGCATAGGTTCCTCATGAATAATTCTTGGATTTTCCTCACCCCAGATACGACAATTTTGTTTAGTAACATAGCCAACAAGTTCAAAATGTGCCTCATCAGAAAACATTATTTTTTGTGAAAAATAAGCTGGTTGTTCATTGAAGAAATTGACAAATAAACGACGGTTTAAATGATCTTATGGCTTCAATTTCTGTGTTACTTGAACCTTATATGCCTTCAGAGCTAAGTCCTTGTGTTGTTGATCCATTAAGTCCAAGTTGTTGTGAACGTCGTCTAATGGACATTTCAGGATCTTCAGCAACACCTTCACGAACCAAGCCAATATTTTCTTGTGAACGACCACTACGACTGTATTTTTCACTTTTTTCGTCTACCACGGAACCGGTCTCTTGAAATTTTTTAATAATTCGACCAATAGTGCTTTCAGATGAACGATTATGTAAACCACAAAATTCACGTAATTTTCTAAAAACTCTTTTCACAGAACGCTGATTTTCATAAAATAATTCAACAATTTGAACACGTTGTTGTATCGTGTACGAAACCATTTTTATAAATGTCATACATCACACTTTTTAAATGCCCACATACCCAGCCAAATTCAATACGCCATCTATATTTTATTTATTCTTAAAAAAACCGCGCAATTTGAAACGCTCTTTATAATACAACATAAAAGCTCCCACTTAAAAAAGAAGTAAATGTTTTTCCTTCTGGATAATGCATGTGTCCACATTGATTCTTTCAAGATGTATATTGCGAAGTGCTTCCTCTTTCTCAACCTGAAAACTTGGCTCAGCAGCAAGAATTTTGGGGCAAATGGGGAGGTAAGCACCGAAGCTAGCACATACTTCGAAGTTGAGTAGACCTTACTTCTCTGAAGAAATTAATAAATTTGAATGTCGACGGATTAAATGTAATAAGTTACAAGGAGAATGCATTGAAAAATAAATAAATCCTTTCTCAAAAATTTTATACTTTCTTATGTAGACTCAATTATTGTCAATCCTCTCTTGTGCTTTGCTTTTTTTCACAATCATATTGGTGTGCATTTTACAATTACAAGGTATGAAGTGTATACGGAAATATAGTAATATATAATATAATAGGCATGTGTTATTGAAGCTAAAACGCATTGAATGTCTATTCTAGCTTCCTAAGTAATGTTATAAAATTATATTGTCTGTCTCCGTGGTCTAAGGATGAAGACACATGCCATACGTTCACTTAGTATGTGATCGCGAGTTCGGGTCTGGCGAGGAGTGGAGGAGAGAGGGTTTAAATTTAGAGAGAGATAAGTATATGCTCGTGACAGCTATAAAGAGATCTTTTATTTTCAGTTCGCTTTTGCTGAGCTAAGACATCATTTCAAAGTAATATGTAGTTTTTAAAATAAATATTTCCAATTTGTTAAATTGATTTTTTAAAACTTACAGACACTTCATCTTTTCCCCTTAATTTGATTTAATTTGTTCTCACTCGAGGCCAAATGTTCATACATTTTTAATAAAGATTTTTTTATATTTTCCCAGAACGTCTTTTTATAGCGTCTTAGTTTATGCTATTACCTGAATGGAAATATAACATTGACCGTGTCCTTATAATAAATCCTTGACTGAATATCACTAGATTATAAATTCTTTTAACCAGAAAAGGTAAAAACCCTTACCAAGTAAATGTTCGTAATCTGTATATATACTTCGACAACTAAGTTGTCGTTATCAGCAGAAATGAACCACGGTGTCGCACCTGGGACGGTGATAAGTTTCACTGAGAAAAATTCGCAAACAACTTTGCACGAAGCCTAAACACGCACTGCGAACATCGATATTGGAAAGGTCTTTTTACCTTTTTACAAAGTCAATGTTCGTAATTTGTACATATATTTCGACAACTAAGTTGTCGTTATCAGCAGAAATGTATCACAGTGTCGCACCTGGGACCGTGGTAAATTTCACTGAGAAAAATTCCCAAACAACTCTGCACAAAGCCAAAACACGCACTGCGAACATCGATGTTGTAAAGATCTTTTTACCTTTTTACAAAGTCAATGTTCGTAATCCGTACATATCTTTCGACAACTAAGATGTCGTTATCAGCAGAAATGAATCGCAATATTGCACTTGAGACCGTCACTGAGAAAAATTCACTAACAGCTTTGCACAAAGCCAAAACACGCACTGCGAATATCGATGTCGTAAAGGTCTTTTTACCAAGTCAATGTTCGTAATTTGTACATATATTTCGACAACTAAGTTGTCGTTATCAGCAGAAATGAATCACAGTGTCGCACCTGGGACCGTGGTAAATTTCACTGAGAAAAATTCCCAAACAGCTTTGCACAAAGCCAAAACACGCACTGCGAACATCGATGTTGTAAAGATCTTTTTACCTTTTTACAAAGTCAATGTTCATAATCTATACATATGTTTGGACAACTAAGGTGTCGTTATCAGCAGAAATGAATTGCAATGTTGCACTCGGGACCGTGCTAAGTTTCACTGAGAAGAATTCACTAACAGCTTTGCACAAAGCCAAAACACGCACTGCGAACATCGATGTCGTAAAGGTCTTTTTACCTTTTTTACCAAGTCAATGTTCGTAATCTGTACATATATTTCGACAACTAAGCTGTCGTTATCAGCAGAAACGAATCACAATGTCGCACCTGCGACCGTGGTAAATTTCACTGACAAAAATTCACAAACAGCTTTGCACGAATCTAAAATACGGACTGCGGACATAGATGTTGTAAAGGTCTTTTTATCTTTTTTGATTAATTCAATCAACCACAGTCTCGTTGTTGCATTTTATGTGTTTAAATTGAAGAAGAGCTTTTGTTAAACGTATGTAATTGAAATCTATTGCCTGGGTTTCACAAACAATTTATTATCTTGACAGTCATACTACCTCTGTAAACACAATAGCTGGATATCGACTACTGGCGTATTAATTTACGCAAAATGCTACGATTTGTTTGCGCTCGGAAAATAGTTTTGGTTAATGCACTATCACGAAAATGATATACGGTAGCGTTTCAAATTCCAAAAGGATAACCACCGAAGCTGTGTTTGTATGCTAAATACAAACATATAATCGGGTTAATTTCCGCATCACGTGGCCCTTCCACAGGACCCATTGTCGTCGATCGAATGATCCAATATCAAATGCTTCACAATACACCCAGAGCTTATATAGTATTTCATTTATAACGAAATTTGAAATTTTAAACTTCTGCATTCTTTTTATTATAAAATTCAAATTACTATTACAACACAGTCTTTACTCTTTTTTGTTGGGAGTTTCGATCGTTGGGTTAATGAAGCATTTAATTTATATTAAGGAGGTTTCGGGGGAGGAGTTTCCCTTTTCAAGTTATTTATTTTGTTCAACCTGTAATACCTTTTACAGTTATATATTTCCAATTGTGAACAAGAGGTTCTTTTATATATACATAAATATTTCTGATCATTTATGTTTGTTCGTTTAATATTGTAAAATTTACAAACACACAAGCATTTTTAAATTAACAATTTTTTTTAATCGCGTTCTTGCCAAGATACTTATTCTTTCTAAATAAAGGGTGTTTCAAATTGCGCGATTTTTTTAAAGAATAAATAAAATATAGATGGCGCACTGTATTTGTCTGGGTATGTGGGCATTAACAAAGTGTGATGTATGACATTTATAAAAATGGCTTCGTACACGGTACGACAGTGCGTTCAAATTGTTGAGTTATTTTATGAAAATCAGCGTTCGGTGAAAAGAGTTTTTAGAAAATTACGTGAAATTTATGGTTTACATAATCGTCCATCTGAAAGCACTATTGGTCGAATTATTAAAAAATTTCAAGAGGCCGGTTCCGTGGAACATCAAAAAAAGTGAAAAATACAGTCGTAGTGATCGTTCACAAGAAAATATTGGTTTGGTTCGTGAAAGTGTTGCTGAAGATCCTGAAATGTCTATTAGACGACGTTCACAACTTGGACTTACTCGATTAACAACATGGCGTATTTTGCACAAAGATTTAGCTCTGAAGGCATACAAGGTTCAAATAACAAAGGAACTGATGCCATGAGACCATTTAAAAGGTGGTTCATTTGTCAATTTCATCAATGAACAACCAGCTGATTTTTCTCAAAAAATAATGTTTTCTGATGAGGCACATTTTGAACTTGGTGGTTATGTTAATAAACAAAATTGCCATATCTGGGGTGGGGAAAATCCACGAGTTGTTCATGAGAAACCTATGCATCCTAAATGAGTTACTGGTTGGTGTGCATTATGGTTAGGTGGTGTAATTGAACCTTACTTCTTTGAAAATGCTGCTGGTAAAGCTGTAACTGTCAATGGTAATCGATATCGTCGGATGATAACCGAATTTTTGTGGCCTAAGTTAATGAATATTGATCTAGAGGATATGTGGTTTCAGCAGGATGGCGCTACATCTCACTTTGCACACGAATTAACTCATTTTTTGAGACAAAAAATTACTGGACATGTAATCTCAAGAAACGGTGATGTTAATTGGCCACCAAGATCATGTGATTTGACACCATTAGACTATTTTCTTTGGGGTTATGTGAAAAGCCAGGTTTATATTATAAAAACAATTCACAATCAATTCCTGTTTTGAAAGATGAAATTATTCGTGTCATTGGTGAGATAGAGCCTCAATTATGTCAAATTGTGATTAAAAATTTTAACAAAAGAGTGGACGTCTGTGGAGCTGCAAGAGAATGCTATTTGGCAGATATTATTTTTCGCATATAAATGTCATAACTGATACTTCAATTACAAATAAAAAGTTTTTCAAAGCGAATGCAAATTATGTGTTTTATTTATTCTTTAGAAAAACCACGAAATTTGAAACACCTTTTACTTTTAGTTGCTTTTTAGAAGCAGCATCTACTATTTTCTTTTTAATATTTCTCACGTTAGGTATATCTGCATGGGTACTTGTAACTTCCCGTTGTCGAATACTTATATATACAGGAACATGCACGTAATTTATTTATTTAACTGTTTTCTATTTCTAGGATTTCGGCATTGTCAAAGTTGAATTTATGTTTTCTCTAAAGCATGATTAGATAGAGCTATTGCATTTATGTTGGTACTGGTGGATTGGTATTTGTGTTCGGATATACTTTTATGCAGATATTGCTTTGTTTGTCCTACATATGTACAAAGGTTACTAGGAAAGTTTTTCAATATGACGTAACAATGAATCGTAGGAAGCTGCCTGTTGCTGCATGTTGCGACATGTTCATACGTGCATAATAGCCGCTGCGCCATGTCGATGGACTCACTTATTCATTAGCAGTGAGAGTGTAAAGCGCTTGCTATGGCATCGTGGTCACCAAATGAGATAAGGGCAGTTTTGCGTTTTAATTTCGTGCGTGGTTTTAACATAGATCTGTGATTCGACGAAATGACTCTTGCACTAGGTGATGTTTGTCCACATCGCACAACGATATTCAGGTGGTATAGAGAATTCCAAAGGGGAAATTTAACTGTGGAGGATACTGAGATGCCGGGAAGGCCACGAACGTCAGGTACAGAGGAAAACGTTACTACTGTGAGGAAAATGCTTGACCATGACAGGCGAGCGACTTACCAACAGAAACAGGGTACTTCAGGCCTAAATGCACCAGAAGTTCTTTCGATTCTGCATGGTCGTTTGCACGTGAAGAAACTTTGTTCTCTCTAGGTGCCGCATCGACTGACTGAAAAGCAGGTGACACGACGTGTGACTTGGTATCGGGAGATGCTAGAAAAGTTTAATAAGGGACAATCTCGGTATGTGAACAACATAGTGACAGGTGACGAGACTTGGTTGTACTATTACGATGTGCCGATCAAAGCTCAAAACAAAGTTTGTGTATTTGATGATGAGGACACACCCGTAGTTATCAGAAAATCCCGATCTGTAAAGAAGAAAATGATAGCTGTATTTTTCAAATCGATTGGAATTGTGGAATGCGTCGTTTTGGACACACATAAGATAGTCACAGCTAAGTGGTATACTGAACGGTGCCTGCCTAGAGTCATTTAATCTATGAAGAACCTGCAGCCAATATCGAGAATGGACACCTGATTCCTCCATCACGATAAGGCTCCAGCTCACTGCACCAAAGCCTGCACTGAATATTTGACCACGACAGGATTGAAACTTCTCGAGAACCCTCCCTACAGTCCAGATCTTGCTCCCTACGACTTTGTACTGTTCCCGCATGTGAAAATGAAGCTAAAAGAGAGGCACTTTTCCAATGATGAGGACCTACTGCCGAGCTTGTTAGAACGAGTGCGCTTTACTCCCTAGTGAAACTTGGCAGAACTGGTTTAAAGATTGGTTTTGGAGGATGGAGAGATGTATTGAGTGTAGAGGAAATTACTTTAAAAAAATTAAATAAACAAAGCTGTATTACATTTCTAATACCCTTTGTATGTACCATCGCAAGATTGGAATTTTAATTTGAATATACTGTCTGCTTGTTTTTGTTTAGATCTTTCATATATAGCTTTGCCAAAAGAGTATTCGTTTTCTGTATTTACAATATCTATTTTGTTTTCTCTATTTTTAAGTATGAATAGCCTTTTTTTGATATTTTTTTTCTATGAAGTTCGGAGGGTAGTTAGTTTTTGGAAGTATTGTTTTAATTTTATTTATGTGGTTTGTAATGTTGTTTTTGTCTGAGAATTTATAACACCTGCCTACTAAGTTATGGATTCTATTTACAAGATTGGCATTTAAAACTATTTTTGCTATATTTAAGTATATGCTTAAATTTAAAATAAGATGTTACGTAGTTTTAAAATAATAACTGTATTGTACATCGCTTTGAATCGCAATCAGTGCTTCAAATCAATGAATACATCGACAACTAAACTTCTCTGCTTACAATTAGTTACGAGATGGTACTCAAATGTTCCCCAACTTTGAATCACGCGTGAATGGACACAGTTACAATCAAACGCCGTTACGCAGACTTGTGTATAGGGTTTATAACATAACTGTTATGACAAATTACTATTGTAAAACAAGAAACTTATGATTAGCCACCCCCCTTCTGATATTATTTGCACAATTCACGAGAAAGTTTTAAGGAGAAAGAGTAATTAAAGCTTGTATCGTTGTGGAAATTCAAAATCTAATGAATGGGAGAGATTTTACACTTGTAACTCTGTACTATTCAAATGGAAACTTCTTCAAGGCAGGCACTAGACGACAGAACTGATTGTAAAAACTAATGGATATAAATCTACAAACATAACCATGCTAGAATGAAGTATATGAACGTTTTTCTATTTTAAAATAAAATTAAATTTTATGTCAAAAGGTATAGGCCGATATAATCAAAAAAAGAACGAATGCCACATCTTAATTATCCCAATATTGATACTTCTTGATCTTGATTATTCAGAGTCAAGTAGATCAATTGCATTTGTACCTTGTATTAAACAACGAGTGCTCAACGTCCGGCTAGAATGATAGAAGGAATCTAGATTTTTACTAAACGTGCAATATTGATTTACAAAAACAAGAGCAACTATAAATGTGGTACGTAGACTTCCGCGGCCGTGTTCCATACTATATTCTTCTGGGCTTCCGGGCTAGAACTGAGTACACTGGTATAACTGCCGACGAAACCTCGGCAGATATACAAGTCACGCTGTTCCAGCCCGGAAGCCCAGAAGCAGAAACTATAAATGCTTTAACTGAATTCGTTTCGGATATAAACAACATATGCCAAAAGAAGAATATCTTTTAAGATATTAAAAATGCGTACAGCTCTCTAGATCTAAATATATTACGAGAGAAATTAATATCTTTCGGTATACTTGTACTTGATGCGGGAAATGTAAATGTATTCCGAGATGTACTTATTCGCTTTTACGATGCTAAATTACAAAATGTTGATTTTAACCACTTTATACATCGTATATGTAAAGCAGAAATTTTTTTTTCAGGGCAGATTCCCGGGGAGATTGAGATGGAGAATCCAAATGTGGGTGGATTAGTCTTAGCGACGATCCAAGAGCAGGCTCACCAAAAATGGCGGTCACTCGGGAAAACGTCGATGCTAGGCGCAAGATCATCAGCGAAGATCGACATGCGACATATCGTCAGATTGAAGCACTATTGGGGATTTCAAAGACCTTAATTCAAAAAATTTTGCATCAAGAATTGTGTGTAAAAAAAAGTAATTTCCCGTTGGATACCGCATTTGTTGACCGAAGAACAGAAAGCAGCTAATGTGAATTGGTGTCAAAAGACTCGCTTCAACGCCGGAGACTCTAAAAAACATTTATGTGTAGTGCAGAATTTTTTTTTCAGTGCTGATTTCCGGGGAGATTGAGATGGAGAATCCAAATGTGGGTGGATTAGTCTTAGCGACGATCCAAGAGCAGGCTCACCAAAAATGGCGGTCACTCGGGAAAACGTCGATGCTAGGCGCAAGATCATCAGCGAAGATCGACATGCGACATATCGCCAGATTGAAGCACTATTGGGGATTTCAAAAACCTTAATTCAAAAAATTTTGCATCAAGAATTATGTGTAAGAAAAAGTAGTTTCCCGTTGGATACCGCATTTGTTGACCGAAGAACAGAAAGCAGCTAAGGTGAATTGGTGTCAAAAGACTCGTTTCAACGCCGGAGACTCTAAAAAAACATTCGAGTACCACCTCGTAACTAATTGTAAGCAGAGAAGTTTAGTTGTCAGTGGTGATGGATCTTGGATTTTCTCATACGAGCCAGAAAATAAACGCTTGTCGTCTGTTTGGGTATTCCAAGGTGAAGAAAATTCGACAAAAGTCATCCGTTCTTCAAGTATCTCCAAAAAGATGGTCGCGAAATTTGTCTCGAAAGCAAGTCATGTAGCAACAATTCCTCTACAAGATCTAAGATCCGATTGGTATACACCATTTATTTGCCGCAAGTCATCGGTAAGCTTCGAAAAATCAACCCCGAACAGCGAATCATCCTCCACCAAAGCAATGAAAGTTCGCACACAGCACGCAAGACAATTAAATTTTTAACGCAATAAAACGTCGAATCGTTGGACCATCCTCTGTACAGTCAGGACTTCAGTCCCAACGATTTCTTTACCTTTCCGAAAATCAAGAACAGATTAGGCGGTTAAATGTTCCAGTCGTCAGAAGGAGCAGTCAATGCCTTCAAAAACTCAATTTTGATTGTACCAATAAGCTAGTGAAACAACTGATTTCAGAATTGGTTCGAGCTCATGTAAAAGTGCATTAATCTTCGTGGAGAATACTTCGAAAAACACTGAAGTCTTTAAAAGCTATCTTCGGTGTTATTCCAGTTTTATATGCAAAACTTAAAAGACAATCCACGTATATTAATGTTAAGTCTTTTAATTGAAGTTTAACTCTGTTGGGCAACGAAGAACTACGAGGGTAGTTAGACAAGTAGTGAGAATGGAAAGGAAAAACGAATTTTTTAAATACAAAATAATTTTTATTTCTCAATATATTCTCCTAAAAGAGCAATACATTTATTGCAACGGTGCTCCAATGCCCTTATGACATCTCTAAAATGCGATTCCGGAAGGCTTGCAAAATATTCATTTACGAAGATGATAAGCTCGTCGTTAGGCGAAAATTTATTTCCACCTAGTGGCGTTTTCAATTTTGGAAGAAGGTGGAAGTCGGAAGGGGCTAGATCCTAGATACTAATTGGAAATGCAACTCGTCGATTTTGGACATCGCAACTGTGCTGGTATGCGAGGGTGCGTTATCTTGGTGAAACAGAATCTTTTTCTTTGACATTCCTGGCTGTTTGACATGAATCTCAACATTTAATTTTTGTAGAAGTTCTGCACAATATTGTCCATTTACTGTGGCACCTTTCTGAAGGTAATCATTAAGCAAAATTCCCTTTGAATCCTGAAAAATTGATGCCATCACCTTGTTTGACAATAAAGTGGTTTTCGCTTTCTTTAGAGGTGCAGAACCACGTTCTAACCATTGTTTCGACTGTTGTTTAGTCTCGGGTGTATTGTAGTGTATCCAAGTTTCATCGCAAGTAACAAATTGCTTACAAAAATGAACCGGATTCCGCTTATAAAGGTCCAAACACTCATTGGAAATGCGCAAACGAGTGAACTTTTGATCAGTCGTAAGCAATCGCGGCACCCATCTTGCCGAAAGCTTGGAAAGGCCCAATTCTTTCGTTAAAATGTGGTGTACGCGTTCCGTTGAAATGTTTACCATGTCTGCTATCTCTCTCACTTTGGCTCGTCGATCTTGCGTAATAATATTATGAATTTTTATAATCATTTCCTTAGAAGTCAAGATTTTGGGTGCTCCAGGGTGCGCTTCATCAACACAGCTTGTTCTACCACGTTTAAATTCATTTACCCATCAACTTATTGTGGCGGATGATGGAGCAGATTCACCTAATGTTTCCCGTAACTCATCTTTTATTTCGGTAGCTTCCATATCCTTAATTACGAAGTATTTAATCACCACACGATACTCTGCTTTTTCAATTTTAATAGAACGACGTGTTGCTTCTTATTCAATCAGCTATCAAAAAAAACTAATCAACCGATTTACCTAAATATCGGAATGTAAACATATAAATGGGCAACCTAAATTACAGTGCATTTGTTTTACCAATTTGAACGCCACCTATGTGTCATTCTCACTACTTGTCAAACTATCCTCGTATTATTATTTTATATACGATTTTTCACCATATTGTTATAGTAATTTATTTTGCTTTAACAATTAATTATTCAGTAAATCAACATTTATATTACCATTAACTGTTTATCCATTAACAATATATAAAATAAATAAATTTATTTAACAGAATTTATTTTCAAAAATACACAAATTTATCGACTTTCCGAACTTGTACCAGTACGTACAAATCCATCTAATACATTTTAGTTAGTTCGGGAAAACCATTAGGGCATCTTACGAGACTTTCAATTATGTAAATTAAAAGAATCTTATCCGGCATTAATGTAAAATTACTTAATTTCACATAAATCTTTAATACCATGTAGCAGAAGTATTTTACTTCTGCACAAGAAAAATATACTTTTACGAAATACTAACGTTTTAACGTTTGTTGTGCTAAAGATACATTAAGTAGTTTATATGATTGAACTCAATGTAATGATAAGAGAGCGAGGAACTAGAAAGATATATGAGTGTTTCTGTCAATTTGCATGAAAAATTGCTCGCCCATATCGGACTAGATGTGGGTTAATATGTTTGGAGTTGATGTGCTGCTTTCTGAAAATCCGGATTTCTAAAATATAATGAAATCTGTATTCACGGCTTGTGATTTATATACCGTCTTGCTTATGCGTTTATAATTCTGGTTTCTGTTTTCTCATTTATTTTACTGTTTATTATTCGAAAAGTAGGCAACCAAAAATACATAGTTGAAGATGTACAGTTAGAATTATATGTTGTTGCGCCCCTCTACATGCTAGTGTACAAATTAACACTACAATGCCCGTCATTTCTACCTGAACGATACCCTTGGCTTCTTCTAAGGCTGGATTCGCCAGTAACTCGATAAGTTAGGGAGGTTTCTCCCACTACAAGATCGTATAAGTGGGTGCCACAGGATTTGAATCCCTAGAAGTGAGTGCCAATGGCGAAGTATGTGGACTTCAGGAAAATACATGCTTTGGTATGCTTAAAAGCAAAATTCGGATGCACCAAATTTGTTACAGCAGGAAAAGAAACAAACCGCATAATAGTTATAGAAAGAAACCCCAGAATATCAACTACAATTAAATATTTTATTAAGAAGAGTGGTATAAACGTTTTAAGGACGGTTGTACGGACATAAATGATGACGCATCCTGGTGCAAAAAATCTGTAGTTACGGAAAGTAACATCGAACTTATGCGTGAATTTATCATAAATGAGCCGAAATCTTCGTTGCTATACGTGGGAATGGAATTAAATATTTCCAAAGATTCAATTCATCGCATTTTGACACAGTATTTGGAACTGAGAAAGATTTGTGCAAGGTTTGTACCACAGAAGCTAACTGACTTCAACATTGTACAGACGCCAGATTGAAGCATTATTGGGGATTTCAAAGACCTTAATTCGAAAAATTTTGCATTAAGAATTGTTTGCAAAAAAATTAGTTTCCCGCTGGATCCCGCATCTGTTGACCGAAGAACAGAAAGCAGCTAGTGTGAATTGGTGTCAAAAAACTCGCTTCAGCGCCGAAAACTCTAAAAACGTGTACAACATTGTCATTGGTGACGGGTTTTAGATTTACTCATACGAGCTTCATAAAGATGGCCACGACATTTGTCTCGAAAGCAGGTAGCAACAATTCTTCTACAAGATCAAAAAATGGTTTATGGAATGGAATTGGTTAAAGATTCAAAAAAGGTTGAAAACTTCCAGTACTCCATTGCAACTGACGATGAGACGTGGTGTTTTCAATATGATCCAGAGACCAAGCGTCAAAACTCTGAATGGAAGCATCCAAGCAAAAAAGACCGAAAAAAAGCCGTTTGGAGAAGTCGAAAATGAAGACAATGTTGATTTGTTTTTATGATTCGCAAGGCAAAGTGCACAAAGAGTTTGTACCAACTAGTCAAACGATCAATGCTGGATATTATCTTGGTGTTATGAAGCGTCCTTTGGCGCGTATTCGTCATGTGCGCCCTCAATATCGTAAAAATGGTAGCTAGCGTTTGTTACATGATAATGCACCATCTCATCGCTCGACGCTTATCGCTGATTTTCTAATTACAAATGGCATTTTAACCATCAACCATTAACCGTATTCACCGGATTTGGCCCCCTATAATTTCTAGCTATTCTCTAAACTACATTTGTCGGTAAAATGACAGCGTTATGCCGACGTCTAAGCCACTAAGGAAGCATCGACAGTGGTCTTGAAGGATATCTGTAAAGATAAACTTAAAAATTCATTCGACATGTTAATTGGCCGTGCAAAACGTTGTATTGAAGTCAAAAGCGACTACTTTGAATAAAATAAATGAATTTTACCAAAATAGTAAGCTTTTGTTTTTATTACAAAATAGTTCCATTTTCTCTGAGTCGGACTGTGTATACGCTTACGTAAAACGCTCAATATTACTAAAGATTTTAGATTTTAAGAAAAGTGATTGAGCTTTTAACTCCCTTGGATATCCTGTGAGAGATAAAAATGTTTGCCATTATTTCATGTTGAAATAACTACAACTTCACTTAAATTTTAAACTTGTACATATCCATAAACATATGCTCTCAGTATGTGATAAAAACATTGTAGTTTCCTTGCAAACTTGCAGTCTTTCGTTTTAAAATCTTCATTCGCGTTACCTCGTCTCAGTGACGCTAACTTCAATGGAACTTAAATATGTTTGTCTAACTTTATTATTAAGGAAAGCAGACGAGAATACATTACTTTCTTGAATTTATAATAAGAAGGAGGTAATCTCATTCTCCTCTTAACATGTCAGATACGTAGTTTAAATTCTTATCATCTTTTCCTTCATGAAAAATGTATACGTGTGTCATATGTTAACAACTGTTTTTTTTTCCATTGATCGAAATATTCGGGCGCTTCATTTTTGAAGTAATATGAACCAATGATTCCACTTGTCCATAAACCACACCAAACCGCAAATACGACAATTGTGCTTATTGATGTAACTATTAAGCCAGAAATGAGCCTCATCGCTGTACAAAATTTTGATCGAAAACAATGGAATTGGAAGAGATTAAAGACTAAAACGGTGGCGATTCCAAAAGTCGGCTTTCAATTCTTGAATGAGTTGAATTTTGTATGCTTTTAAACCAAGATCCTAACGTAAAATACGCCAAGTTATGGCATACGACAAGCCAAGCTGTTGAGACTTACGTCAAATCGATTCTTCACTGTCATTGCATATACTCTCAGCTACCATCGCAATATTTTCTACACTGTGTACTGGATGTGGTCTATCAGGTCGCGTCTAATTCAATAATTAAATTTACGTTTCAATGTTTCAATAGTATAGCGAATTGTGCCTTCCGTGGACCGATTACATCGACCATAATTTGCTTTAAACGCAAGAGACACATTTCTCGTGGAGCGATGACTTTCGTAATGCAGCTGAACAATTTGTAAACTCTGTGGCGGACTGAGTCTTTCCATAATAAAATGTCACACAATACTTAACTAAAATAGCGTGAAAGTTTGACATGATCCATGCTTTGTCTGCAAAAAAATCGCTATTGAAAAAAGTACATCATACTGAATCACCCAGTACATGCGTAGCAGACTTCCAAAATCAGTTTTATACAAGTTCTATAATTTTCAGTAAGAAAATGTACTATGAAGAAATTAATTTTGATAAAAATATTTCAATAAATTTTAGAAATAAAGGGTTTTCCAATAGGGACTAATTCTCGCCCTAGTAAACAGGCAGTAACAAGTTTAGTGCAAAAATTTGAGTCTACATATTCGTTGTGTGATGTTGCCGTGCCAGTGAGACAACGGGTTGGTCGAAGTGTCGAAAATATCGCTGTCGTTGAAACGTCCGTAGCAAATGATCCAAATCAGTCAATTCCACGGCGTCCTCAAGAGTTGGGCATCGCCCAGACCACTTTATTGCGAATTTTGCGCAAGGATCTTGGTTTACACCCATACAAGATTAAGCTGACTCAAAAATTGAAGCCGATGGACCATTTGAAGCGACGTACATTCTCCGATTGGGCTCTGGAAAAGATGCGCCAAGATGATCAATTTCATCGCAAAATCATTTTCAGTGACGAAGCTCATTTTTGGCTCAATGGGTTCGTCAATAAGCAAAATATGCGTTATTGGTCGGGTGAAAATCCACATGTGCTTCATGAAACACCACTTCATCCACAAAAAATAACTGTTTGGTGCGGTTTGCATGCCGGCGGCGTCATAGGGCCATATTTTTTCGTCGACGATAATGATCGTCACGTTACTGTGAATGGTAATCGTTATCGCGCCATGATTACCGATTATTTTTGGCCCGAATTAGAGGATATGGACTTGAACAACATGTGGTTTCAGCAGGACAGTGCCACAAGCCACACAGCACAAGTTACAATCGATTTATTGAAAAGTAAGTTTGATGAGCGTGTTATCTCAAGAAATGGACCAGTCAATTGGCCGCCTCGTTCGTGCGATTTAACGCCTCTGGACTTTTTTGTTTAGGGCTACGTCAAGTCATTGGTCTATGCCAACAAGCCGACAACGTTGGAAGAGCTCAGAGCCAACATTGAACGCGAAATAGCAGCCGTTTCGGCCGAATTGTGTGACCGAGTCATCGAAAATTGGGTCCAACGAATCGACCGCTGCAAACGTGCCCGCGGTGGCCATATGAACGAAGTCGAGTTCCATTCATAAATGTTTTGATTGTACTTCAACCCGATAATAAAGTTTTTGAAATATCTCAAATGGTCTGCATTTTATTTTGAAATAAAGTTGTCAAGTCCTTATTGGAAAACCCTTTATAAGCCTTCTGGTATCGACTTGAGTCCATTAATATTTTGTGCCTATTTGTTTCAGTAATAAAAGGAAAAATTTGATTGTCTGAAATTGACAGACTTCTTTTTATTTGGAAAGGCTACGTACTTAATTCTGTCTGATAGTGAAAGACGAGAGAAATTTCAAGAAATTTTTTACAAAATAAATGCTTTTAATAAAAACAGGATTAAAAAAAATTTAAACACAAAATTTTGAACCACTGCCATAAATAAAGGGCAAAATTTGATCTAAATGTCTTAATTGCTCCCGTTTATTTCTTTTTAAGGATTGTTTTTTAATTCAAACATGGAATAAGTCAGACATTTCCCTCTGTAGAACACAACAAACATCCATTTCTATGCGACTACAAACTTGAAAACTATTTTAATAAAATATTAAAGTGAACGGAATTTTGTTCAAATTCCTTTTCCAACTTGTTCTTACATATGTTTGCGGAGCAGACTTCCAAAATGAGTTTTATCATTTATATAATTTAGAAGAAGTAAGGAAATATACTACGAAGAAACAGATTTTGATAAAATTTCAATATTAATAAGTTTTGGTGAAATAAACCATTCGAAACTGACTTGACACTAATAACACCTTTTGCCTACTTAATTCAGTAATTGAAGAACAAATTTGATTGTCTTGAATGGACAGAATTCTTTTTATTTGGAATGGCCAAGCACTTAGTGCTATTTGATAGTAAAAGACTAGATAAATTTAAGAAATTTTTTACAATAAAATAATTTTTAATGAGAAACAGAATTAAAAAAAATTTTAACACAAGATTTTGAACTTACTTACTTACTTAATCCTATAGACTCTTATACCTTTCGGTGTCGAGTCATGCTGGAGTCGAGTCCTCCGCTTCCCCTCCCCATATCTCCATCCACTTTCCTCTGTTGCTCGCCAAAGCCTTTATGTTCTCCCATCTTACACATCTTACACCCCTCTTCTCCGCCGCTGCCCCTACTTCATCCCTCCACGTTCTTCTCGGTCTGCCCCTCTTCCTTTTTGCAATCTCCCTGGCCTCAAAGACCTGCCTAATCAACCTCTCCTCGCCTCTTCTCATTATATGACCCAACCACCTTAGCTGACCCTGTTCTATTGTCGTTTCTATTGGGATTATGTTTAAATTTTCCCTAAATACCTGGTTCCTAATTTTATCCATTCTCGTTTTCCCTTCTATTTTTCTCAGGAATCTCATCTCTGTGCTTGAAAGTCTACTCCTCTGCCTCTGTGTTGTTGCCTAAGATTTGCAAGCGTATGTCATTGTCGGTTTTACAACTTTTCTAATTATTTCCGCTTTTACCTGTCTTGGTATTTCCTTCTTGCTTAGAAAGCTGTTCTTTATGCTGTTATATAACCTACCGGTTTTTGCTATTCTTTCATTTATTTCGTCGTCCAGGGTTCCTTCCTTGTTTATTATCACGCCTAAGTATGTAAATCTATCCACCTGCTCTATTATCTCGCTATCTATCTGTATCCTGTGCTTCTCCTTCCGTGCTCCAATTATCATTGTTTTAGTTTTCTGTTTATTTATTTTCATATTTAGTTTCTTCAGTTCTTCGTTAATAATAGTAACATTTCTTTGCAGCTGTTTCAAGATTTTGAAATAAAGGACAAAACTTACTCTAAATGTTGTAATTTCTTCAGTTTATTGTATTTACCAGGAGTACCGGAAAGTCATCACCGGTTTTTCGAACAGATATCCCTTGGCTTATGTGTACAATGTTATGATTTGAGGCATATGTTATTTTGGTCTACTGATATCAAACCTCAAAACCATGCATGTTATATTTCGCGAAAATGGCACTGTCATAGATTCAAACTTCTTTGAAAATGTCGAGTTTCCTGCCTGAAAAAGTATATTTGAGGCACGCATTCCTTTTCTTATTTAGTTAAAGGAAAAAAGCCGCTAAAAGTCATAGTTTTGATGGTAAAAACTTATGGTGAGCATGCTCCACCCATAAAAATATGTGAGGCGTGGTTTCGACAATTCAAAAGTGGTGATTTCGATATGCAAGACAAAGAACGTTCTGGTAGATCGAAAAAGTTTGAAGATGCGAAACGGCAGGAGTTATTGGATGAGGACCCAACCCAAACTCAAAAATAATTGACAGAAGCGTAAAACGTGGCCCAAGGAACGATTAGCGACCGATTGCGAGCAACGGGAAGAATCCAAAAGATGGGAAAATAGATGCCACATCAATTGAATGGCAGAAAAATGAAAAATCGTCTATGAAATGCTGCTTTAAAGGTATGATCGGAAGTCACTTCAGCATCCAATAGTGACGGGTGATGATGAAAATTGGATTTATTTCGAAAACCCTAAACGCAAAAAATAATGATTATTATCTACGTAAAATATTAGGTGAACTTTTATAAAGTTTCTAAAATTCCTAAAATTAAATGTTTCAAAATAATTAATTGTTCAAAAATTTAAAAAAACAGTAACCAACTTAGGACTATGTGTAGAGTGTGTACAGTAAGAAAGACAGAGTGACAATATATTAACAGATCGGAAGTTTTCCACCTAGGAAGCTTTAAAATTTTATAGTTCAGCTACTTTCCGGGAGGGGGTGCTGTAGGAACCATTTTTTTCATATTCTCTGAGATTTTTCAGTCCGAATTGCATTTACAGATCGCTGGCATATGCTGCTGTCTCTTTTTAGTAATTTTTTAATTAAAGTGAGATTTTTGAAAAATGAAATTAACGCACGAATATTTTCGAGTCACGTTTCTCTACAATTTTAAAGACGGTCTCAGTCGAAAAGAGTATTTACAAAATTCAAGCGATTGTTTGGCAATGAAGCACCATCCTTTATATATTTGGCTTACTCTTCCTGAAATATATCTGTTTTTTTTTGTGAGAAAACGCTGCGCGGTAGAAAAAAATAAATTTCGTTCTTAAGTACAGCATTGAAAAATACAAAAAAGTGACTAAAATTAAAACAATTTTTAAAACAGTATTAATTGCAGGCCTGTATTTTGGTAGTTGTTTGCTTTCACAGCCATCCTCGCAAGAAATGATTTTAATTGTTTGTGCAAAGGGCATTCGAAAGAAAATAAAATTGTGTATGCAAATATGGAAACTACACGGGTGTTCTATTTGCAAAGCCAATTATAATGGTTTGAAGTTAACTTGACATTGAATTTTCACCACTCTGTATGCAATTAGACTACTTTGAAAGTACAGATGGAAAGCTTGGAGATCTAACAATTCGATTTATTAATATTGTCGGTTTGTCTTTCTTACTGTGGAATACACATGGTACTAACCTAGTTACCATTTTTTTCTATTTTTTTTTGAAAAAAAAATAAATATTTCGAAAGCAGTAATTGTTGGGAATAGGGAAACTTTATCAAAGTCCTCCTAAAATATTACGTAGAAACCAAAATTGCAATAATAAAATATATTGATTGCTGTATGTGAATATGTTTTGTGCCAAATTTTATTTTATTTCGGGAAATAAAAAGCAGCGGCAATAAATTCAGACACCAAATATATTTTTCATCAATTCTGAAATGACATATTTAATTGTTTTAACTATTTTATTGTTAATTTTTCATGGTATGTGAATAGATAGAAGTTCAAAATATATTTCGATATTACTACAGGCATATCTATGGCCAAACTAATAAAATTTTGCATAAAAAAATTGCAAATGAAAAATTTCGAAATTTATGTACTTTTTGTCCTCAGTTTATTTTCAGTCTGTACCTTGGACAAATTTAAAAATATTTCTTTTCGTAACACGAAATTGAAAAACGTACATCTTAATGAAGTTTAAAAGGATGATTAATACCAGAGGAATTCTGCGCTGAAGGTAACAAGAACCTACAGGACAAATCGCGATAAATAATTGCAAATAATATCGAATATGTAATAGATTGGCATACAGGGTTATATTTGCAAGGCGTAACAATCAATACCTTCGTAAAAATTGAAAGCGGTTTGGCAAAATCTACAAGCAGACTTCCGAACTAATACTATTATATACTAGAACTAAATGCATAACAAGAGAGAGTCTGGAATCTATATAAGTTAATATGTAATTTGTCCTCAGTTACGAGAGGATACCCAAAAATAATCGGAATTTCTCTATTAAGAAAGAAAGGCCGAAAAAAAGCCGTTTCGAAAAGTCAAAAGCGAGGACAATGTTGACTTGTTTTTACGATTCGAAAAGCATAGTGCCGATAGAGTTTGTACTAACTAATCAAACAGTCAATGCTGTATATTGTCTTGGTGTAACCAAGCGTCTTTTGGCGCGTATTCCTCGTGTGTGCTTTCAATATCGTGAAAATGGTAGCTGGCGTTTCTTATATGATAATACGAGGGTGGCCCCGCAAGTACCGACCCTAACCTAAAGATGGCGACAGTTGTTTGAAAAATATCACTGTATTAGAAAGTACGCAATCTATAAAGTATATGTTTCAAGTCTGAAGACGCCACGTTGTTTAGTATTTATTTGGCAGCCATCAATATTGAACGTTTTCAGTGAATTTGTAAAAATGGAGAAAATTGGTCATCGTTACGTGATACAATACTTTTCTTTGAAAGGCCAGCCGATATAAAAACTGAATTGGATTCTACTCTGGGTGAGTTTGCTCCTTCATTTCCAGCAGTGAAATATTTGGTAGCAGAGTTTAAACGAGGCCGTACGAGCTGCCAAGAAGAGCATCGCAGTGGTCGACCAAATGAAGTGACCACCCCAGAAATGGTGAATAAAATCCACAAAGCGGTACTGAATGATCGTCTACTGAAAGTGCGCGAGCTAGCAGACATAGTAGGCATTTCAAAAAGTGCAGTATATCGCATATTATTTGAAAATTTGAACATGAGAAAGCTGTGTGCAAAATGGGTGCCGCGTTTGCTCATACTCGAGCAAAAACCTTGTCGTGAAGATATTTGAATTGAGTGTTTAGTTAAGTTTCACAGCAACAAAGTAGAATTTGTGCGCCGGTTCATAACCATGGATGAAATATGGGTCCATCACTTCACACCCGAGACAAAAGAACAATCAAAACAATAGATTCAAAAGAGAGAACCTGGTCCAGAGAAGACGAAGACCGTTTCATCTGCAGGTAAGATCATGGCATTGATTTTTTGGGATGCGCGTGGAATAATTTTCATTGACTATCTTGAAAAACTATCAACGGCGAGTATTATGCGAACTGATTGCAACATTTGAGCGAAGAAATCAAGCAAAAACGGCCGCATTTGGCTAAGAATAAAGTGTTGTTTCATCAAGATAATGAACCAGCTCACAAATCCATTATTGCAATGGCCAAAATTAATAAATTAAAGTTTGAATTGCTATCTCATGCACCCTATTCGCCAGATTTAGCCCCCTCGGATTATTTTCTGTTCCCAAACTTGAAAAAATGGCTCAGTGGTCAAAGATTTTCCAACAATGAAGAAGTGATGTCGGCAGTTAATGGCTATTTTGAGGAGCAAGGCAATTCTTATTATAAAAAGGGTATCGAACTTATTGAACATCGCTGGGAAAAGTGTATAGAGCTGAAAGGAGACTATGTTGAAAAATAAATATACTTCTTTCCTAAATCAGTGGTCCAAGATTTCTCAGCGATGAAGAAGTAATGTCGGCAGTTAATGACCATTTTAAGGAGCAAGACAGTTTTTATTATAAAACACTCGTACACCATCTCATCACTCAACGCTTACCACTGATTTTGTAACTACAAATAGCATTTCAACCATCAACCATTAACACTATATTCACCGGATTTGGCCCCTTATAGTTTTTATCTATTCTCTTGACTATATTTGCCGATGATAGGACAACGTTATGCCAACTTCGAAGCCATTAAAAATGAGTTGACAGCGATTTTGAAGGATATCGCTGAAATTGAATTTAAAAATTCAATCGACATGCTAATTGATCATGCAAAATGTTGTATTGAAACCGAAGGTGTGTACTTTGAATAAAATAAATGAATTTTATCAAAATAATAAGGTCTTGTTTTTATTTTAGAAAAATTCCATTTTCTCTGCGACACACTGTGTATGGTCAGCAAACATTAAATTTAAACCCAATACGTTAGAATTAATATTATTATCAAATTCATGTTATTGATTCTGTACTACCCATTGCTGCTTTCTCTTGAATTATTTTAATGAATATTTCAGCGTAAAATCTTTTATTGTAAATTTTGCAAGCAATACCGGTAACTTCAGTTATTTCAGTTGCGTTGCATTCTTATAAATAATAAGCAATTACTTTATTTCATGCTGCATTACATACTTTTAAACAATGATAATCATATATTCATAACTAATTTCTCCACAAAGGAAAGATAATCTCGAAACTTCTGCTGGCCTCACAGATGTTTTTCATATAATTCATTCATTCATTCCATTCTCCTACAAATAATGCAAAACTCAGTTCCTTCACAAACCGCTGGATACAGAACATCCTTGAGAGTTATTTTCTGGTGAATACGTTCTCACACCGCTGAGTCAGTGATATTAAACTATCCGGGAGTTGCAGGGTTATTGTAAGCGGTAATGTAGCCGTGGAGAAACTAGAACAGCCAGACCGGACTCTCGGGGTGAAACTATCCCCTTTATCCCTCTGCTCTTCGTCTTCCTGTGCCCGGAATATTACAATATAATAACCGGTGGGAACCGGAGCGCCGCTCAAAATATAATCTGAACGTGAACTCTTTTGTTCGTAGTTCTGGAAAAGCGGCATCGTACGTTTCGAAAGGCCGGGGTAACGTTTTAATGGAAGGAATATGCAGGGAGTGCAACTTGAAATGGCGGTAATCTCGCGAAATATGCTCTTATGCAAAATATTCGAGTCGTTTTGCTTAATGAGCGCAATGCTTCTGACTGCCCTGGGCAAAAATAATTTAGTTTTGCTCAGGGAAAAAAAGAAAAAGAAAGTCGTACAAGAAATGATTAGAATTTCAAATAGGGAGTAAATTCGTAAAGAATCTTAATACGCTGTATATACAAAAAGAAATTAGAATTAGCGGACAAATTTTATTAAGCTTATTGGAGCATTTAATTACTTCGACATTACGAAGGGTTTTAGTATAATTCTTTTCTCAATAGCAAATTGTCGACAGGTAACAAAATGAATTCTATTTGTCAATATAATACCGTGCTTTATTACACATTTGTTCCAACGCCTGAATAACGAATACCACTAGCAAAAAAAGTATTTCGTCGCGTGCGTAGCCAAATTTGCACCGCTTTCCAACTAATACAATAATGGTTTTGGAAAAGGAATATTTTACATCAACTGTACCTATTTTAAAACATACATATATTGTTGCGGAGGTTACGTGTATTTGAAAAATTGCTCCAAGTTAGTAAGTTAAACTATTACGACATGCTATGATATTAACAAGAACGATCCAGATTGGAGTTGGATAATTAATAACGCCACATTGCGGACGTCAAATTATTAACAATATTGTGGTGTTGGTAAAAAAAGAGGTCGATGGAATGCTGATCCAGCTCTAACGTTCTTATACAAAGGGTACTAGGAAAGTTTTTCAATATGACGCAACAATGATTCGTAGGAAGCTGCTTGTTGCTGCATGCTGAGAGATGTTCATACGTGCATAGTAGCCGCCGCGCCATGTCGATGGACTCAGTTATTCATTAGTACTGAGAGTGTAAAGTGGTTGCGATGGCATCGTGGTCACGAAATGATATAAGGGCAGTTTTGCGTTATAATTTCGTGCGTGATTTAAACGTAGATCAGTCCTTCCAAGAAATGACTCTTGCACTAGGTGATGTTTGTCCACACCGCACAACGATATTCAGGTGGAATAGAGAATTTTACCTGTGGAAAATGCGGGGAGGCCGGGAAGGCCGCGATCGTCAGTTACGGAGAAAAACGTTACTACTCTGAGGAAAATATTTGGCGAAGACAGGAAAGTGACCTGCCAACACATAGAAGGTACTTCAGGCCCAAATGTACCAGCAATTCGTTCGATTCTGCATCATCATTTGCGCGTAAAGAAAATTTGTTCTCTCTGGGTGTTGCATCGACTGACTGAAGAGCAGTTGACATTCTCAGTATGTGAACAACATCATGTCAGGTGACGAGACTTAGTTGTACTATTACGATGTGCCGAGCAAAACTCAAAAGTTTGGGTCTTTGATGATGAGGACACATCCGTAGTTGTCAGAAAATCCCGATCTGTAAAGACGAAAATGATAGCTGTATTTTTCAAATCGAATGGAATTGTGGAAAGCGTCGTTTTGGACACACAGAAGATAGTCACAGCTAAGTGATATACTGAACAATGTTTGCCTAAAGTCATTGGATCTATGTGGAACCTGCGGCCAAAGTCAAGAATGGACATTGTGATGCTCCAGCTCACCGCGCCAAAGCCTGCACCGAATATTTGATCACGACAGGATTTAAACTTCTCGAGCACCCTCCCAACAGTCCATATCTTGCTCGCTGCGACTTTGAGCTGTTCCCGCATGTGAAAATGAAGCTAAAAGGGAGACTGTTTTCCAGTGATGAGGACCTTCTGCGGGTTTGGGACAACGAGTGTGCTTTACTCCCTAGTGAAACTTGGCAGAACTGATTTAAAGATTGGTTTCGGAGACTGGAGAGGCGTATTGAGTGTAGAGGTAATTACTTTGAAAAAATTAAATAAACAAAGCTGTATAGCAAAAGTTTCCTAGTAGCCTTTGTACATATATTGTTGCGGAGGTTACGTGTAATTGAAAAATGGCTCCGAGTTAGTAAGTAAAACTATTACATGCTATGATATTAACGAGAATGATCTAGGTTAGAGTGGGATCATTAAGGATGCCACATCTTGTGCGTCAAATTATTAACAATGTTGTGATGTTGGTAAAAACAGAGGTCGATGGAATGCTAACCCTGCTCGAACGTTCTAATAGTGCTTTAAAAAAATCGGTAATTTATTAATTCATAGGTGCCCAAACTTTTTAAAGCCATGGCGCCCGTAATGTCCAGATTATGTCCGGTGGCGCCCTTCATATGAAGCAAAATTTGGGACCTGATAATTTTAAGTCTAAAATTTTAAATTTAAGTAAATGCTATGCTATGATCTCTAAATTTAACTTTTAGATTTTCATAAGACTTTAATTTTATTTAAATACTTTGTGAATAGTTGTTGGTAAATTTGTTTTTTTTTAGAAATTGTAATAAAGAGGAGAAGGAGAACGTAAATAAATCGACTTCAAGTTGTGCATTGTCTCAATTTGGGTACTGGGGGTATGAGAAAAACTCTCTAAAAAGAAGAGCTTTTAAGGAAATCGGTAGCATGAAGCGCTACTGCAGTGGTCATTTAGAATTAAATCAACGGCGAAAGAGAAAAGACACGCCAAAGCTAAGAAACAATTATAGGTGCTATATAGTCGGAATATAATTAAAAGCTTAATCGAAAAAAGTATTTAAAATGGTATTTCACACGGCTTGCTTAATGTAATCCTTAGATAATAAAACCAAACAATTAGAAAAGTAGACATTAGATATCTAGCAGGTATATATTTCACAGAATAGTAAAAGTGAATAAAAGCTATTTCAATTTGAACTTTAGAATTTGTTTAAAAAGACACAATATGTATTTTTTTAATTTAAATTTTATGTATTTCTAGACTTTGGACATTACAATTATAGACACGCCAACTCATCTGGCACATTTGTTTGACGAAATTTTCCGTTTCACTGGTACACATATAGTTTGCTTTAATTGCTCAACATCAGATTGAACGTTGGTTTTGAGGTCATTACGGCATAATTTCTCCTTTAAATAACCCCAAAATCACATGATATTGTAGCCCCATCTGTGATAAAACGACCTGGAAATTTGATACACAATATAGATGTTCGTATTACTTCGCGTGCAGTATGTTGCATTGTCCGGCTGAAATCGAACATCATCCTAGACCAAATCCTCATCTTGTTTGAAAAGAAATTGTTCAACATCTCACGATAGCGTAACAGTATTACCAGCTTCATTCTTAAAAAAGAACTTTCCAACAACTCTACCACTTCAGAACGCACACCAAAGGGTGCACTTCTGTGAATGCATTTCTTTTTCAAGAAGAGGCTGGGGATTTCTTTCACCCCCGCCACTTCAATTGGCTCTAATTGAATGCAATTTTAATGAAATACACCCTGAATAAATGCCTCTTAATAATAATAAATACATATATCAACAAACGTACAAAAATGATACGTGCTATGTCACATTGTAATTAGTAATCTAATAGAAACCATGCCAAAATGTTTGGAAAAATTACTTCTATGGGCATCATCAGTTAGCGCCATAATGCAGTTCAAGTGTATGAGGTACTTAAATAAAAACATATTCTATTAAAAAGCTCGTGTCCATTTTATTCTGCACATCTACTTTGGCTTTGAGGTCATTACGGCATAATTTTTCCTTTAAATAATCCCAAAATCACATGATATTGTAGCCCAATCTGAGATAAAACGACCTGGAAACTTGATACACAATAGAGATATTTGTATTACTTCGCGTGCAGTATGTTGCATTGTCTGGCTGAAATCGAACATCATCCAAGACCAAATCCCCATCTTGTTTGAAAGGAAATTGTTCAACATCTCACGATACCGTAACAGTATTACCTGCTTCATTCTTAAAAAAGAACTTTCCAACAACTCTACCACTTCAGAACGCACACCAAAGGGTGCACTTCTATGAATGCATTTCTTTTTCAAGAAGAGGCTGGGGATTTTTTTCACCCCTCGCCACTTCGATAGGCTCTAATTGAATGCACTTTTAATGAAATACACCCTGAATAAATGCCTCTTAATAATAACAAATACATATATGAACAAACGTACAAAAATGATACGTGCTATGTCACATTGTAATTAGTAATCTAATAGAAACCATGCCAAAATGTTTGGAAAAATTACTTCTATGGGCATCATCAGTTAGCGCCATAATGCAGTTCAAGTGTATGAGGTACTTGAATAAAAAAATATTCTATTAAAAAGCTCGTGTCCATTTTATTCTGCACATCTACATTGGCTTTGAGGTCATTACGGCATAATTTTTCCTTTAAATAAACCCAAAATCACATGATATTGTAGCCCAATCTGAGATAAAACGACCTGGAAATTTTATACACAATAGAATTGTTGCTTCGCGTGCAGTATGTTGTATTACATGGCTGAAATCGAAAATCATCCAAGATCAAATCCTAAGCTTGTTTGGAAAGAAATTGTTCAACATCTCACGATAACGTAACAGTATTAGCAGCTTCGTCCTCAAAAAAGTACTTTGCAACAACTCTACCACTTCAGAACGCACACCAAAGGGTGCACTTCTATGAATGCATTTCTTTTTCAAGAAGAGGCTGGGGATTTTTTTCACCCCTCGCCACTTCGATAGGCTCTAATTGAATGCAATTTTAATGAAATACACCCTAAATAAATGCCTCTTAATAATAACAAATACATATATCAACAAACGTACAAAAATGATACGTGCTATGTCACATTGTAATTAGTAATCTAATAGAAACCATGCCAAAATGTTTGGAAAAATTACTTTTATAGGCATCATCAGTTAGCGCCATAATGCAGTTCAAGTGTATGAGGTACTTAAATAAAAAATATTCTATTAAAAAGCTCGTGTCCATTTTATTCTGCACATCTACTTTGGCTTTGAGGTCATTACGGCATAATTTTTCCTTTAAATAATCCCAAAATCACATGATATTGTAGCCCAATCTGAGATAAAACGACCTGGAAATTTTATACACAATAGAATTGTTGCTTCGCGTGCAGTACGTTGCATTGCACGGCTGAAATCGAACATCATCCAAGATCAAATCCTAAGCTTGTTTGGAAAGAAATTGTTCAACATCTCACTATAGCGTAACAGTATTACCAGCTTCATTCTCAAAAAAGAACTTTGCAACAACTCTACCACTTCAGAACGCACACCAAAGGGTGCACTTCTATGAATGCATTTCTTTTTCAAGAATAGGATGGAGATTTCCTTCACCACTCGCAACTTCAATAGGCTCTAATTGAATTACTGAATGCACTTTTAATGAAATACACCCCGTGTAAATGGCTACTAATAGTAACAAATACGTATGTTAACAAACGTAAAAAAGTGATACGAGCTATGTCAAATTGTAGTTAGTAATTTAATAGAAACCATGCCAAAATGTTTAGAAAAATTACTTCTATGGGCATCATCAGTTAGCGCCATAATACAGTTCAAGTGTATGAGGTACTTGAATAAAAAAAATATTCTATTAAAAAACTCGTGTCCATTTTATTCTGCGCATCTACTCTGTAGTCATGCAAAAAAATTAATTCCATTTCGTTTGTCGATTTCTCGTCAGTTATTTAAATATACACAGAATAAAATGGACGAATTACCACAAAGAGTGAAGAAATTATGTCAATTTGCGGGAATTTCTAGAGCGAGTTGGTAGATATGTAATTCAAATTTACATTGTGAAAACGTAGCTAACGTAAAGAGCAAAAAACAAAAGGTGAAAAGGAAAACGCCGCTCGAGTTGCCTACAGATACACTTTCTGTAAAAACACAAGAAGTACGAAAAGCACTCATTTCAAGTCTCCCTAGTTTATGGTATACGTGACTTCGGCAGCGGACCCACTATGACTGGTTTATATATCTTAGACTGAAATGAACACTTAATTATTGGCTCTTGAGCAAAATGAGAACGTTTTTTTTCGCTAGAAAAATGAAAAATATTTCTTTTTCAAGACTAAATGGAAAAAGGACACTTCATTTATTACTTATCTGCCATGACTTTGTCTATTATTTCATTGGAATATATAATACATTACATTTACATGGTGAATTGATAAACGGCTTGCTTAATGGACATCGATTATTTATTTAATTATTTATCGTAGGTGCAAGTTTACTAATTTTTAAAAATTCCAACAAATTTAGTTTACGTACTTTGCTTTCTATACTGCTACGTGTTTCAAGAATCATAAAACCGAGGGGGAGGAGAAGAGGAAAACACAGGAAATTAATAATCGAACTACAAAAAAACATTCGAGCTTACGTTTGAACAGCCGGAGTCTTCTCAGGGTGCAGCTGCCAGCTGGCCCAGACGGAGACGGTCATAGTTGTTCAGTGAATAAAAAAACGCACGATCTTATTTAACAGTGTAAACACTATATAAGTATGTCAGGGCGACTAACAAGGAACCTGGTATCCCTCTTAGTTATCAAGAATCAAGGTATTGAAGAAAGGGAAAAACCCGTTGACAAATGGATAATAAAAATTTAAAAAACGAAAAACAATTAAAATCTTTTCCGAAACTGGGCCTAGTTTCGCAACATCGAATAGTTACATTATGAATATTTTATAGAATTAGTCAGGTGTATATCTCGAGCTATTTAATTAATAATATTACACCCTCTGTACTATATATACATAGCAATACAATAAACTAAAGGGTGTTTCAAATTGTGGGATTTTTTTAAGAATAAATAAAATATAATAAATAATAATAAAATAAAATAAATAAATAAATAAAGTATAGATAGCGCACTGAATTTGTCTAGGTATGAGAGCATCTAAAAAGTGTGATGTACGACATTTATAAAAGTGGCTTCGTACACGGTACAACAACGCGTTCAAATTGTTGAATTATTTTATGAGAATCAGAGTTCTGTGAAAAGAGTTTTTAGAAAATTATTTGAATTTTATGGTTTATATAATCGTATAGCTGAAAGCACTATTAGTCGAATTATTAAAAAATTTCAAGACACCGGTTCCGTGGAAGATCAAAAAAGTGAAAAATTCAGTTGTAGTGGTCGTTCACAAGAAAATATAGGTTTTGTTCGTGAAAGTGTTGCTGAAGATATTGAAATGTCCATTAGGCGAAGTTCACAATAACTTGGACTTAGTGGATCAACAACATGGCGTATTTTACACAAGGATTTAGCTCTGAAGGCATATAAGTTTCAAATAACACAGGAACTGAAGCCATTAGATCATTCAAAACGTCATTCATTTGTATAACAAATATAACAAATAAAAATAATTTCATCTTTCAAAGCAGGAATTGATTGTGGATTGTTTTTGTAAACCTGACTTTTCACATAACCCCAAACAAAATAGTCCAACGGTGTCAAATCACATGATCTTGGTGGTCAATAAACATCACCGTTTCTTGAGATTACACGTCCAAGAAATTTTTCTCTAAATAAATCAATTGATTCGTGTGCAAAGTGCGGTGTAACGCCATCCTGTTGAAACCACATATCCTCTAAATCAATATTCATTAATTCAGGCCAAAAAAAATTAGTTTATCATCCCACGATATCGATCACCATTGACAGTTACAGCTTCACCAGCAGCATTTTCAAAGAAGTCAGATCCAATTACACCACCATAATATACACCAAATAGCAACTCGTTTAGGGTGCATAAGTTTCTCATAAATAATTCCTGGATTTTCCTCACCCCAGATACGGCAATTTTGTTTATTAACATAGTTACTAAGTTCAAAATGTGTCTCATCGAAAAACATTATTTTTTGAGAAATATCAGCTGGTTGTTCATTCATGAAATTGTCAAATGAACAATGTTTTAAATGATCTAATGGCTTCAGTTCCTATGTTGTTTGAACCTTATATGCCTTCAGAGTTGAATTCTTGTGTAAAATACGCCATGTTGTTAATTCACTTAGTACGAGTTGTTGTGAACGTTATCTAATGGACATTTCAGTATCTTCAGCAACACTTTCACGAGCCAAAGCAACATTTTCTTGTGAACGACCACTACGACTACATTTTTCACTTTTTTGATCTTCCACGGAACCGGTCTCTTGAATTTTTTTAATAAATCGACCAATAGTGCTTTCAGATGGACGATTATTTAAACCATAAAATTCACTTAAAGTTCTGATTTTCATAAAATAATTCAACAATTTGAACGCGTTGTTGTACCGTGTACAAAGCCATTTTTATAAATGTCATACATCACACTTTTTAAATGCCCACATAAACATATAAATTCAGTGCGCCATCTATGTTATATATATATATGTATATATATATATATATTTATTGTTATTGTTATTGTTGGAAAATAAATGATTTTAATCTACAAAAGTGCAGGTTAGGAACTGAATGAATAAGATAAATAAATCTTTTATCGGAAAGAGTATTGAACACAAAAATACAAAGAACGCTGTCCTCTTTTTTCAAATCCCGTTGCAAGTGGATTCAAGTCTCCCGATTCAATCCTATTGCGCGCAGCGTAAAATAAATAGATCTCCATCAGTTTTTCGATTACCAACGACTGTTCGAATTAGTATGCTGCAGTTTTTGGAAGTGAAACGAAATAAGATAAAAGCCTGTCCAGTCCGTCGACGCGTCTGATTCAATTACTGGAAATGATTGATAGAATTGTTGAACGCTTGATTCCCTTCTAGCAATCTTTCCATTCTACGAAAAGGTTCTTCCACATCCATTTTGTTCATTCTGAAAACCCACCAATGCAATGCACGGAGTTAAATTCACAATTGACTTTGGGAGGGAGCCAAGTTCTTTAAATTAGATCACATAGCTGAATCTATCTTTTTAAATCTTACAAGGGACGGGTGTATTGAACATTTTTTACGACAATTCGAAAAAAACTTTTCTATTCGCCCGATTTTTGCATTGCAAAGAGGTATATTGTCACCTCCTATACGAAATGCGCATAATAAAATCGTGGAATAAAAACACTGCCTGGATTTTATTTTCAATGCCGCTAGGAAGTAGCGTAATAGAGTTTCATAGTATAACTTCTTTAACCCATATCTGCTATTATTATTAATAAAGTTAATTGCAAAATGCGACGACACAAATTTTTTCAAATAAAACTACGAAAGTGGTTCAAGAAGTACTCGACCCAACAAAGAAAACACAAAAATTTTGGAAAGAAATATATTTATTTTTCAACATAATATTCTTTCAGTTCTATACACCTTTCCCAGCGATGTTCAATAAGTTAGATACCTTTTTATAATAAGAACTATCTTGCTTCTCAAAATAGCCATTAACTGCCGACATCGCTTCTTCATCGTTGGAAAATCTTTGACCACTGAGCCATTTTTTCAAGCGTGAGAACAAAAAATAATATGAAGGGGCTAAATCTGGCGAATAAGGTGCATGAGGTAGCAATTCAAACTTTAAATCATTGATTTTAGCAATTGCAATAACGGATTTGTGAACTGGTGCATTGTCTTGCTGAAATAACACTTTCTTCTTAGCTAAATGCGGCCGTTTTGCTTGATTTCGTCACCCAAACGTTGTAATAAGTTCGCATAATACTCGCTGATAGTTTTTTTCTTTTTCAAGATAGTCAATGAAAAGTATTCCACGCGCATCCCAAAAAACCGTTGCCATGACCCTGCCTGCAGATGAAACGGTCTTGGCCTCCTTCGGAGCCGGTTCTTTTTTATCGGTTGGGCTGAGACCTTTCAAATAAAAGTATTATATCACGTAACTATGATCAATTTTCTCGATTTTCCACTGAAAAGTTTCACTATTGACGGCTGCTGAACAAATACTAAACAACGTGGCGTCTTCAAACTTGAAACATATGCTTTGTAGAATGTGTACTTTCTAATAGAATGATATTTTTTCAAACAACTATCGCCATCTCTAGGTTAGGTCGAGTACTTATGGGACCACACTCGTACATTCCAAAAATCATTTAACAAAATAAAGCACAATTATTATATATTGAAAAGGTACTACAGTCATCAAAGAATTGTTCGTCAAGTTAATTTACCTGATGAAAGGTGAATTCCTTTAAACGCGTAGTAAACAAGTTGTTATTAATATTTGAGTGATATTTTTAACATTCACCTGTTTAGCAAATCGCCAAGATTTAAAGTGTTCGTCTATATACACACTAGTAACCTTATTACCGATTTAGTGAGACGAACACGCCCTTATTCTGTCGTTCATAAAAGCACCTTGAATATTTCATCACGGCTTAAAAATTTGAAGTAAATAAAACCGATAATCGCAACATATATTGAACAATATTGCTGGCGTTGAATCCAGATTTTGGATTTGGTGAATTTACTTTCGTCGATCCACTCTCTATTGCGTTGACTATTTCCGTTATGTGATCGATTGTTTATCACTTATGGTTTGTTTAAGAAGCGAGGGTAGATTTGTCACTACTGATATACGATTCGTTTTGTTCTCTCGAATAAGACTATGTAGGGTCAAACTCCCAACTTGTTAAGTCTTAAACTTCTATTTTTTTAAAGGCAGCATATGGTGGATTGCGATGCGTTTTTGACAATTCCTAAGTGCTTGGATTACATTTTATCAATAATTCTAAAGCATCAACCTTCATCATCAAAATCAGATGGATATCCTAGCCTGGGTTCATCTTTCAGTGACTTATCTTCAGAATAGATTTTGGTAAATCTTGTCAGTTAGTTATGACTCTTTCACCATAAACACTGGATATTTTTTAAACCCAAGTAGACGTCGATTCCTCTGAGAAATTTATTCTAATGTGTATATTATCACTACTGCAAAAGGTCAGGGATACTTATTCGCTGTTAAAGGGTTTAGTCTTGTTAATTTTGGTGAGTTGGTAGATAACAAATATATCATTACAATTTGTTCATCTTTCAGCGACTTATCTTCAGAATAAATTTTATCAAATCTTGTCTGTTAGTTATGATTCTTTCACCATAGACACTGGATATTTTTTAAACGCAAGTAGACGTCGATTCCTCTGAGAAATTTATTCTAATGTGTATATTATCACTACTGCAAAAGGTCAGGGATACTTATTCGCTGTTAAATGGTTTAGTCTTGTTAATTTTGGTGAGTTGGTAGATAACAAATCCATCATTACAATTTGTTCAACTTTCAGTGACTTATCTTCCGAATAGATTTTGGTAAATCTTGTCAGTTAGTTATGACTCTTTCACCATAAACACTGGATATTTTTTAAACCCAAGTAGACGTCGATTCCTCTGAGAAATTTATTCTAATGTGTATATTATCACTACTGCAAAAGGTCAGGGATACTTATTCGCTGTTAAAGGGTTTAGTCTTGTTAATTTTGGTGAGTTGGTAGATAACAAATATATCATTACAATTTGTTCATCTTTCAGCGACTTATCTTCAGAATAAATTTTACCAAATCTTGTCTGTTAGTTATGATTCTTTCACCATAGGCACTGGATATTTTTTAAACGCAAGTAGACGTCGATTCCTCTGAGAAATTTATTCTAATGTGTATATTATCACTACTGCAAAAGGTCAGGGATACTTATTCGCTGTTAAAGGGTTTAGTCTTGTTAATTTTGGTGAGTTGGTAGATAACAAATCCATCATTACAATTTGTTCAACTTTCAGTGACTTATCTTCCGAATAGATTTTGGTAAATCTTGTCAGTTAGTTATGACTCTTTCACCATAAACACTGGATATTTTTTAAACGCAAGTAGACGTCGATTCCTCTGAGAAATTTATTCTAATGTGTATATTATCACTACTGCAAAAGGTCAGGGATACTTATTCGCTGTTAAAGGGTTTAGTCTTGTTAATTTTGGTGAGTTGGTAGATAACAAATATATCATTACAATTTGTTCATCTTTCAGCGACTTATCTTCAGAATAAATTTTACCAAATCTTGTCTGTTAGTTATGATTCTTTCACCATAGGCACTGGATATTTTTTAAACGCAAGTAGACGTCGATTCCTCTGAGAAATTTATTCCAACGTGTATACATATTATCACTACTGCAAAAAGTCAGGGATACATATTCGCCGTTAATGGGTTTAGTCTTATTCATTTTGGTGAGTTGGTAGATAACAAATATGATTAGAATTTGTTCATCTTTCAGCGACTTATCCAAATCTTGTCAGTTGGTTATGACTCTTCCATCATAAACCCTGGATATTTTTTAAACGCAAGTATTGGGTTGGCATCTAAGTACTTTCGGTTTTTACTGATAGAGAGCGTTGCTTTATTTTTTGTATAACGTATGTTAGTGCTGTACTTTACCGTTTATCGCGTGATACTAGTCACATTGACGTAACTTCAGAAGCAAGTAGTGCGTGATTTTTATTAAAGCTATTAGTTGTGGGTTAATTTTAAATGGAGTGCAGAAACGAACATTTTCGACATATTTTACTATTTTATTTCCGTAAAGGAAAGAAAGCTGCTGCGGCTCACAAAAAGATATGTGAAGTTTATGGTGTTAATTGCTTAACAGAGCGCACGTGTCAGAATTGGTATAAAAAATTCCGTTCTGGAGATTTTTCCCTCAAAGATGAGCAACGTTCTGGTCGGCCTACTGAAGTTGATGATGACCAAATCAAAGTCATAATTGAAGAGGATCGTCATATAACTGCTCGAGAGGTTGCGGAGAGGCTACATGTATCGCACACAACAATTCAAAAACATTTAAAGTGTCTTGGGCTAGTTCAGAAGCTTGATATTTGGGTACCTCACGAATTGAAAGAAATTCATTTAACACAAAGAATCAACTTTTGCGACATGCACCTTAGACGAAATGAAACCGACCCTTTCTTAAAAAGAATCATCACTGGTGATGAAAAATGGGTCCTGTACAGTAACATAATTCGAAAACGATCATGGAGCAAACACGATAAACCAGCTCAAACCACATCGAAAGCTCGATTGCATCCAAAAAAGATCATGCTGTCAGTTTGGTGGGATTACAAAGATATTGTGTTTTTGAGCTGCTTCCAAGGAACCAAACGATCAATTCTGATGCTTACTGTTAACAATTAATAAAACTGGATGAAGCAATCAAAGAAAAACGGCCAGAATTGTCAAATCGAAAAGGTGTAATTTTCCACCAAGATAATGTAAGGCCTCACACATCTTTGGCAACTCGTGGGAAACTATTGGAGCTTGGCTGGGAAGTGATGCCACATCCCCCATACAGCTCTGATCTAGCACCATCTGATTACCATTTATTTGGAAGTTTGTAGAATTCTTTGAATGGTAAAACTTTCACAAATGACGATGACCTTCACTCGCACCTGGTTCCCTTTTTGCTGATAAGGACCAGAAATTTTATGAGCGCGGAATCATGCAGCTGAAAGAAAGATGGCAAAAGGTCATTGAGCAAAATGGAAAATATATAATTGATTAAAAACTATTCTTTGTTTAAAAAAAGTGTTTTATTTTATACTACAAAACCGAAAGTACTTAGTTACCAACCCAATACACGTCGATTCCTCTGAGAAATTTAGAATACTCCAATGTATATATTATCACTATTGCAAAAGGTCAGGGATACTTATTCGCTGTTAAAGGGTTTAGACTTGTTAATGTTGGTGAGTTAATAGATAACAAATACATACATCATTAAATTTATTTCTAAATATGTAAGTTATTAGGATTCGAACTCGTAGTTGTAGCAACGTTCATACATATTATGTAGTGCGTTTTCATTTTTGTAGATTGGACTCATCTTGTTTCATCTCTATTAACACATATTTCAAATTTTATTAAAAAAATATCCAAACATTTGCAAAACAATGTTTAGAAACGCGAACGCTTTGAGAATGAAGTAAAACAAGAATCTCGCTATTATAGAGCAAATAGACACAAAAACTGCACGTTCCAAGCAAAAAACGTGTCTTTACTACGCAACGGCGAAGCGATTATGTAAATTTCTCTGAGATGGAAACCTTTACACTTAACATATTGAACAAAACAGCTGGTCGTGTGTGGAAAATTTGCGACAAACTCTGATCCCGTCATATATAATATAACCTCTGGAATTATTTAAATTGAATCTGTCAGATACAGAAATTCATAGATGGTCAGTTAGTTACGTTCTGGATATGTAAAATATGGGTTACATACGTATGTGTATATACATATGTACATGTACGGAAGTCATCTGAAGAAACTGTTATTTGAAACTATGTTATTTGAATGTAAATTGAAGGCCTGTAGTCTAAGTCATTCGAAATTTTATATGGAATTTAAACGTAAAAAATTATGAAGTCACATTTTCAAATATTAGTGCAGGGCTTAGCTTCACGTAACAAATATGTCTAATTATTTTATAGAACTGCTGTATAAGCGAGGGCTAATCAGTAATTATTAAACCTAGGAAAAAAATACAATGTTTTGGAAAAGAAAATCATTTTATTTATTAACGTATTCTCCTTGTAACTCACACCGTTGTATCTTCATCTAGGCTCACTTAGATTTTCGTTCGAAAATTTCTGTTTAGACTTCCTTTTCTTAAAGCTGTTTGCATACCAGATGGACTCTACTTCTGCAAGTAAATCTTTTTCAATCTCCAAAACAAATTCGAGAAATTCAGTGCCCCAGCTTCCCTCGACCACCACAGCCTACACGTTGGAGAATTTGGCTACAGATAGCGTTATATTATGTTGAAAATATTCAACGAATAGAGAATTTAGTTTTACAATTTGATCCTAAAGAAGCAACGGCTATTGTAGAATGCCAGCTATAATTGCAAAATACTGATTTTACAGATTTGCTATACCCGAGAATTACAAAGGAATCATTAAGGCAACAAAAAATTTTTTACTGTTGTTAGTGAAATCAACGCATTTACTAAAGGATGTGCACTCACACTTGAACATTTTGAGTGACGTAAAAAAATCATCTCGTTATAGATAAGTTCAATAGTGTTTTACAGATTCAGACTTTATCAGATTGCAAAAAATTGGCCATGATTATGATAGTGTTTCTAGAGACTCCTTACGAACGGTTATTTTAACTATGCGAATGTGGTATACGAGGGTAGTTTGACAAGTAGTGAGAATTGAAAAGAAAAACTAATTTTTTAAATGCATAATAATTTTTGTTTTTCAATATATTCTCCTAGAAGAGCAATACATTTATTCCAACGGTGCTCCAATGCCCTTCTGCCATCTCTAAAATGCGATTCCGGAAGGCTTGCAAAATACTCATTTACGAAGATGATAAGCTCGTTGTTAGACGAAAATTTCTTTCCACCTAGTGCCGTTTCCAATTTTGGAAAAAGGTGGAAGTGGGAAGGGGCTAAATCTGGCGAATAAGATGCATGCGGTACTAATTGGAAATGCAACTCGTGGATTTTGAACATCGCAACTCTGCTGGTATGCGAGGGAGCGTTGTCTTGGTGAAACAGAATCTTTTTCTTTGCCCTTCCTGGCCGTTTAGCACGAATCTCAACATTTAATTTTTGTAGAAGTTCTGCATAATATTGTCCGTTTATTGTGGCACTTTTCTGAAGGTAGTTAATAAGCAAAATGCCCTTTGAATCCCAGAAAATTGATGCCGTCACATTGTTTGCCGATAAAGTTTTCGCTTTCTTTGGAGGTGCAGAACCACGTTCTAACCATTGTTTCGACTGTTGTTTAGTTTCGGGTGTACTGTAGTGTATCCAAGTTTCATCGCAAGTAACAAATCGCCTACAAAAATCAACCGGATTCCGCTTATAAAGGTCCAAATACTCATTGGAAATGCGCAAACGAGTTAATTTTTGATCAGTCGTAAGCAATCGCGCCACCCATCTTGCCGAAAGCTTGGAAAGGCCCAATTCTTTCGTTAAAATGTGATGTACGTACTCTGTTGAAATGTTTACCATGTCTGCTATCTCTCTCACTTTGAGTTGTTGATCTTGCGTAATAATATTATGGATTTTGGGTGCTCCAGAGCACGCTTCATGAACACAGCTTGTTCTACCACGTTTAAATTCATTTACCCATCTACTTATTGTGGCGGATGATGGAGCAGATTCACCTAATGTTTCCCGTAACTCAGCTTTTTTTTCGGTAGCTTTCATACCCTTAATTACGAAGTATATAATCACCGCACGATACTCTGCTTTTTCCATTTTAAAAAAACGACGTATTGCTTCTTTTTCAATCGGCTGTCAAAAATAAACTAATCAACCGATTTATCTAAATATCGGAATGTAAACATATGAATAGGCAACCTAAATTATAGTGCATTTGTTTTATCAATTAGAGCGCCACCTATGTGCCATTCTCACTCTTATCAAACTATCCTCGTAGTCTCCTTTGCATAAGAGCATTTTCCCATCACAACGAACATCGCTCAGTGAAACACTATTGAAAACATGAAATGGTGAGTTGATAATATTTCACTACAATACGCCGACCGACTTAGCACGTCTACTGATGTTGTAGAAGTTAACAAGGCTGTTTGTATATCAAAGCAACGTGGTTCAAATCTGAATCGAAGATGTTTCGTAAATAAAAGTTCAATATAAATGATGTATGTACGAGGTGTGGCTATTAAATGACGACACTGACGCTGTAAAACATTTTATTTTGATTTCGTACATATTTACTTATTATCACGTTTAATATACACCCCTCCTCTATCTCTACAACGCTCCATGTGAATCTTCCATTGTTCGAAACAGTGCTGGAAGTCTTCTTCTGTCAGCTCCTTCAGGACGCGTACCGCTTTCGCTTTCACAGCTTCAACGGACTCAAATTTTGTTCCCTTTAATTCAGATTTCATCTTGGGAAACAGATGGAAGTCGCACGGCGCAAGATGCGGCGAATAAGCCGGATGGTCTAACACTGGCATGCTGTACTTGGCTAGAAACTTCTTGACTGACAATGCGGAATGAGCATGCATTGTCTTGGTGAAAAACCCATAACATGTCCTTCCACAATTCCGGTCGTTTTTTCCTTATTCTTTCACGGAGTTGAGCAAGAACGTGAAGGTGGTAATGTTGATTAATAGTTTGAGCTTCAAGAGCCCAGTGAATGTACACAATCCCATGAATATCGAAAAAAAACAATCATCATTGCTTTGAATTTGGATTTGCTCAATCGAGCTTTTTTTGCTCTCGGTGATAATGGGCTCTTCCAGTGCATGGATTGGCGCTTCGTTTCAGGATCATAAGTAAAAAACCACGATTCGTCACATATTATTATCCTTTCCAATAAGTTTGGGTCATTTTCAATGGCATTCAAAGTGTCAGTACAAGTTATTCAAATGTGAGAATTTTAGGCACCCTTGTGGCACACACTTTTTGTATGTTAAAATTGTTATGTAAAATTTGCTGTACGGATTCTTTATCAATTCCTACAGTTTCAGCAATCACACGAATACTTAACTGACGGTCAGATCGAACCAGATTACCGATTTTTTCGATTTTGTCATCCATTTTTGACGTGGAAGAGCGACCCGGGCGTGAATCATCGCTTAAACCACTCCAAAACACGTGCACGCGATAAATATTTATTGCCATACACTTCTTTCAATAAATTATAAGTTTCAGTAGCGGTTTTTCCCAATTTTTTGTGAAATTTCACAACATTTCGTTGCTCTATTGTTACACTTAACATTTTTCCTGCGATACAAAAAAACAAATCTAATGCGAACGAAGGCTACGGCTATACTGATTTGTGTACAGAGGCGAGAGGCATTACGTTCGAAAGAGAAGGCTTCGCGATAAATAGCTGTCAGTCGTTGGCGTTTGGAGCATGCACATTTCTTCTGTACCAGCGTCAGTCTCGTTATTTAATAGCCACAGCTCGTATATATTATTAGATATTTTAAATGTAAACGAGTTAGACTAGTTTTCAGTTTACGTGAATTCTTTTTCAAATTACTTTTCTTGCAAAGAATTTGGAAACTAGCTTTTTTTACTTAAGTAGAGTATGTAATTCTATATCTGCTATAATTGGGTGTGCTGTATTTAATAAAGAAATCCACATTTGGTAGACTTCTTCGGAGGCTATGGCTAATTTAATATTTGCGTACTGGGTACATATTTCGACAACTGAATTGACATCATTAGCAGAAAAGTAAACTCAGTGTCGTATATTGACTCGCAGTAAAGTTATACCGAATTGCGAAACAGTCTATTCGAAGCCCTTACGTCACCGAAGTGTGATATCCAGTATTTATGCAATCTACACTTTGTAATTTATAAAGGCTGTTTCAAATTTCGCGTTTTTTTGTTAAAGAATAAATAAAACACATAATTTGCATTCGCTTTCAAAAACTTTTTATTGGTAATTGAAGTATCAATTATGACAATTATATGCGAAAAATAACATCTGCCAAATGACCTCCTCTTGCAGCTCCACAGACCTCCAATCTTTTGTTAAAATTTTCAATGACGTTTTGACACAATTGAGGCTTTACCTCACCAATGACACGAATAATTTCATCTTTCAAAGCAGGAATTGATTGTGGATTGTTTTTATAAAACTAACTTTTCACATAACCCCAAAGAAAATAGTCTAACGGTGTCAAATCACATGATCTTGGTGGCTAATTAACATCCCCGTTTCTTGAGATTACACGTCTCAATAAATCAATCGATTCATGTGCAAAGTGAGATGTAGCGCCATCCTGTTGAAACCACATATCCTCGAAATCAATAATCATTAATTTATTCCACAAAAATTCGGTTATCATCCGACGATGTCGATCACCATTGACAGTTACAGCTTCACTAGCAGCATTTTCAAAGAAATAAGGTCCAATTACACCACCTGACCATAACGCACACCAAACAGTAACTTGTTTAGGATGCATAGGTTTCTCATGAATAGTTCGTGGATTTTCCTTACTCCAGATACGGCAATTTTGTTTATTAACATAACCACCAAGTTCAAAATGTGCCTCATCGGAAAACATTATTTTTTGAGAAAAATCAGCTGGTTGTTCATTGATGAAATTGACAAATGTATGACGTTTTAAATCTTTTATGCCTTCAGAGCTTCAGAGCTGTGTAAAATACGCCATGTTGTTGATCCACTAAGTCCAAGTTGTTGTGAACGTCGTCTAATGGACATTTCAGGATCTACAGCAACACTTTTACGGACCAAACAAATATTGGTTGTTCATTGATGAAATTGACAAATGTACGACGTTTTAAATGATCTAATGGCTTCAATTCCTGTGTTATTTGAACCTTTTATGCCTTCAGAGCTTCAGAGCTGTGTAAAATACGCCATGTTGTTGATCCACTAAGTCCAAGTTGTTGTGAACGTCGTCTAATGGACATTTCAGGATCTACAGCAACACTTTTACGAACCAAACCAATATTTTCTTGTGAACGACCGCGACGACTGTATCTTTCACTTTTTTGATCTTCCACGGAAAAGTCTCCTGAAATTTTTTAATAATTCGACCAATAGTGCTTTCAGATGGACGATTATGTAAACCATAAAATTCACGTAATTTTCTAAAAACTCTTCACAGAACGTTGATTTTCATAAAATAATTCAACAATTTGAACGCTTTGTTGTACATGTCTTACATCACACTATTTAAATGCCCACATACCCACACAAATTCGTTGCGCCATCAATATTTTATTTATTCTTTAAAAAAACCGAGCAATTTGAAACACCCTTTATTTATTATTTGAAGCATACTTCATTCAACACTAAAAATATTCTTTTTCGTAATTATTTATTGTAAAATAAAAGCCAACATATAATAACAATAAAGGCAAACATAAAATTAGATTTTAAACTTACAGAATAACTACGAACATCAATATTTCTTGTTATTTCATAAATTTGATCTAAAAGTGGCAGAACAGAAAACATTATTAACTGATCGTCAATTGGTAAAAGTAGGAAGCCAGCTAATTTATTATCACAAATGACTGGTGAATTATAATATGAGACAGATACCGCTTCTGCATCAACGCAAAGTATGTCAGCAGTATCTTTACATTTTTTAACTTCAACACTATAGGATTCTACAAAATATCCACATGTTCTGTAGAGCCTTTTCGAAGCTTTAATTTCTTTAAAACTGCAGTAAACAGTGCAAGTTCCGCTCGTTACAGGCATTGGTGAAGGAGCAATTAAAGATGTCTTCTCACCAAGCTTGAACGGCCTGTCAATCTTCAAAACTAGTACGCCGAAAAAGTGTTTTTCAGCTTTCAGCCATTCTATGATCGATCTTTTTTCACCTGAATAACAATCCATTTTATGACTGCCCATTAACATAGCTGTTCGTGTTCTGGTACCATGGAAAAATGAGAACACAATACACATTCGGCTTGCTAACACGAAACGAGGGTGAAAGTATACACCGGAACAGAATACTTGACTTTCATATCTTCTAATAGAGCATATACGAACAAAGTAGGACGTATTATTTCTTGCTTTCACTTTAGAAACCAGGATCAAAGCAAATATTAATGCGAGAATTTTTCCTATATAACGCATGTCAATAATGAAATGTCTAAACGCGTTTGACGTTTGTGACTTAGATGTCGGGAGTTGTCGGAATTATTTTGAACATAATTTTATAGAAACAGTTTGACAGTTGTCATTTTTGGTCTTCAATTAGCATTGAATTGGTTATCCTCATCGCAGGACAACCAACTTTTTCAATTATAATGCAGCATGTACATTTAATGGGTCTTCTGGATTCTTTAAGGCTATTATTTCGGAAAGTTTCTGAAGCAATATCAGCCCCATTACAAGGGAGGGATGAAAAATCGTAGAATGAAAACAAGAAAAGTACGCTCGAAATAAAGTTTATTTTCCAGCTCGCCACATTTGGACCAGCGTTACTCTAAAGTCTCTACACTCTGATGAAATTCAGAACGCACAGGCTCGGTAAAATAGATATTCACAGCAGTTTAACAATTGTTTGTTGAAAAATTCGGATACGAGGTATATTTAGGGGTGAAAAGGAATGGTAATCGGACGACACTATACGCAATGTTATGATTTGACACATATGTTAATTTGTTCTACTGACATCAAGCTTCAAATCCATACATGTTATATTTTGCGAAAGTAACACCGTCATAGATTTATACCTCTTTGAAAATTTTTCTCATTTAATCAAAAGAAAAATGCCGCTGAAAGTCATCGTTTGCTGGTAAAAAACTGGTAGTAAGCATGCTCCAACCACAAAAACATGTGAGGCGTAGTTTTGACAATTCAAAAGTGGAGATTTCGATGTGCAAGACAAAGAACGTTCTTGTAGACCGAAAAAGTTTGAAGATGCGTAACTGCAGGAGTTATTGGATTCAGACCCAACCCAAATCAACAACAATTGGCAGAAGCGTTAAATATGGCCTATGAAACGATTAGCGACCGATTACGAGTAATGGAAAGAATCCGAAAGATGGGAAACTGAGTGTCACATCAATTGAATGACAGGCAAATGGAAAATTGAAAAATCGTCTGTGAAATACTGCTTCAAAAGTATGATCGGAAGTTATTTCTGCATCGAATAGTGACAGGTGATAAAAAATGGATTTATTTCAAAAACCCTAAGCGCAAAAATCATGGTTATCACATGTAAAAGCCGGCCCATCGACTCCAAAGCCAAATCGTTTTGGTCGCAAGACAATGCTCTGTGTTTAGTGGGACCAGAGTGGCATGGTATATTACGAAATATCGAAACCCAGTGAAACAATTACTACTGATCGCTATCGAAAACAAATTAACAATTCGAACCATGAAATGATAGAAAAACGTCCAGATGGGCCCGCAGACATGGTAAAGTGTAAAATCGCTTGATAACGCGCCGTCTAATACAGCAAAAGCAGTCAAGAAGGTGTTGAATGCACTGGATGGGACATAATATTTCACCCGCCGTACTCTTCAAACCTTGCCCCGTCCGACTATCACCTTTTCGCATCAATAGGACACGCGCTTGCAGAGCAGCACTTCATCAATTTCGAAGTTAGAAAATGGCTCGATGAATGCTTTTCCTCAAAGGATAAACTGGTTTTGTGGGATGGTATCCATAAATTGCCTGGAAGACGGGCAAGATGTGTAGAATCAAATGGCCAAAATTTTGAATAAATAAATTTTACGAAGAAATTAGTAATCATATTGTATATTCTCACACTAGATTTCCTACTAAATATATGTATATATATATATATATATATATATATATATATATAGGGCCCTTGACATGATTATCAAGCTTAAGGCTGTATCACTGAAGCAATTTCAAGTTAAAAATATCTAATGAGCATATGCCCAAAACTCTATCGTAACTGAGCTACAAGCATTCGAAGTTTTCGATAACCCTACCAATGCAGGTATTACGTACCGCTGTTAATTTGGTTATTATTAGAAAGTTGATGTGGTTGTGACTCATTGTGAGAATAAACGACAATTAAGTTGATTTAGACTGTTTATTTTTTCGTGTTGCATTAAAATACTGGATGACATTTCTCTTATTGTAAGACGACGAATGTGGATACAGTACGATGGCGCACCTCGCCCTTTGATGGACAAATAACGAATTTTGTAAATCAAAATTAAACGAACCGATGTTTTGAAAGAGATTCAGCAATTATTGGGCTGCTAAGGTCAAGACTTAAATCCCTTAGACTATTTTTGATGGGAAAGGCTGAAATATTTGGTTTATGTAGAACGACGTGAAAACAGGGAACAACTTATTACCAGAATTATGGATGCCGCAGAAACTATTCCTACTGATCTAGAGACTGTTAGCAGATCTACTTCTGCAATTCTAAAAGCTATACTATATATACAGCAACTGGGTGGATATTTTAATTCGATGAAGTAAGTTCTTTTTGAATGATTTTCATAGATTTTTTTCCAGCAGTACATAATACCTACATTAATTGGGTTATATAAAACTACAAATGCTTGTAACTCGGTTAATTTACGATGTTAAAAATAGTTGCTAAAAAACTCAGTCCACTATTTTCTTCTTAACGTTTAAAGTGCCCACTTTTTGCCGTAGCTGACATAACAAGCTGTTTATACTATCACAGTTCGGGACGAACCAACAGAGAGAGATCGAACTGTCAATATAACTTCAATCTACACTACGTGCAAGAATGTATTAGGTGCGCAACTAAGTTCTCGCTGTTTTTCAAGAGATGGCTCCAGTAGTAAGTGCTGGTCGATTGTGACATAACCAAAACGTCATGAACCAAGCTTAGGCATATGGTAAACAAACCGCTTTGACACATTAGTGATTTTGTTTTTGCGTCATATACTTTTGGTTGTGTGAAAATGTCTGATTTTGTGCCAAATAATCGTCATTTGCGGGACGTATTGCTTTTCTTCTTTTATTCGAAGAAAACGGCGGCTGAAGCGCATCGAGAACTCCAAAAAGTTTACGGAGACGCTGTTCTAAGTGAAACAGCGTGCCGTGATTGGTTCCGTCGCTTCAAAGACGGCGATTTCGATGTTAACTACCATTCGCGTGAAGGAAGACCAAAAACCTTCGAAGACGCTGAATTGGAGGCATTGCTCGATGAGGATCCGTGCCAAATGCAAAAAGAGCTTGCTTCAGCATTGGAGTTACCCGCCAAGCCATTTCCCAGCGATTGCATGCGTTGGGAACGTTTCAAAAACAAGGTACTTGGGTTCCTTATGATTTGAAGCCAAGAGACGTTGAGCGTCGATTTTTCGCTTGTAAACAACTGCTCCAGCGGCAAAAAAGGAAGAGTTTTCTTTATTGCATTGTTACAGGTGATGAAAAATGGCTTCATTACAGCAACCCAAAGAGAACAAAATCGTGGCGACTGCCCGGCCATGCTTCTACGTCGTCAGTTCGGCCGAATATTCACGCTGCGAAGGTTTTGCTGTGTATTTGGTGGTACCAGGGCGGTGTTATTTATTATGAGCTGTTAAAATCGAACGAAACCATCACTGGGGAACGGTATCGAACTCAATTGATGCGATTGAGCCAAGCGCTGCGCGAAAAGCGTCCACAATATGAGCAGAGGCACGAAAAAGTGATTCTACAACATGACAACGCTCTGCCTCATGTTGCCAAACCCGTTAAAACCTACTTAGAAAAGCTCAAATTGGAGGTCCTACCCCACCCGCGATATTCCCCAGATATTGTGCCGTCCGATTATTATTTGTTCCGTTCTATGGCACATGGTCTGGCTAATCAGTAGTTCCGCTCATATGAAGACATCTCAAAATGGCTTGATTCGTGGATAGCCTCAAAAGACGAACACTTCTACCGTGACGGTATTCGAGCCCTGCCAGAAAGATGGGAAAAAGTTGTCGCTAGCGATGGGCAATATTTTGAATGATTCACTTGTAAACATTTTTTCATAATAATTGTATTTTCATCAAAAAACAGCGAGAACTTATTTGCGCACCTAATACCATTGCGAAATTTTTGTAGTTCCTTTTGTATACTTTGATGACATAACAATCTGTTTATACTATCGCAGTTTTGGACGAACCAATATAGAGAGAGGAATGAGCTGTCAATATAACTTCGATGTACACTGAGTATGTGCAAAAATTTACGATTTCGTTTGTAGAGACCTTTGTATACTCTGTATAGTGATTCAAAATCAGAATATTGTCTATAGTGGAAACTTCGATAGTGCGAAAATTTTAAAAAATAAACATTTGCCACTTAGTTTTAGTTTTATAAACGGTTAAATTCTTTTGTAATGGAAGGTATTTAAGTACCAGAACGCGATGTGTATAAAATACTATGTTATATAGCATTCATGCCGGCTCCATTTAGTTTATTGTTTGAATTAAATTGTTCACACCCACATACTCTACTATTTCCCTAATTCGTCACAATGGCCTGTACTATAAAGCGTCAGGTTTATCGACTGTTACAACAGTAATTAAATGACAAAATTCTGCCATAAACATAGAGAAATACACTGCTTTATTGTGCTACCCCCATTACTCATTGTTATTGAAGGATATTAAAGTCCTGTGTTCGAAATTCATTCATTGTAATTGCCTCTAACAAATCCATAATATATTGATTCATTCTCATTGATTTAAATATCACCACAGAGGTATCATTATATGTATTATGAGTATTATTTTGAAGTAATGACTATATTGTGTTCGGTGGGTATATCATGGGTGTTTCGTGTGTCGTGAAAAATGCTTTCTTTTCCATTTCAGTTTGTGTTATTAGATGGGGTTTATGGCTGGATATTACTTATGCTATACTCCGGACATCATTAGTACAAAATGACATAATTAGGGGCATGTTTGATGAGTTACTATTTTTTTGTCATAATGTCCTGAATAAATGACCTTATATGGAGCAATTTTTAATAATATTAATGTTAAATTATGTACATAATATAGCTGTTTGCATATGTATTTAAGGTCCTCAGAAGTAACTGGTATTATTACGAGGGCAACCGCTTATATTTCGGGAACTGTTGCCTCCGATCTGATGATTGTATCGTGAAGTTTGTCATTTTTGACAATATATTTATCTTGACAGTTTTATTATCCGGTCGCTATTTCTACTGTTGACAGTAACTTGAAAATTTTATGTCAGCGAAAAAATGGAAATAACTCGCGAACATTTTCGTGCAATTATTTTTCAAAACTTTCGGCGTGCATTAACTCAACAAGAATGGATAAATGAACTGAATTCTTTGTATGGTGATGAAGCACCATCGAAAACTACAGTACATCGTTGGTATAGTGAACTTGGAGAGCGTTCTTTGGACGAAGAATTTCGGGAAGGTCGTCCCACAAATGTTATTGTGTCGGAAAACATTAATGCAGTGTCTGAATTGATAATGCAAGATTGTCATGTAATATCCCGTGAGATCGAGGCATCTCTAGGTATTAGTAACACCAGCGTACATAAGATCCTGTCATGAATATTTAGCCGTTAAGAAGCTATGTTCACGTTGGGTACCACATAATTTGACAACCGCTCAAAAAAGGCTCGCGTCGATTGGTGTAATGCACAAAAAATACAATGGCGGTGTTTCAAAGACCATTTATAAAGTCGTCGTAGGTGATGAATCTTGGATCTATACGTATGAGCCCGATAGTAAACAGCAGTCGACTGTGTGGATATTCCAAGATGAGCCAAAACCAACAAAAGTTGTTCGCGCTCGAAACACATCAAAACAATTGGTCGCCTGTTTTTCGGAAAAACCGGTCACGTTGCAACCGTGCCTTTAGAGAGTTGTAGAACGGTCGATTCCGAATGGTACACAACTATTTGTTTGCCAAAGGTTTTTGAAGAAATAAGGAAAACAAACCGAAAACGACAAATCATTCTCCACCATGACAATGCAATCTCTCAAAGGTCGGTTCAAACAATTGAATATTTGACTGAGCGAAACATTGATTTAATGCGCCATCCGCCATATAACCCTGATCTAGCACATTGTGATTTCTTTTTGTTTCCACACATGGAAAATAAACTTCGTGCGAAAGTGTGAAAAGCAATAAAATTATTTTCGTTTTTCTACGTTTAATCTAACACAAACTTTTTAGCATAAATTTATTCCATTTTTTAACATATTCTCCTTGTAACTTATTAGAGTTAGTTTAGCGATATTCAAACCTTTTCTTCCTTGAGAAAAGTATGCTTTAGATACAAAAATAAATTGTGTCGTTTTTCACAAAATTTTTGAAAGCTAGTCCACTTTTTGAAAGTTCCCAAGATACACAGCAAACGGTGGACGGGTAGCATGCGGCGCAAGTTCGACATGCATTCGCAACCATCCTCAAAAGATTTAAAGCCCATGATGAATGTCATTTATTTTTACAACTTTATCGAAACGAAATTGAATAATTATATATTGCACAATAGAATTTGACGCATTGTTGGACGTAATTGTTAATACAATTGACAGTATTGACACAATGAAGTTGAAGTTGTCTATGGCGTAAGTTAACATGCCTACTTCGAAGAATGTAAATCAGCTTTGCAGTTTCTCTTCAATTATGTTCAGAAAAAGATAAAATACAGGTCAAATTTGAACTCATAAATTAAGCCACTAAAATATGGTTTTCGTTGTTTTAGTGGCTTTATTATAGTAGCAAATTAGAAAAATATATTATCGACCCTGCTTTTCTATAATTTCTTGTTGTTTAGTATACAAAATTTCAATATTAAAGAAATTAACATTTTCACGTGTATACAATATAAACGAGAGCGCAAACAAAAAATACTGTGAAGGAGACGTATATCAGCCAACTATTTCCGGAAGATTTGTTCCTGCCTTCCAAAGCAACCACTAAACATCGCTGTAAATATTGAAAATGATAGTGAAAGCAAATAGATGAAAATTCTCTTTTTGTTTTTATGCGTCTCTGGACATATTTTCACCTACTTTCCGTTCTTATTTCGTTTGCTTTCTTTTGCACTATATATCCTTTTTATATGAGAAAAAAAACAAAAAAGAAACAAAAAACAAAACCTAAGAGAAGCTGTTTATAAATCTCTATTTATGGTTTAGGGTATTTCTCCTCCTCTACTTTCGTTGTTTTGTTTATACATTGGCGAATAATTTATTGTATAGAGGGTCCTGTCGATGCGGTTTTTCTATTGGAAAAGCCGTGACCGGAGTTCTCCACCTCTTTCAAGAAGGCGGAGGAGTCGAAATTATCGTTTGTTTTTATCACCGGCGACGTGATATATTTTGATTTAGTTCTAGTCGAAGGACGATTTAGTACGTGGTGTTTTCGTGAAAGCCTCGAGCGCCACGCCACCTCGATATGGTATAGTACGATCGCTTTCCGGGCGAAAAACGTTTCTTGATCCCTTCCTCGTGTCCCCGACCCCCTTTCGCTCTTCCTTTAACGGTCCTCGCGCGCAGAAATTGAATTATAGTTGTGCGCGTTGGAACATAAAAAAAGATTTGTGGATATGAGGTATGGCGAAGAGTAAATATGCTGTTCGAAAACAAAGTGGAATTATCCACCTACCATATCAATAAGTATATGTAATCGAGGGCTAGATTTATGGAGAAATCCATACTACCATGAAGGTATGCTCAAACTTGCGTGTTTTTATTACACTTTTTTGCCCTGGGTGAAAAGCTTTATAAAGAACAAGCTTACGCATTTAATATTAATGCAACAAATTACCACGGGGTTTTAAGAAATATGGTGTGGTACAGTTCGTTTGCACTTTAAAAAACAGTACAGCCCTTAGGGGACTACAACACATTGTTGTCATATCTTTCTATAGAAATAAAGAGCCACATAATTACGTATTTTAATCGTTTTGATTGATTTACAATAAGTATTTTATTTTCAATACAATTCTTTGTCTAGGGGAATTCTATTCTGGTAAAGGCGAAAGGCCTTCATTTCAGTTCATTTTTGGCTTAGTGGCTTTATCAATAAGCAAAATATGCGTTACTGGACAGCAATAAACACATGCATGCTTCAAGAAACTCTATTACAACCACAAAAAGTGACTGTGTGGTGTGATTGGAACTTATTTTTTGTCGATGAAAAAGGTCACCATGTTACGATTATTGGAGTTCGATATCGTACCATGTTGGAATACCATTTTTGGTCAGAATTGGTTGGACTTAACATCAGTGATATGTGGTTTTAACAATATGGTACCACATGCCACACAGCTGGTCAAACAACTGACCTATTGAAGTGGAAGTTCGGTAACTGTGTAATCTCGAGAAATGGTCCTGTTAATTGGTCACCTTACTCATGCAATTTAATGTGGTTGGATTTCTTTTTATGGGATTACGTTAAGTTGTTAGTTTATGCCAATAGGCCAACAACGTTAGAAGATCTCAGGAACAATACCGAACGCACAGTTGCCAACGTTCCGACCAGTATGTGTGAAAGAGTGGAAAATTGTCTGCCAAGAATCGGTCGCTACAAACCTACTCGCGGTGGTCATATGAACGAGATCGAATTCCATAGTTAATGCAACATGTGTACTGCACCTGAAATAAATTTCAGCCCAATGTCTCAATTATTCTGTTTCATTTAAATACAAAATTGTTATAACCCGATATAATAAAATATTGAGAATGATATGAACAAAATACATATGAGGTTTGTTGCATTTAATATGTTTGATAAGTATACAAAGTAATTAATTTTGCTCACGCATTTATTCTTCATCATTACATCATTTGTTCTTTTTTTTCAAATATACGATGTTATTTGTTGTATAATTATTGTGTAAGTGGATGTGTACCAGGTGTACCGGAAAGTCATTACCGGTTTTTTCGCAAAAAAAAACTACTGATTTTCAAGTAAATGGAAAAATTTGTTTATTCAAAGTATTGGTCCTTTGTTTCTGCACATCTTGCCTGTCTTTCGGGCAATTTATGGATGCCATCCCAAAGAAACTGTTGTCCTTTGAGCAAAACCATTCATCGGGCCATTTTGTGACTTCTTTGAAATTGGCGAAGCGCTGCTCTGCAAGCGCGTATCCAATTCATGCGAAGAGGTGATGTTGTTGGATGGGGCAAGAGGAGAGTACGGCAGGTGCGATATTATGCGCCATCCAAGTGCTTTCAACGCGTTCTTAATCGGTTTTACTTTTCCGTATCTTCGGGCCCATTCTGGACGTCTTTCTATCAATGCGTCGTTCAGATTGATAATAAGTAGCCGGTAGCGATCAGTATTATTATTCCACCAGGTTTCAACAGTTCGTAATACACTACGCCTCTCTGGTCCCAGCAAACACAGAGTATTGTTTTGCGACCAAAACGATGTGGCCTTGGAGTCGATGGGCCTGCTTCATCGGGTGATAGCCATGATTTTTTTTCGCTTAGTGTTTTCGACATAAATTCATTTTCCATCAACCGTCACTTTTCGATATAGAAATGGCTTGCAATCATACCTTTGAAGCAGCATTTCACAGACAATTTTTCGATTTTCCATTTGCCAGTCATTCAATTGATGTGGCACCTACTTTCCCATCTTTTGGATCTCTCTCGTAATCGGTCACTAATTGTTTCTTGGGCCATATTTAACTCTTTTACCAATTGTTTTTGAGTTTGGATTGGGTTTTCATCCAATAACTCCCACGGCTTCGTATCTAAAAAACTTTTCCAGTCTACCAGAACGTTTTTTGTCATGCACATCGAAATCACTACTTCTGAATCGTTGAAACCACGCCCCACATATTTTCATGGTAAGAACATTCTCACCGTAACTTTCTACCAGCAAACGATGACTTGCAGCGACTTTTTCTTTTGATTAAATGAGAAAAGTAAGGCGTGCTGCAAATGCACTCTTTCGGACACATAACTAGACATTTTCAAAGAGGTATAAATCTATGACAGTGTTACTTTCGCAAAATATAACATGTATAGCTTTGAAGCTTGACTTCAGTAGAACAAAATGACATATGCCTCAAACGATAACAATGCATGCTTAAGCCTAGCGACATCTGTTAGGACAACGAGCGACTTTCCGATACCCCTTGTACATCTGTGAATATTAGAGAAAATTATTATTATATCGGAAGTTTAAAATTCAATTCTTTTATGAGCGTAATGAAGATTATTACGCGTACTATTTTCTGTGCATGTAGATATGCTGTCAATATCCGACTTCCATATTAAATAATATAAGTAGTATAACTTCGTCTTCCAGCGGTCTTGTGTTCCCTATTCGTTCTTGCAGGTATTTTAGTAGTTTGCACACTTTGAAGGTTCTCTATGGTTTTCTTGTCCGGTACAGATTGGAATATGCTTCAGTCGTGTGGTACCCGCTTTACCATTACCAGCAGTTACTTTTGGAGAGTGTTCAAAAGAGGTTCCTCAAATATTTATCCTACAGGATTGATGGTCATTATCGTGTCTTTGGGTCGATGTATGAGGGTCTGCTTGCTAGATACAATTTTGATTCTCTTAGTATACGCAGGGAGAAAGCTAGTGGCGGTTTCTTTACAAATTAATAAATAATTTTATTGATTCTTCTGTGCTGTTGTCAGAAGTTGATTTCCTTGTGTCTAGTTTTGATGATAGATCATTGGCAACCTTCTCAATAGCTAGGGCGAGAACCAGTGTTCTCTACAAGTCTCCATTGGTACATGCTACTGTGGGCAAAAAATAGTAAGACTTTGTTCATAATTTTTAAATTCTTCATTTATTCTTCCAAATCTATTTCGTCCCCCTCAAAGTAATCCCCCCTGGCCCCAATACATTTGTGCCAACATTTCTTCCAATTCTCGAAGCAGTTTTTAAAATCAATTTCAGGAATAACCTTCAATGCGCGTAGCGATTCACGTTTAATGTCTTCAATTGTGTGTCTTCAAAACGGTTTCCACGGTGCGGTCGTTTGAGTTTGCTGAATAGCCAGAAGTCACACGGAGCTAAATCAGGCGAATACGGTGGTTTCGGCACGATATTGGTTGAAAATTTGGCGAAAAACTCACGAAGAATTAATGCAGTATGCGACGGTGTATTATCGTGGTGCAAAAACCAAGAGTTGTCGGCCCATAATTCTGGCCTCTTTTTACGAATAGCATTGCGCAAACGACGCATAACACTCAAATAGTATTCTTTGTTGACAGTTTGGCCGATCGGAATTAATTCGGGGTGCACCACACCTCGATAATCGAAGAAAACTGTCAACATAACCTTGATTCTTGACTTGCTTTGACGTGGTTTTCTGGGCTTCGGCTCACCTTTGATACGATATTCGGCCGACTGATCGTCTGTTTCTGAGTCATAAGCGTAGATCCAAGTCTCATCTCCAGTTATGATACCTTTCATTTTGTCTTGATAGTCGGAAAGCATTGTTTCACACACGTCAACGCGACTCTGTTTTTCGAAAAAATTGAGTGATTTTGGAATAAATCGTGCTTTCACTTTTCTTATGCCCAAATGTCTTTCAAAATGGTTTTCACTGATCCTTCCGATATTCCAACGATGCCAGTAAGGTCTCTGACTATTAATCGTCGATTCTCAAGCACCAATTCCTTGATTCTATTGACGTGTTGATCATCAGTTGATGTTGATGGCCGTCCTGGACGTGGTTCGTCATCAACGCGTTCTCGACCCCCTTTGAATAATTTGTACCAATCAAAAACACTTGCTCGCGACAAACAATTATCACCGAAAGCCTTTTGTAACATTCTGAACGTTTCGGCACCAGAAATTTGATTCCGTACACAAAATTTAATGGAATTTCTTTGTTGAATAATTTCACTCATTGTAAAAATCGCCGAATCCACTTTTTGTACTTCAGAAAGACAAGCGTATACTAAACACTAATGATTATTTTGATGTGACATTTGGCACAGATGTCACTGACAGTCATACCAACCTAGAAAAAAAATATTTCGACGAATTGGTTTTCGCCCGAAATTTAAATTAAAAAGTCTTACTATTTTTTGCCCACAGTAGTATATCCAAAAATGCCAATGTATTATACGAGGATCCCTTTCATTAATTTAAATCTATTATTGTTCGTTCAGTTTTTTTTTCTTTTTGTATGACTTGGATTACATTACTATAAGTGTGTATATATTTTTTTTTGTTAACTGGATTCTCATTTTTCTTTGTATTACATTAACTGCACCTATTTTTGTTTCAATTTTTATTTTATTCTTAAGTGCATTATGTCCTGTAAATGGTCTGTGTACTGTTAGGCATTAAAGATTATTAAAAAAAAATAATATCCTGTTTTTAACCTTTTATCACTTTATTAACACATTCTTATCACTAAATTAATGCAAAATACACGTGTACGATACGACATACGTGTACGGTTCGTAAGTCAAACAAAAACATTTCGAATAAAGAAATTAAAAATGAATATTTTCCTAATCAAAATAGCCTTGAATTTTTTTTATGTCTTCCGGTTTAAGGAAACACCACCAATAATTCTTTTGATTAAACAAGGCATAATTGCTGCATGAAGGCAATTTTACTGACGTAATTGTGCGCTGGACACTGATAAAATTTCAATTATTCAACGCTTACTAGAGCAATTACATTATAAAATAGACGATGCGGACAATTTAATATTTGAACAAATTGAATTACAAAAAGGCTCCCTGTATTAAATCCAATAACACGGCACATCACACTGTCGACAGCCTCCGACGCAATTCAAATAATTTATTTTCATTTCGTTAATCATTGAACTAGTGAATTATGTTTAACCGCACCATCGCAGTTCGGTCGTGTATGCATGTACGAAATATAGAAGAAACATAAAGCAAATACATAAATAACTTGCTTTGTATGCGGTAATTACTACAGATTTATATAGACATGAAATTTAATTAATGCAAATGCATTAATAATGCAAAATCATTTGAAATAAAAGGTAGAAAAAGGCTATTGTGTTACAAAAAAACACCTATATTTCAAAATTGCACATCATTATGTAAAATCATTACACAACTCTGTATATATTTACGTTCAAGTCTACACAGACAGTCGCAATGAAAACCCAACTTTTTTAAAATAAAAACGAAAGCTAATATTTTGGTAAAATTCATTTATTTTATTCAAAGTAGTCACCTTCGGTTTCAATACAACGTTGTGCATGGTCAATTAACATCTCGAATGAATATTTAAGTTCATCTTTAGAGATATCCGTCAATATCGCTGTCGTCGCCTTTTTAATGGTTTCAACATCACCATAACGCTGTCCTGTCATCGGCGAATGTATTTTGGAGAACAGATAGAAAGCACAGGAGACCAAATACGGTAAATGGTTCATAGTTAGAATGCCATTTGTAGTTCTAAAATCAGTGATAAGCGTCGAGCGATGAGAATGCATTATCATGTAATGAACACCAGCTAGCATTTTCAAAATATTGCGGGCGCACACGACGAATACGCGGGAAAGGACGCTTCATAACACCAAGATAATATCTAGCATTATCGTTTGACTAGCTGGTACAAACTCTTTTTGCACTATGATTTGAGAATCATAAAAACAAGTCAACATTGTCTTCACTTTCGACTTCTCCAAACGGCTTCTTTTCGGTCTTTTTTGCTTGGATGCTTCCATTCAGATCATATCAGTACATTATCATGTAATTAACACCAGCTACCATTTTCACAATATTTAGAACGCGCGCGACGAATACCCGCTAACAGACGCTTCATAACACCAAGATATACAATAGCATTGACTAATCTGGTACGTAGACTTCCGCAGTTGTGGTCCATACTATCTGCTTCTGGGCTTCCGGGCTGGAACCGCGTCAACGTCGGCAGTTATACCAGTGACGCGGTTCCAGTCTGGAAGCCCAGAAACAGATAGCATTGACTGCTTGACTAGTTAGTACAAACTCCGTGTGCACTATGCCTTTCGAATCATAAAAACAAATCAACATTGTCGTCACTTCTAACTTCTCGAAGCAGCTTTTTGTTAGTATTTCTTTGCTTGGATGGTTCCATTCGGAACTTTGAGGATCATATTGAAAGCACCACGTCTCATCGCCAGTTGCAATAGAATACCTTAAATTTTCGCCCTTTTTTTGAGTCTTTAATCAAGTCTGTACAATGGTGAATTCAGTTAGCTTGTGTTGTACAAACCTTGCACAAATCTTTCTCAGTCCCAAATGTTGTGTCAAAATACGATGAATTGAATCTTTGAAAATATTTAATTCCATTCCCATGTATCGCAATGAGGATTTCGGCTCATTTCTGATAAATTCACGCACAAGCTCGATGTTACTTTCTGTAATCACAGATTTTTTTGCAACATTTTATAATTCGTTATAAGTTGTGTAACAAATAATCTCGTAATGACTATTATCCCCCCCCCTTCTCTCCTTACCGTAGTACAATATATCTTAAAGAAAAAAGTGCTAGAATCTAGTCAATGAAATCATAAATTCATGAAAAAATTTAAAACATTTTTGGGTCATGTGAGTTAGCATTTTTTCATGAGGAAACGAATTTTTCTAACAAAGAAAGTTGGGTAAATAAATGTTGTGTCCGATATGATTTGCAGGTTCTCGTGTATTTGGTCACCATTTAACTTGAATGAAACTTATTTGTGAATTGTACGCAATATTCTCGAAAAGGAAAAATCAACATAAAGCAAAGCTATTTTGAGATCACTTATTTATGGAATTTACTGGATTAATTCAGCCTTTTGTTGATGAAAATTCATGAGTAAGTTAATAAATACGTAGTGTTACAATTTGAATTAATTTTATAATTAATTAGTTTGCATTTCAGCACACAATGGCTTCTTTAAATATTTAAACCGGACTAAATTCTAATGTACAGTACAAAAAGCCTAAATCAATGATATTTTGTATATTTATTAATTTATACAACCACTGTTACCGAATATATAACTACGACAGTCGCTTCAGCCGCAATTCTCGTTCAATAAACATTGTATATTGTATTTTATATTACTATAGACAATATACGCTAACTATAATGTCAGACAAAAGTACCTTAATATTTCAAACGAAGATGGAGATCCAATCTTTTCAATTATTTACTTATTATATATGTTACCTCATATGACCATGGCGACAATATATATTGGACGAGAACCAAAGCTGCCTGTTTTCGTAAGTTATAATTTGAGCTAAAGTTTAGTTTAAATATTGTGATCCTGTTGTGCGATACATTTGTTGAAATTTCTTATAATAGGTGTTTTTAAGCTGCATGAGAACTATCGATATCAATAACTATGGTTGGGCAGCTGATAATGTAAAATTGTTTTGATATTTCTGTTCAGTAAGATTTGACAAGTCATCATGAATCGTTTAACGCCAGAACTACGCTTCCAAATCGTGGAAATTTTCTAGTGAGCAAGCAATCCGTGCAGTTATTGATCGTTTTCGCACTAATTTTACTCTTCTCGATTCAAAACCATCAACGAGACAAAGAAATGTGCGTACCGAAGAGAATATTGCTGCTCTAGCGCGAAATATTGAAGAAGACGCCGAAATGTCGATTCGTCGTCGTTCTCAAATTGTTGGCCTTTGTCCTTCGACTACGTGGAAAATTTTACGTAAGAATTTTGGCTTACGTACCTTTAAAAATACAGCTCGTTCAAGAATTGAAGCCAAACGACCATCGTTTGCGTCCCCTTTTTGCTGATTGGGCTCATTTGAAACTGGTCGAAGATGGGCATTTTTATCAAAGAATTGTGTTTATTGATGAAGCTCATTTTTGGTTAAATAGCTACGTCAATAAGCAAAATTGCCGTATTTTGAGCGAAGATAATCCTCAAGCCGTAAACGAATCACCATTACATCTATTAAAATTGACTGTTTGGTGCGGTTTACACGCTGGTTTCATCATCGGTCCTTATTTCTTTCGAAATGAGGAAGGAGCTGCTGTTACGGTGAATGACGAGCGCAATCGAGCTATGCAGACTGAATTTTTGTTTCTAAAAATTAGTCGGCTAAACATCGACAACATTTGATTCCAACAAGGCGGCGCAACTCGCCATACAGCGTGCCTAACAATCGATTTATTGCAAAATCAATTTGGTGACAACTTTATTTCCAGAAGTGGTCCCGTTCACTGGTCCCCTCGTTCGTGCGATTTAACGCCTCTGGATTATTTTTGATAAGGCTATGTTGAGTCATTAGTTTAAGCCGACAAACCAGCAACTCTTGAAGCATTGGAAGCCAATATTCAAGCCACCATTGACGCCATACGGCCAGATTTATTGGAAAAAGTAGTCAAAAATTGGACTGATCGAATAGACCATGTAACTCGTAGCCGCGGCGGGCATATGCCGGAAATCATATTTAAAAAATAAATGCCATGAAATTATCTACCAGACTATAATAAAAAAATTTCATTCCGACAATACTTCTGTCTTATCTCTGTATTACTATTTTAAGTTTTCAAAATTCAAAACACCCTATATGTCCGTGACAGTATTGTATAGGGCATCAGTTTTTCTGCAATCGTTAGCGCCCGGTTGCATTTCCACAATACCAAAAAAAGGACGTCATTAACAGTAATGTTGGTAAAACTAATAATTACTCTTTTTATACCTGAAATTTCTGACGTACACATCCGAAATTTTATAAATGTATTTCAACCTGATTTATCCCCATATTTTACTGGAATATGAAAAATAGATTGCATGTCAAATGTAGTATACACCACCATTACTCTTATAACATTCAATTTATGTTCGGCTAGGAAAAAGAGCTCATATATCATTATTTTTTAAAGCTGATTGATTCATAAATTACTAAATGCAAACGAAATTTTTGTGGGTACATTTGCGTTCGATTTTTACTTATTTTCGATTTAATATTACTATTACCTCTATAATTATTATGAAAAAATAAATCTTATTAATGTTATCCAGATTATTGCGTTTCATAATTACATTTATACAATATCAAGAGTTCATTAAAATGTAATTTCCGAAAGTTAGAATACGATATACTGATTTTTCACTGTGTAATAACAATAACAATGTATTTTATATACATATGTAATTCCAGTGAATACACGAAAAAGTCAACACGTGTATATCATTGAATACAGAATACTACAAATTTAAATAATCATTTGAATCATGAATGGTTCAAGAATAACAAGAGCAGAATACAATTTAAGTTTCAGCAAAGTATCTGGGTAGATTTAATAAAAATTAGCAATTTATTACTTCTTAAACGTGTGTTGTACTGATGTGCAGTTTCAGTATCTTGCAAATATCAGGTTGTTACATATGAAATTTCCGATTTTGTAAGGAATAAAAAAAGTCTAAATTTAAAAAAATATAAATATTTATTCTGCAAAATAGTCTCCATTTATATTAATAGTTTGTTGCCAACGGCCTGGAAGCTGAAAAATTCCCTTTGAAAAGAAATCTAGGTTTTGACTGCTCACATATTGCTCAAACACTGCTATTACAGACTCCCGGTCAGGGAAGTCTCTATTTTTTAAGTGATTGTCTAAACTTCGGAAAAAATGAAAATCAGTTGGCGAAAGGTCAGGTGAATAAGGTGGGTGAAGGAGAATTTCGTAACCAAATTCCGAAAGTTTTTGGATTGTCTGTCGTGCAACATGAGGTATTGCATTATCATGAAGAAGTATGGGTCCATGTCTATTGACTAGTGAGGGCTGCAAGCGGTTCAATTTTCCATGCATAGTTTCCAGCTCGGCACAATAGGACGCTGCCGTGATGGTTTCACCAGGTTGCAAAAATGAATAGTGAATAATACCCTCACTGGTCCACCATACAGTCACCATAATCTTTCGGGGGTGAAGTGATGTTCGTGCATGCTGTCCTTGGTGCTTCACCTCGATCTAACCATTGTCCTGACCGTCTCCGATTATCGTAAAGTATCCACTTTTCGTCACACGTTACCACTCGATGAAGAAACGGTTCAACTTTCTGTCGATTAAACAAAGAGGTAACCACCTCTAATCGACGGAGCTTATTGGCTTCCGTTATTTGTTGCAGCACCCATCGATCGAGTTTCTTCACTTTGCCAATCAAAGAAAGGTGACGACTAATGGTGGCAATGGACACTTGAAATATTTCTGCAAGGCTACGCACTGTTGTCGACGGATTACTTTCAACTTCTACACGCAGCTCGTCATCATTAACGCTGCTACGCGTATATCCGCGAGGCTCATTTTCCAAATCAAAATTTCCCTCGCTAAATTTTTTAAACCATCGCCATAATGTGCGTTCATTACACGTGGTTTCACCAAACGTCTGATTAATTTCTCGCGTTGCTGCAGCTGCATTTAATCCCTTTTTAAATTGAAAGAGGTAAATTGCCCGAATATCTCTTGCCGACAGCATTTCCATAGGCGACACAAGGACAGGTGTATTAATCTTTCCAAGAAATGGAACAGGTACACACTTCAAAATAAACACCCTTTTCTACAAATACAATAATAATTTTCACCAAAAACATACACGTCTTCACACAGGTGCAATTCAGTTCAGACTGAAGGAAAAAACGGACATTACATTTGTAACAACCCGATATTTTGTTTTTAATAAGAAAAATTGCACATTCGTAGATATAAATACCATGTATAGTTAGAATATTATTTTTCTTAAAAATAGTTCGATAACTTTAATGGAAACTAAACCCAAAAATCAATTTAATAATTCGTTTTGGTGTTAGATGTATCCTGTTTATGTCATTGCTTCGGCCCCTCAGAACACACGTCATTCTAATATCAAAAAGATAATAAATGTTCATCATAGTGGGGGAATCTACAACAGGTATTGAGTTTCTAATGCTATGTAATGAAGAGTGTGAAGTTGTTTGTCAATTTATTTTCTTTTATTCGTTTGTTTTTTTTTTTATAAAATAAGCTAATGATTTGGAATGAAAAGTTCTTAAAATGAAGCGTTACTATACGCTGTAGGCTTTCATATTTTTCGAAATACAATCAGATCTCGATGGTGTTCCTCCTTATCTTATTAAATCATAAGTAACAAACAGGTTGTTTTCAAACAACGTTGTAAGATTTTGGGGTAATGTAGTACGGTTGAAAATAATGTAAAAAATCCTCGTAAACATGTATTCTTTTGTAAATTTTATTGGAGACTGTGATTGAATAAATTAATCAATTAAGGTTAATGTAACGAAAGTCAAACACACACTATGTGTATTTGGCTTTCGATGGAATAAGTCTAGTACGGACTTTGTCTCTGTGCGAGTTTTATCGTGGTTTCAGGTGCAAAACTCTGATTAATTATCTGCTCAAGATGCCAACTTAGTTATCGAAATACGAATTCAAAATACGAAAATTATTGTGGAAAGGAGTTATATTAACTTTAATTAATATATTCGCGAATCAACTGTTTACGAGACTACAGCGATTTTATTGCAATAGTAATTTTCTTTCGTATTTTTTATTAAGGCGTATTTTTTTTATAAAAAGGTTATAACTAAAGAAAATGTTCAAAATATCGTCCTTTCATTACGACATAGGATTTACAAAGATACATAGATCAGAGGTACGAGTATATAGGTAGATCTTCCAAGAGTTCAAGTAAAATTTTTCCAGGAACTCGAGGTATGCAAAGCTTGTTAAGTTCTTGTGGCTAAACGTGCTGTCCTATAGTGGCATAAGTCGTTCTAAATTTATAATAAAAACGGTTGTAAAATTGTAAATTTAGAACCGTATGACGCCTAAACTAAACAACTTTAACTAAGTGAGTTAGAAAAAGTAAAGAGTGTTTCAAATTGCGCGGTTTTTTTTAAGAATAAATAAAATACAGATGGCGCACTGAATTTGTCTGGGTATGTGGGCATTTAAAAAGTGTGATGTATGACATTTATAAAAATAGCTTCGTACACTGTACAACAATGCGTTCAAATTGTTGAATTGTTTTATGAAAATCAGAGTTCTGAGAAAAGACAGTTCCGTGGAAGATCAAAAAAGTGAAATATACAGTCGTAGTGGTCGTTCACAAGAAAATATTGGTTTGGTTTATGAAAGTGAAATGTCAATTAGACGACGTTTACAAAAACTTGAACTTAGTGGATCAACAACATGGCGTATTTTACACAAGGATTTAGCTCTGAAGGCATATTAAGTTCAAATAACACAAGAACTGAAGCCATTAGATTATTTAAAACGTCACTCATTTGTCAATTTCATGAATGAACAACCAGCTCATTTTTCTCAAAAAATAATGTTTTCCGACGAGGTACATCTTGAACTTGGTGGCTATTTTAATAAACAAAATTGTCGTATCTGGGGCGAGGAAAATCCACGAATTATTCATGAGAAACCTATGCATCCTAAACGAGTTACTGTTTGGTATGCATTATGGTAAGGTGGTGTAATTGGACCTTATTTCTGCTGGTGAAGCTGTAACTGTTAATGGTGACCGATATCGTCAGATAATAACCGACTTTTTGTGTCCTAAAGAATATTGATCTAGAGGATATGTGGTTTTCAACAGGATGGCGCTACACCTCACTTTGCACACGAATCAAGTGATTTATCGAGAGAAAAATTTCCTGGACATGTAATCTCAAGAAACGGTGATGTTAATTGATCACCAAGATCATGTGATTTGACACCGTTAGACTATTTTCTTTGGGTTTGTGTAAAAAGTCAGGTTTATAAAAACAATCCACAATCAATTCCTACTTCGATAGATGAAAGTATTCATGTCATTGGTGAGGTAGAGCCTCAGTTATGTCAAAATGTCATTGAAAATGTTAACAGAAGAGTGAACGTCTATGGAGCTACAAGAGGACGCCAATTGGCAGATATTATTTTTCGCATATAAATGTCATAACTGATACTTCAATTACCAATAAAACAATTTTGAAAGTGAATGCAAATTATGTGTTTTATTTATTTAAAAAAAAACCGCTAAATTTGAAACAGCCTTTATTGTATGTAGAAATACACACCTTAATAAAAACTACCAAAGCAAATTTATTCTGCCAAGTCGTTGTTATCTCGTAGACGATTGATTTGCGAATATATGTTTAAGATTTTTACTTTATTTCCACCGTACTATAGGTCCCTAAAATCTTTAAACGTTGTTTCAAAACTGCCTGTATATTATCTATAATTTAATAAGATAAGAAAGAAGGATATCGTGATCCAGTTGGTTATTCATATTCAATTGTTCTACTTCCAATATTTCGAAAATTATGAAAGTATACAACATATAGCACTTCATTTTAAGAACTTTTTCGTCCAAATCATTAGATTATGTTATAAAGAAGACAAATAAATAAAAGAAAAGAAATTGTTTTTGAAATCGAAGGAAAAATTTTGTATTTAAAGTTCATTGAAGCTTGCTGAACATCTCTTTATCTCTGGTTGAAATTTTATTGTCAATAAAGATAATAATCTGTGTAAAAAGAAAAAATTTTGTAGATCTATGGCAGTATTGAAACGATTATCTCAAACTTTCTTTTTATAAAGGACCGGGTATCATCAGATTCATAAACGGAAATAGAATAATTTACAAAGAAATGGCATGTATTTTGACTATTATTAGAAACTGAATCAGTATAGAATATATTTGAAGGAATGGGCTTTTGCTGTATGATTGTTTGATTTAAAAGACCAGAAAGTTTTTGAACTATTATTAAACAAATTATGTTCAGTAACACACAGATATATGCCAACATAACCAATCGTAATAAATTTTCTAATACTAAAAAAAATCCTTGTCGTCACTGGTATTTTAAATAAAAAAGTGACTATATGATTATTCTCTTTCTAAAAATTTAACTCAAAACGTAACAATAATAATGTATTTGTGGGACTTTAACGATTTGAAAACTCTAGAAAAAAACGTAATTGATTTTCCCACGCACAAGAAAATGATTATTCTTTTTCTTATCCGCTCGTGAAAACACCAAAAATTACAAGCTTAACGTTATTATATCGGCTAAATCCATTAATTTTTCAACGTAATTTCCCAAAAAGCATTCTAACAATAAACTCACCAATAATAAAGAGTTCAATGGATAAGAGTTTCTGAACACCGAACATTTTCCTGTTTCTTTTTTCCTCTCCGAAAGCAAGGTACGAAGACTGCCGTTCCCTTTTTATTTCTTCTATTTTCCCTGCCTCACACCATATTTTTTAAACAATTTTTAATGTACTACTTCCAGACACAATAACCAACAAACACCAGCAATAACAACAACAATATACACAACAAAAATCGAGCCACAAAAGCAGCGAAAGAAGAATTCTTAATTAATGTTCTGTAGCCTTCATAAAGCAGTTCTTTTTTTTTGTTTTAGTCGGAGCCTTCGCCAAAGTTTTTAATCAAGCTTTTCGCAGAGGGAATATTAATAACCCGTAGAGTTACTTTCTTTGAAACGGGAAAAATCTTTGCAAACTTGTATAAATATTCACTAGAATCTTGACAGTAGTCACACGACTTTTTTCTATTTTCTCGGAATGTGCAGGTATTTTTTTTTAAATTATCTTTATTTCAATGCACTATTGTTTTTTAGAAAGAGGTCCTCGTAAAAACACCGAACACGCAGAACGACAGTTGAAAAGCGACGTCGGAAAAACACGTGCTCACCTGCCGACTCGTCGTAGTGGGGATATTCCCGACCCACTACCTTCGACAAGCTGTAGCTTAAAACTGATAGCGCTTGTCGACTTCAGCGACGACTCGGCTTCAGTACGCTTTCAAACAAGCGACATGCGCTTTTATACATTACAACTTTATTTTTTCTTCTTTTTTGCTTTCAGTTCTTGTACTTTTTGTTTCAATTTTTTTAACTGTGTAACTACACTAACAAACTATAATTTATTCTTATTCTATTCCTTTGAACCTTCCGTGCAATTAATAAATGTACTTGTATTTTATCTTATTTATGACTTTGTTTTGTTGAAAGTTATGCGTAGATATACGGATCCCTTAATCTTGTAACTTTAAATTGTAGTTGAGCGTATAATTATGTTTTATCTCCTTCACTTGTTTATATAACATAGTTGATATTGGTTATTTATATTTTTCGCCTCTTGATAACTTGTATACAGTCGGAATGAACAATATCCGGCATTTCCGACGTGTTATTTTTAGAAATACATATTGATCTTAATATAATTTGAAAATAGACATTAATAACTATGTAAAACTTATTTCAATCCCGATACATCTTTTTATTTGTCCAACCAGCGGAAATCCAAATTGGTATTACAAATATATGAAAAATAAATATCATTCGCCGTCTAAATATGCAAATATAATAATAATTAAAGCTGACAATTATACGCGGGTAGTCGTTTATATTTCGGGAATAGAAAACAAAATAATTTTTACTATCGAAAATAGTTTTATTGCCTTTTAAAATATTCTCCTTGAGAATCAATGCGCTTTTGCATTCGTTTAAACCAATCCGAAAAGCATTGCTGCCACTCTGAAGGCGGTATCTCCAAAATATGAGTTTTGAATGCCTGTAATGCCTTTTCCGGCGAAGAAAACCATTGACCACGAAGTTTATTCTTCAGGTATGCGAACAAAAAGAAATGACAGGGCGCTTGATCCGGGCTCTATGGCGGATGGCTCATCAATTCAATATTTTGCCTGGTCAAATATTCAATTGTTTGAACCGACCTGTGAGAGCTCGCATTGTCATGGTGGAAAATGATCTGTCGTTTTCGGTTTGTTTTCCTTATTTCTTCAAAAACTATTGGCAAACAAATAGTTGTGTACCATTTGGAATTGACCGTGCCTTTAGAGAGCTGAACTAGAGATGGCGGCAGTTGTTTGAAAAATATCACTGTATTAGGAAGTACACAACCTACAAAGCGTACGTTTCAAGTTTGAAGACGTCACGTTGTTTAGTATTTGTTTGGCAGCCATCAATAGTGAACGTTTTCAGTGAATTTGTAAAAATGGAGACAATTGGTCACCGTTACGGGATACAATACTTTTATTTGAAGGGTCTCAGCCCAACCGATACAAAAGCTGAACTGGATTCTACTCTGGGTGACTCTGCTCCTTCATTTACAACAGTGAAATATTGGTTAGCAGAGTTTAAACGTCGACCAAATGAAGTGACCACCCCAGAAATGGTGAAGAAAATCCACAAAGCGGTACTGAATGATCGTCGACTGAAAGTGCGCGAGCTAGCAGACATAGTTAGCATTTCAAAAAGTGCGGTCTATTGCATATTATCTGAAACTTTGAATATGAGAAAGCGATGTGCAAGATGAGTGCCGCGTTTGCTCACACTTGAGCAAAAACAGTGTCGTGAAGATATTTCAATTGAGTGTTTAGTGAAGTTTCACAGCAACAAAGCAGAATTTTTGCACCGTTTCATAACCATGGATGAAACATGGATCCATCACTTCACACCCGAGACAAAACAACAATCAAAATAATGGACTCAAAAGGGAGAACCGGCTCCAAAGAAGGCGAAGACCGTTTCATCTGCAGGCGATGCCATGGCATCGGTTTTTTGGAAGGCGTGTGAAATAATTTTCATTGACTATCTTAAAAAAAAGAAAACTATCAACGTCGAACATTATACGAACTTATTGCAACGTTTGAGCGAAGAAATCAAGCAAAAACGGCTGCATTTGGCTAAAAGGAAAGTGTTGTTTCATCACGACGATGCAGCACCTCACAAATCCATTATTGCAATAGCCAAAATCAATGAATTAAAGTTTGAATTGCTACCTCATGCACTCTATTCGCCAGATTTAGCCCTATTGGATTATTTTCTGTTCCCAAACTTGAAAAAATTACTCAGTGGTCAAAGATTTTGCACCGACGAAGAAATGATGTCGGCAGTTATCGGCCATTTTGAGGAGCAAGACAGTTCTTATCATAAAAAGTGTATCAAACTTATTGAACATCGCTGGGAAAAGTGTATAGAGCTGAAAGTAGATTATGTTGCAAAATAAATATATTTCTTTCCAAAATTTTTCTGTTTCATTTGTTGTGTCGAGTACTTCTGGGACCACCCTCGTGCACCAGGGTGTAGAGAAGAGAGACGTTAGAGTCTTCGAGACAAACTTTAAACAAAATTGTTCCAACTTACTCATATTAAAGCTTTGAGTTTGCGTATATCAAATATAGAGGTTTTAATAATCTCTTAATTTTCTTGTTGAATTTAATCACAACACTTAATGGTACTAGTTGCTTTCAACTTAAGTTACAATTTATATATATAAAGTATTGTTATTCCGCATCAAGGATTTAAAGTTTAATCACTCCAGAAAGGATATACGAATGTACTCCATTTAAAATAGCCCGAATCCTTTAACACATTACTGGCATTAAGCCGCAGAAACTCAATACGCAATATTAAACAAACATTTATATAAACAGGTGGAGATAAGATATTCATTACAAGTTTTAGTGTACTGTTAGGTTAGTTTTGCTCGGGTATATCTACGTACATGGCAGAAACAGCGGCACATTGATTAACGAATTTAGTGCAAACTTAATCACGAACTAATATAAACTGCTTATATTACCTGGATCGAAGCAAAACGCGCACGGGCTTCCTCACAATAATCCTCCCTTACTGTAAGGTACGAATTTCCTCATCTGGCAATTTACCTCGCCCAATTCGAATTCCTAATAATCTGTGCCATAATCCTCAAATATTCATTTTCCGTGGTTAGGTGGCTATGAATGAGCTTCGTTTAATTTCGTGCTCGTATTCGGTGAAATCTTTTGATAAATCTTTCGAAAATAATTAATTGGTAAACTGTGAAGATGAAATACACCGTACTGGAAAAATTAATAACAGTTTGGAATTTCAATTTATATCTTGTTCAATGAGAATTATTAAATGAAGTTAACTCTTACGTGCGCGTCTAGGCACCCGGGCGTTTTTAACTAAAATTTTTCCATTGAAATCGATAATCTGCATGTCTAAAACTTCTTGGAAAGAGAGATTAACTTTCAAAAAATGTAATTTTTTTGCAGCCGTATAGCTAATTTTTTTTAAATTTGCGTGAGAGATCAATTTATTCTTAACACCCTAAACTGCGCACCAAGGTACCCGGGTACCTGTACGTGCTTTTTATGAGAATCAGGCCGTTATAAATATACTTTTTGAAGTTGTTAGTAGCTTTGCATAAATAAATAAAAGTCTATGGAAAATATAAACGTAAACAATTTATTTCATGAAATAGGAAACAAAAACAAAATCAGAAATTCAATAAATAATAAAAACATAAGAAAAAGTTACAAATAACGTTTTATTGCAGATCTTTATAGACTTTGCACGTTTATCCCGAGTTTCATTATTAACAAAACGTGTACACCGTAATAGTATTCTGAATTTGTTGTATGACATTGCTGCCCGAAACAATAGCAAATTAGTGGGTTTCCACAATTCGAATATGTGTTCTCTGTTTGATTTGTGAACACCAGAGTAAAACAAAATACAAAGAAAAGCGATGAGTTCTTCTCCTCTAAAATACTCGAATATTCTTTTTGTTTTTTTTTGCTTTTTATATTATAATATTCTGCTGTAATTTTTTGTCCTTTACGATTTGTTTGTCTAAGAATTATGTCACACATTTCACTTGACAAAATACTTTTAAATATTTCTTTGGCTGTACACAATTTAAACTTTTGGGCTGCATCCACACGTTGTTGCAAAATATTTTTTTTACAGTCTCGAATTCTTGAAATGGACTAAGTTACCAGCAAGTTCCATCTTTACCACGAAGTTCACTTCTTGGTTTCTGTCGACGTGGATTATCTCAATGAGAATGTACTGACGAGCTGAATTCTTTATATAGTGATAAAGCACCATCGAAAACTGCAATATAATTTTGGTATAGTGAATTCAAACTTGAACGGCGTTCTTTGGACGATGAATTTCCTGAAGATCGTCTCACAAATGTTGTTGTTTCGGAAAACATTAATGCAGTGTGTGAATTGATAATGCAAGACCGTCATGTGATATACCGTGAGACCGAAGCATCTCTAGGTATTAGTAACACTAGCATGCATAAGATCCTGCATGAACATTTAGCCGTTAAGAAACTATATTCACGTTGGGTACCACATAATTTGACAACCGTTCAAAAAATGACTCGTGTAGATTGGTGCCAAGAAATGCACGAAAAATGCAATGGCGATGCTTCAAAGAACATTTATAAAGTCGACACAGATGATGAATCTTGGATCTATACGTATAAGCCCGATACTAAACGGCAGTCGACTGTGTGGGTATTCCAAGATGAGCCAAAACCAACAAAAGTTGTTCGCGCTCGAAGCACAGCAAAACAAATGATCGCTTGTTTTTTCGGAAAAACTTGTCACTTTGCAACCTTTCCTTTAGAGAGTTGTAGAAGGGTTAATTCCGAATAGTACACAACTATTTGTTCGCCAAAAGTTTTTAAAGAAATAAGGAAAGCAAACTAAGAACGACAGATCATTCTCCACCATGACAATGCGAGCTCTCACAGGTCGGTTCAAACAATTTAATATTTGACCAGGCAAAACATTGAATTGATAAGCCATCCGCCATACAGCCCTGATCTAGCACCCTGTGATTTCTTTTTGTTCCCACACGAGAAGAATAAACTTCGTGGTCAACGGTTTTCTACGCCGGAAGAGGCAATTGAGGCATTCAAAACTCATATTTTTGAGATACCGCCTTCATAGTAGCAGCAGTGCTTTTCGGATTGGTTTAAACAAATGCAAAAGTGTATTAATTTTCAAGGAGAATATTTTGAAAAGCAATAAAACTATTTCCAATAATAATAATGCGATTCCCGAAATATAAACGGCTACCCTCCTATTTGATAGAAAATATTTTATTCACAGATGGATTCTCTTTTCCAATTTATGATAATCGCAATCCTTTATTTGGTCGGTATAGGTCCAAGCAAAATAAATATCCTCATTTAAATAACAAAGCCCAGAACCATAAGAAATAAATATTTGAGCACGTATACTAAGCAATAACATTGTAGGACCTTTTCTTATTAATGGTAACTTCACAGGTGCAAAATATTTGAATTTGTGGCAAAATTAGGTTATTCCTGCAGTCCACAATATTAATGCCCATTTCTAGGAAATTTAGTTTTAACATGACGGTTGTCAAGCTCATAAATCTGGAGCTGTGACTGAGTTTTTACAACATACCTTCCGAGGTCGTGTTATGGCCGAAAATAGTACGATAAAATGGCTATTTAGATGACTTGACCAAACTCCTTTGCTTTGGGATTATGTACAAGAAAAGCTATATCAATTTGAAAGAGTAAACAATTCAGAACAGTTGCAAGAAGAAAATTTAAGAGTTTTATTAGTGATCCTAAAACGGTCGAAAATGTTCTGCTATCATTTTATGATAGATTAGGTTACTGTTTGGCTAAAGAGGTTGACATTTTCTAACCATTTGTACAGTAACATTGTGTAATCTTAGTATTACTTATCATCGCAAGAAATTGACGTGGAGATTCAGAAAAGAAGAATTAACCAGCTATTGACTCATTCTATAAAGAGTCAGACAACCCTTATTGTTTGACTAGCGTCATAACAACTTCATTAAGCTTGTCTTTGACCTTTGTATGCTAAATAATAATTTTATTGTGAATACAAACTCTTATATTTTATTCTGATATTTAGTATTGTAGCAGAATCTTGATTAGCCAATAGTCGTTTCGTAATAAAAATATTATATCTGTCTTAATCACTAAGCTTAATATATAACCCCTTTACACACTGAAGTGTACATTTAGGTTCTCAACAGTGTGTATCGCGTACGGAGCGTGATTTCGTACAGGTATTTTCCGCCGTGGTTTACCAGTTGCGACACTTTGCGGTTATTTGCTGATGATGACAACTTGGTTGTCGAAATGCGTATACAGAATTACAAAAGTTAATGTGGAAAGGGGTTATATATCAACCTTAGTGATTAAGTTAATCAACCACAGGCTCCATCAACTTCATCTTATATCTATCTCTTAATTAATCAACAAATGACGAACAACAATTATGTATACACACGTGTATAAGCACAATTATGTACATTCCACGATGCAAATTAATGAAAACTCGTAATTTTCTGCTTATTACATTCGGTTAGGAATCGAACCACAGTTGTCCACTTGTCGGGCGGATGCTCTACCACTGAGCTACCAAGGACTACGAGATCTGATTCTTTCATTAAACCATAACTACGTTTAAATTAAACAAGTGTAACATATGATATTACATTATAAAGGTAATTTCATTCACTTTCAGATAAATTAAGTTTCTAACGTATTGGAATAAATTTAAATGTTTGATCTTCAATTGTTTTGCTGATATCAGCAAATGATTGAAAATAAAGAGTTTAGCAACTACTGCATATGGCATTTGTTTTAAAATGTTACAATAACCGACATATATGCTATGTGAGAATAAACAAGACATCCATTACACATAACGTACCGAACACAATCTTCGCCATCTAGTAACTGCAAAAGAAACTAATAAACTGTGGCATAATAACAAATGCAGTATATTCACCCTGGATACCTCGTGTTATATTTTTGTGTTTACGATATCATATGTTCATTAGACAAAAATAGACGAATATATGTATATGATTCTCCGAGGAAAGTGGCACGTTGCAGAGAAAAGTCGTGACGCCAGTTTCAATTTTAACATATTAAATTCTCTTTTATAAAAAATTAGTAAATAAATATAGGTGTCCATGCAATTGAAAAATTAGAGAAAAATAAAACGGAACATAGATAAAATATCAGCCATTTTCAAGATGTAAAACCGCATTTTTACAGGTCCTTTATAAGAATGATCTTGAAAATTTATTGTTCTTTCAAAAGCTGCGGTTTTCTTTTACACATTTTAATAGATTCAATAAAACCTTAACAACCGCACCGCTGGTAATTCACACAGAAAAAGCCCTAATGCAACAAATGCTTTACGATTTCTTACATTTTATTATTTGAGAAATGCCATTTCACCAGAGATATGTGAGGATATATAAAGAGGTATTCACATCAAAAGGAAGGGTGAGTTTGAATATATTCGTTTGAGAGCGATACAGCTGGGGATGTCGGGAACCGATATCATATTGCCGAAGCGTTAGCGATAATAGTGCAATTCGATATTGTTCAAGTGCTTTCTAAATTGCGAACGATGGTTTTAAAATACGATATGAAGTACATTTGATAATTTAGTCGGGTTGCAGAATTGTAATCTTCGATAAAAACGGGAAGATCGGAAAGTTACGCGACCATTAAAATGTTATCCGTCTGATTGCTTTTATTGTAATGTATTGATACATTTTATTCCAAACTGAAAGTTCTTATATATACAAAAAACATAACAAATGACGTTGGATAATTATTGCTTCCCTCTCTCGTCCAACACAAAAATGTATTGAACGACAAAGCGAGAAAGCGTCTATCTCATATGTCGGCAACAAAGTTTCCAGAGCGTATTATAAACAGACGCTTGCATCACGGCGATCTTCCGAATAAAAACAGTAAATTTTCGTGTACAATGTTGGATGACAGAAATCTTCAAGTACAAAAGAATGATCGTCTGCAACCACCACAGTAGCCTTGTTATAAATCACGTTTAATTAACGAGTTCGTAGCGAGTAAAAACATCCTTGTGGCTCCACAGACTCCTTTTTTATCAGACTTGTATTCTTAACACCTTCCTTTTCCCAAAATTGTTAATTCAACTCAAAGGACACAATTTTGAGACATTGGGGAGCATTTAAAAGTCCGTAATCGACGAACTAAAGCCAACTCGAATATATGGATTCCAGCATTGCTCCAAAGAGCAAAGAAACCATCTCAGGCGTCGTATTGGTTTCCAAGACAATTACTTTGAAGACAATTTGGAATTGCACGTTCTTACCGAAAAGTTATTGAAAGACACAATACGCCTCGCCACAAATCGACTTAAATTAACGAATTTTTGACAGGTAAAATCATCCCTGTGGCTCCACATCTATCTTTCTCACCAGACTTGAATTCTTATCACTTTTTCCTTTTCCAAAAATTGATAATTCAACTCAAAGAACACCATTGCGAGGCATTGGGGAGCATTTAAAAGTCCGTAATCGACGAACTGAAGCCAAGTCGAATATATGAATTGCAGCATTGCTCCAAAGAGCAAAGAAACCATTTCAGGCGTCGTGTTGGTTTCCAAGACAATTACTTTGAAGGCAATGTGGAATTGCACGTTTTTGTCTAGAAGTTCTTGAAAGACTTTGAAAAAGGGTGATTCGTGTGTGATACAAAAGCAAGAACACTGGGCTGCTGCATCACAATGCGCCTTGCCACAAATCGACTTTAATTAGCGAATTTTTAACTGGTAAAATCATCCTTGTGGCTCCACATCTATCTTTTTCACCACACTTGAATTCTTATCACTTTTTCCTTTTCACAAAATTGATAATTCAACTCAATGGACACTATTTCGAGGCATTGGCGAGCATTTAAAAGTCCGTAATCGACGAACTAAAGCCCACTACAGTATATGAATTCCAACATTGCCCCAAAGAGCAAAGAAACAATGTCAACCATCGTATTGCTTTCCAAGAGAATTACTTTGAAGCCAACTACAATATATGAATTCCAACATTGCTCCAAAGAGCAAAGAAACCATCTCAGTCTTCGTAATGCTTTTCAAGGCAATTACTTTGAACACAAAGTGGAATTGCACGTTTTTGTCGAGAACTTCTTGAAAGACTTTGAAAAAGGGTGATTCGTGTGTGATACAAAAGCAAGAACACTGGACTGCTGCATCACAATGCGCCTTGCCACAAATCGACTTTAATTAGCGAATTTTTAACATGTAAAATCATTTTGGTGGCTTCACGGCTATCTTTTTCACCAGACTTGAATTCTTATCACTTTTTTCTTTTCCCAAAATTGATAATTCAACTCAATGGACACCATTTCGAGGCATTGGCGAGCATTTAAAAGTCCGTAATCGGCGAACTAAAGCCCATTACAGTATATGAATTCCAACATTCCTCCAAAGAGCAAAGAAACAATATCAACCGTCGTATTGCATTCCACGACAATTACTTTGACGACAATGTGGAATTGCACGTTTTTGTTGAGAGGTTCTAGAAAGACTTTGAAAAAGGTTAATTTGTGTGTGATCCAAAAGCAAGAACACTTGACTACTGAATCACAATTCGCTTTTCCATAAATCGATTTCAACGAATTTTTACCAAATAGAAATATCCCTGTTGGCTCCACATCTATCTTTCTCATCAGACTTGGATTCTTGTACATTCTTCGAAAATTGAAAATTTATTTCAAAGAACACCATTTTGAGACAGTAAGGAACATTGAAGAGTCCGTAATCAATATGAACTGAAGGCAATTCCAATATTTGAATTCCAACATTGCTTTGAAGAGCAATGAAACCGTCTCCGTTATTTTGTTACTGCCCAAGACAATTACATTGAAGACAATGTGGAATTTTAACTTGAGTCTCATTCATTACTTTATTTATACACCTCGTATAATTAAAATCAGATGGGAATAAATGAACAAAGATAGTTTAAAAAGAAAATGAATACTAAAAGAAAAACATAAGGTAGTTATGTTTTTCAATAAAACTGTTGTTTACTTCCAAAAGCTTACAGAATGTAGTATATTAATATCACTATATTACAGGATATACATCCCACTGGTCTCGTTTATACAAAACGAAAATAAATTTTATTTTAGAGACGTTCAGATAAGAACACGAAAAAGTAAGAGTAGGTTATACTGTCAAAATATATCATCGAAATAATTCTATTTATTTACAAATACACAAGACAATAAAGGAGTACGAGTATTTAGGTCATTGTATAACATAACAAACGCAATCTAAATATTTCCATTACAATGTGGAAGCAAATGAAAGGAAATTAAATATTTATGCAACTAAATATTCCTCCTGACTGTATAAATAACAACCAACCCATCGTGGTAACCTTTTTAAATGGGCAAGTAAATTATTATAATAAATTATGGATTCCGTAATATGATAGGGTCCTAATTTATATAACTCAGTCCTACGTGAGGACGTATTTAGGTTATCATTCGATTTTGCTTCACTATTATTATGAATATGATTATTTTTCCTTATCAAATTATAATTGATTGGAGTATATGAAGTCCCATTTTTCTTTAATAACGAGAAAAAGCGTAATGTTAAGCGATATTCCAAACTAAAAGAAAAAGTTTCTTAAATAAGTCCATTGGTCTTTTTATTTTACATTCGACAAGAAGTTATCGCGAACCTTTATCAAACCAATTAGTGAATTGCGATGAAATATGTACAGTATTGTGCAAATTAATGGAATCAAACACAATATAACTAAGAAAACCGTTTATTTGTCATATAATCACGATGAGATGGTATAAAATTATAAATTACTAGTAATTTAATAAGAGATATGCCCTCCTTTGACTGCGATGACAGCCTGAACTCTTTTCGGCATGGAATCTATTAATTTTCGACAGCTTTCCTTTATTTTCTCGTCATGAAACCACACCTGAATTACTGCTTCTATCAATTTTGTCTTCGTTATACAGTCCATTTTATGTAATGCCTTGTAAATGGCCCACGGATTTTCAATTGGGTTTAAGTCTGGAGAATTGCCAGGCCAGTCGAGGAGAGTTATTCCTTTTTCCTTGAAATATTTGACCATAATCTTCGATTTGTGGCATGGAGCTGAGTCCTGTTGGAAAATTGCAACTCCGTTTGGCTCACATTTCTTTAGATCTTTTCCCAAATACTTATCCAGTAGCTCTTTATATTTCTGACTGTTCATCATGCCTTCCATAGGCACCAGCGATTCAGTCCCCATATACGAAAAACATCCCCAAAACATCTTCTTTACAGGATGTTTGACAGTCTAATCGATATGAGCTGCAGTGAATTTTTCATCTCCACTTTTTCTCACGAATTTCGATCGCTGCCCCTGTATCAAAAAATTAGACTAGTCTAAGATTAACACCTTTCTCCAGTCTTCCTCATTCCATCCGGCATATTTCTTGGCCCAAATAAGCCTCTGCTTCATCATTTGTTGAGTGAGGAGTTGCTTCTTCTGTGGTCGAATGGTTTTTCTTCCAGACTCTAAAAGTCTCCTACGAACTGTCGAGTCATGCACTTCACTCCAGCGTCGGTTAAGTCTTTTCGTAGTTCAAAACTAGTTTTTCTTGGGTTCAGCTTGCTATTTCTGACCAAAAAAGTGACATCCCTGGGTGTCATCTTCCTCTTTCTCCCACATTTTCCCGCTCGTTTCACTTCAACTACTCCGGTATTCTTTTTTTGCTTTAGGATCTTGCTTACTGCTCCTTGACTAACACCACATTCCTGAGCAATATCTCTCTGTGTCATTGAAATGTGCTCACTTAATGTCACAATCTTCTCACGTTTTCTGGGCGTGATACACATAGCGCAAACAACCGGTAAAAGCACAATATAAATCAAATTTTGAACTCTGAAAGAGTATATGTGAACAAACTCTCTAAAACGCACTGAGTAACTGTGTAATGTGTTCCCAGTGATATAGGTTATGTTTTTTTGACATGAAACTGCTATCAGAACTGACCTAACAATGTTGTCACATGCAGAAAACTAAAGAAATAGTCATGATTCCATTAATTTGCACAATACTGTATATTATGTGACTGTCGTGATAGGACGCAGGTTAAATAAATGATTTCGAAAATCTTCCCAAGCTTACACTTAATATTAAGCCTGCAGAAACGAGTGCGTACTCTTTGGCGGCGATGATATATTTCGAAAACGGTCGGATATATCCGAAGTCGAGATTCATATGCGTATGGTATGTGTATGAATGCCGGATTAGATTGATGATGGCGAATCGACGGCGTTCTTTGTTATGTTCGACGAGTGTTAATTTATTTCTTAACCGTTTTTCGACGTTAGAATACACTGGCACTATTACTAAATGTATTGTTTGCAATATCGACATTTTACCGTATAGTATTTTTGTGTGTAAAAGACATGTTAATAGCAAACAACACCAGTTAAATATGCAATGTGATGTACCATATTATAAGTTTTTATATGGTTTTATTTTTACGTTATGTGTGTGCAACATTTCACAAAATATTGTAGAAAATGAAAAATTTCGCAACTTTTGGGGAAATACGTTCGGGAAAGGACTGCTAACAAGAGGTCAATTACAGTATAATTTTCCCCGGGTGAAAGACACGATTACGGATCAAATAGAAGCATAGTTAAAAGACCAAAAAAGTATAGCTGACGGTAGATGAAACGGATGCAAGAAAGAGTAGTATTTGAAATGTGTTAGCGAACACTTTAAAAAGCAGTGAGGTTTCCTTGGCTTCTTGGCAAACGCGGAAAGGATAGTAAAAACTATCAAATATCTTCGGAGGTAATTTTGATGGTACCTGTGGTCGATTCACTTAATCACTGAAGGTTGATATATAACCCCTTGCCACATTAATTTTCGAATTCTGTATACGTATTTCGACAACTAAGTTGTCATCATCAGCAGATAATTAAAAGGTGTCGCACCTGGTAAACTACGGCGAAAAATACCCACCAGTGTACCAGTGTACATTTTGGTTCTCAACGGTACGGATCGCGTACGGAGTTTGTTTTCGTACGGGTATTTTTCGCCGTAGTTTACCAGGTGCGACACTTTTTAATTATCTGCTGATGATGACAACTTTGTTGTCGAAATACATATACAGAATTCGAAAATTAATGTGTCAAGGCGTTATGTATCAACCTTCAGTGATTAAATATCTTCGGAAAAATCAATATATCGGTAACCCAACTTGTAATGTTGGTTACAGATGGGGGTTCGAATATGGTTAAAACTGGAAAATTACTAAAACAATCCTCAATTGGTTTATGTAACCCGTTTACTCCATGCATGTTATCTTGTAGCTGAATTTATTAGAAACAGTTATCCAAAAGTAGACCAATTTATAGTTTCTACCAAAAAAGTATTTATTAAACCTCCAAAACGCATTCCTGAGTTTAAACATTCCCCAGCCACCACAGCCGGTATTGACGAGATGGGGAACGTGGCTTAAAGCTATTTTATATTACAAGAAATGTTTACACATTATTAAACCTTGCATCTTAAATTTAAATCCGCAAGATGCTCAGGCAATTTCAGTAAGTCAACAGCTTACATAACCTAGACTACGAGATTTAAAATATTTGACAACACAGGGCCGTAATGAAACAAATTAAATAAGATACAAATTACGAGTTTATAAGATTGGAGTGAATATATTAATGATGTGAAGATTTAATTGATTATTATATTCATCTTACAACTTATAGCAATGTACATAAAATATAAACAAATTACTTTGCTGGATAAATATACTATAAAAATCAAAAGTTTCATATTAACTTGGTTAATAGTCATTGTTGCCTCAAGTTTGTTCACTGGTACCATATCATGCAAATAGATCTCGCGATTCGTTTGTCGCTCTGAGAATTAGCACTAATGTTCTCCTGGCCGCACCGCTAGCTCATATGTGCAAGAACGCTTACAGGATGTGTTCTGATCCCTTTTTTGTCCTTTGATCTGAAATACGTCTCGACATCCTTTTTTAAGACCTCTTTTGCAGTGAAATTTTCGCCACCAAAATGTGACTGCAAGCCACCAAAAAGGTGACAATCACACGGTGCAATATCTGGAGAGTACGCTGGATGTGGAATAAGCTCCCAATTTAGCTCCTGAAGTTTGCTTATGGTTGCTCTTGCAGTATGTGGTTGCACATCGTCGTGGTGGAATAAAACTTTACGTCTATTCACTAAGGCCGGCCAGTTGTTTAAAAGTGCTGCATTGAGATTAGTCAATTGTTGGCAGTAATATTCTGCTGTAATGGTCTGGTTCGGCTCCAATAGTTCAAAATAGACGATACCTGACATATCCCACCAAATTGACAGCAGAACCTTTCTTGGGTGAAGGCCAGCTCTCGGTGTGAGTTCCGGTCTTTCTCCAGCATCTAACCATTGTCGTTTCCGAATTGGGTTTATTGTAAAGAACCCATTTTCCATCGCCAGTAACAATGCTATTCAAACAAGGTTCATTTTCTTAACACTGTAGCAACACATTAACCCTCTGCTGCAAGCCTACTACTGACAATTTGTAAGGCACCCATTTCCTCAGCTTTGGAACTTCGCCTAGATCCTTCAGATGTCTGTAAACAGTTCCATGAATTGAATTTACCCTTACAGCCAGCATATTCTCGCTTAAACTGACACCACTAGTGCCTGCAAGGACTTCTTATCAAATTGAACTGGACGTCCAGATCAAGGCGCATCCTCAGCTTTCAAATTTCCATCTCGGTACTTGGAAAACCACTTTTGAGCAGTCCTTAGACTTATTATGTTCTCTCCGTGTATCGCATTTATTGTTGCAGCAGCAGCTGTTGCTTTTTTTAAGCAAAGAGTACAAAATATGCCTCTTGATGATTCAATTTCCTTTTGTCACAAAAACTACATCTTTACCGTCCTTAAGACAATTCGACTGTGATACTTTTGAAACAAAAACCAAAAATTAAGAGAACACGCGATAAACCAACAGTTATCAGAACAGGGGTTTCTTGCCATAGTAGCGAAAAAAGCGCACGAACTTACCTACCTGATATTATTATTATTAAAACGAACCAAAAGGATAAATGAACATGTAAGAACATGCTGTTGGGCAATAAATGCTTTATTATTATTATTATTATTATTATTATTATTATTATTATTATTACTATTATTATTTTATTTACAATAACTAAGATACACCACCGTGTGAGGCGAACCTCTTTTATGTTATCGCAGAATGTTTTTTACGAAAGGCAGTCTCTTGACATATGACCGAACGACAACCGTATGCCCTTTTGTACGTACGAACGACATCAATGTTCAAAGAGACGCGCTCTCTCAACGCCGCTGACAACGATCGTCGCGATGAAGCGTTGAAAAATCCGAGAAAAATAACCGTCACGGCGGCTTTAACATCGATAACAGACCCTTGGACGTAAGAAATAATTAACGATGTCTCTCTCAAATGACTGAAAATGATTTTTCTTTGTCGTCAAATTGCGGATAAACGTTACCAAATTTAATGACTATTTGAGACGCTTCAGAAATGGCTGCAATTGTAATAATGGGGCTGTGAAATTTAAGATTTTAAATTACGCTCTGGCTGAAATTTAAAAACGTTTAAATTATCTAACACATTGCTAATACAATTTTCCGAATTGAAAATAAATGCGTGCAGACTGTATACAAATTAAAGTGATTTATTAGTAACAAAAGAGATTGTAAATATAAAAGGATTTTAAATAGAAAGAAAGCTATTTAATTTAATAAGCAAAGGCCCATTTTAATTTTCTATCTTCATCGTTTACGATAGACATAACATCTAGTGATCTAGTGTCAATACGAATAAAATATATTTCTAAAGACATGAAACAAAGTCGACTGATAGTTCCCCTGCAGACAAACTAATAATGTGCCAAATCTAAGAAGATTAAGCGGACCAGCAACAAGAAGAAATAAAAGAATTCTTAGTTTATTTAATGTGATTGAAAATTGACCTTCATGATATCTCTTTGTTGGCAAAAGCACCTATTAATAGTCATGTTTGGGTTTGTATTAGCATGGACAATTTTGTGAGACCCTACGCTTGTTCATGAACAATTTAGTTGCTTCAAAAATGATTAGATTATATCAAGAAGGTGTCATACTCAGTGCCCAAATAGATTAGAAACCTTTGTAACGCCCAGATCACTGCGGTTGTTAGTACAATAAATAAACGTCCGTATTCTTACTTTATTATTAAACGATCTCATGCTTGACCTTCAGAGCGTTAAAGTAGCTCAAAAAAAAACTCAGAGGATAGGGAAGGGTCCCTGTGAGCACAGATTTTTAAAATAATAAATGTCACAGTGTCGTAACCCTGAAAACCGTTTGCCAATACTCAAGCAAAAGGAATCCACAAAACTGGCTTATTTATGTATTAAGTAACTGTTGCCATGTTGGTAATGGTAGATGGTTTTATAGATTAATAAAGCATGAAATAAATGGTTTCTTAGAGTACATTATTTACATACTAGGATGAGTAAAATGCTCTCTTTTATTTCCCAAGCAAATATTTATTTTTTACAGTTACATCCCAACAACTTACATATTTATATTTTTAATATAACATTTTTCGAGACCACGAATATAGGCATCGGCCTTTATCACATTGATCCAAACCTTTTCCAAGCTAATTGATGGTATTGAAAAAGTTACTATTGTAGTGTTAAATACTAACTTTTTCAATACCATCAATTAATGTGGTTATCGTCAAAAATTAATGTATATACAACCACATCTAAGTCCTGCTATCCACTTTTTATTATTAGCAACCAACGAACATCATTGCCAAAGCCTAATACAGCTGGATTTTTGTTTCGCTTGGCGTTAAATCTAGCCTTCGTTCATGAATAATATGAGGATAGTCGTTTATATTTCGGGAATAGCAAACAAAAAAAATTTTTTTATAATCGAAAAGGGTTTTATTACTTTTCAAAATATTCTCTTCGAAAATCAATGCACTTTTGCATTTGTTTAAACCAATCCGAAAAGCATTGTTGCCACTGTGAAGGCGGTATCTCCAAAATATCAGATTTGAATGTCTTAACTGCCTCTTCCGGCGTATAAAACCGTTGACCACGAAGTTTATTCTTGACGTGTGGGAACAAAAAGAAATCACAGGGTGCTAGGTTAGGGCTGTACGGTGGATGGCTCATCATTTCAATGTCTTGCCCGGTCAAATATTCAATTGTTTGAACCGACCTGTGAGAGCTCGCATTGTTATGGTGGAGAATGATCTTTCACTTTTGGTTTGTTTTCCTTATTTCTTCAAAAACTTTTAGCAAACAAATAGTTGTATACCATTCAGAATTGACCATTCTACAACTCGCTAAAGGCACGGTTGCAACGGTTTTTCCGAAAAAATGGGCGACCATTTGTTTTGATGTGCTTCGAGCGCGAACAATTTGGAATACCCACACAGTCGACTGCTGTTTATTATGGGGCTCATACGTATAAATCCAAGATTCATCACCTGTGACGACTTTTTAAATATTCTTTGAAGCACTGCTATTGTATTTTTCGTGCATTTCTTGGCACTAATCGACGTGAGTCCTTTTTCGAGCGGTTGTCAAATTATGTGGTACCCAACGTGAACATAGCTACTTAACGGCTGAATGTTCATGTAGGATCTCATGCACACTGGTGTTACTAATACCTAGAGATGCCTCGATCTCACAGTATGTTACATGACGGTCTTGTACTATCAATTCAGACACTGCATTAATATATTCCAACATTTGTGGGACGACCTTCACGAAATTTATCGTTCAAAAAACGCCGTCCAAGTTTGAATTCACTATATCTAGTCGTAGAACGATATACTGTAGTTTTCGATGGTGCTTCATCACCATATAAAGAACTGCGCTAGTCGATGCAGTCTTGTTGAGATAATCCACGCCGAAGTTTATGAAAAACAATTGCACGGAAATGTTCGCGGGTCAATTCCATTTTTCGCTGACATATAATTTTCAAGTTACTGTCAACAATGGAAATAGCCACCGGATAATAAAACTGTCAAGGTAAATATGTTGTCAAAAATGACAAATTTGACGATGCATCACCAGATCGGAGATAACACTAACAGTGTCGCCATTTCCCGAAATATAAATGTCTGCCCTCGTAATCGACAAATTTTTACTTTGGAAATTTAATATTCGATTTGATATTTTCATATCAGGTCTGTATCAGGTTGAAATGCTTTCAACCTGATACACTCCATTTTACTACCCTGTCGTCCACTGAGAGGATTTCGTAAAACCCTTACTTATATATTAATCTTATTGATCATTTGCAATTACTTGAATGATTTTTGAAAGAGGTTAGAACGGGTCGAATAATTTTATTATATAACTAATTGTGCATACGTTAAAACTTATTGAAGCAATATTTATAATGTATTACCTTTGTATTAAGATAAATAAACAAATGTGTTAATAACAAGTAATTGTTTTCTTTTGATAACTGAAACTCTTTCAAAACTAACAGCAAATAGTTCTCCCATAAAAGAATCTATCATATAACAATATTTATCTTATGTTAGTCTAAAGCGTAGTTCTTATTTAAGTTTATAATTCCTTACACCTGCGTGTAATTTTAATCATGTACAAACATGTCTAAGTTAGAGTTTGATAACTTCAGAACGGTCGTTACAGTACTGCATATTTGTCTCTTTTTAATACATATAACACGTACCTAAATTTTGAACATGTATACGTAGCTGGGGATGCAGAAAGTTCTACCACTCTCATTAAACATAAGTATAAGGTTTTCCAATAGGGATGATACGATTTTGAAGTGACATTTCGGCCATTTGTAATATGTCATGATCTGTCATTTGTTTTTCATTGTATTCAGTAGTATTTATAATTTCATCATGGAGAGATATACGCAAGAACAACGTTTACAAATTATTCAGTTTTATTATCAAAAAAATAATCGTTCTCCAATTGCAACTTTTCGTGCGCTTTTGCCATTTTATGGTCGTAATAATCGTCCAAGTGTGCTCGCTATTCGTCGAATTTTTAAAAATTGTGAGGTTACATTTTCTTTACATAATTTTCAAGTGCCAATAAGACAAAGAACCGCTCGAAGTAATGCAAATATTGCTGCCGTTCAGGCAAGTGTTACTGACGACCGTAATTTGTAGATTCCAAGACGTTCTTATCAATTGCGACTGTCTCAAACCACAACCTGGCAGATTTTGAGAAAGGATTGGGTTTGCATCCCTATAAAATTGTTCTCACTCAAGAACTGAAGCCATTGGACCACCGTAAACGTCGTGAATTTGCTGATGTTGCCTTGGAACAACTTGAAAACGATAATGATTTTCTTAAGAAAATCATCTTCTCTAATGAGGCTCACTTTCATCTGGATGGTGTGGTAAATAAACAAAACTGTCGATTCTTGTGCGAAGAAAATCCACAAATTATTTATGAAAAACCATTACATTCACCTAAATTGACAGTTTGGTGTGGTTTTTGGTATGGTGGAATCATCGGTCCGTACTTCTTTCAAAATAAAGCTGGTAACACCATTACTGTCAATGGAGAGCGGTATAAATTGATGATAACCAACTTCTTATGGCCGACATTGGAAGAAGTTGATCTTGACAACATTTGGTTCCAACAAGACGGGGCTACGTGCCACACAGCAAATGCAACAATAGAATTATTGCGAGAAAAGTTTGAGATTCGATTATTTCAAGAAATTGTGATATTGAATGGCCTCCAAGAAGTTGTGATTTAACACCATTAGACTATTTCTATCGAAATAAACCAGACTCTCTTCAAGCTTTACAAGTCAATATTGAACGTGCCATTCATGACGTACGACTAGATTTAGTGGAAAAAGTGCTCGAAAATTGGGTTCATCGAATTCGTTCCTGCAGAAGAAGTCGTGGAGGCCATTTGAATGACGTTTTATTTAGAACTTAATTGTATCGATTGTACTTCACATTAAATAAAAAACTTTTGAATTTTCTTGACAGTAAGTGTGTTTTTTTTTAAAGAAATCATATCACTCTTATTGATAAACCTGTTGCATACGTTAAAACTTATTGAAGCAATATTTATAATGCATTACCTTTGTATTAAGATAAATAAATAAGTGTGTTAATAACAAGTAATTGTTTTCTTTTGATAACTTAAACTCTTTCAAAACTAACAGCAAGTAGTTCTCTCATAAAAGAATCTATCATATAACAATATTTGTCTTAGTCTAAAGCGTAGTTCTTATTTAAGTTTGTAATTCTCCACACCTGCGTGTAATTTTAATCATGTACAAACATGTCTAAGTTAGAGTTTCATAACTTCAGAACGGTCGTTACAGTACTGCATATTTGTCTCTTTTTAATACATATAACACGTACCTAAATTTTGAACATATATACGTTGCTGGGGATACAGAAAGTTCTGCCAGTCTCATTAAACATAAGTATTAGAATCACTTTAGCGACTATTTTACCATTAAATTCGTTCACACAATTTCCTTTTTATCATCTGCAACAAACTAGCACGTCGTCCATTCAGCAGAAGCCACGAATTGAATAATATTTTCAATAAAACTTGCTTAAGTGCACTGGGGAATATTTCAACGCTGCGAACTGCAAATAAAATGTCTTGAAATCCACAGTCTCCTGGATAAATAGCTTAGAGAAAGAGTGCGAATTGAAAATCTACTCTTGTTTAAGCGCCATCTATATATACCGTATATATCTATAAGAAGATATCTAAACACACTACTTAACCTTTAAGGATATGTTGAAGTAAGGACACGTAAACTTAAACAAATACAAATAAAGGAGAACCTTCGTAAAACTTGTGGTAAATCACTTACAAGCTTATAAGTACCTTATTTCCTTTTCCATTTCGACCGGATTAATGTTCTTCGTACATTTCCGGTTAGAGATTGAATACGTGTATTACACACAGTCTTGTACTGTGACATATAAACTATGGGGGTTACCACAAACACTTCGGAAAGATATAGGAAATTGGAGTAAATATTAATACAGTGGCGGCCAAAAGTTTCAGTCGGTGGAATAAATTTTAAAAAACTATGCTTGGCTAGGCGATGAAACAAAGTGTTATAAGTTATATAAATGCAGTAATTTAAGTTTCATGGCATTAACTCCGTGATTCTCAGCCAATGGGACGCGTTAACCGAGAGATAAGCGATAGTACAAGATAGTACTATATAAAATAGCACTGTTAATAATGGCGCACTGTGTAATAAAACTAAATAACACTAAATAGCTGGCTTCTTGCAGCCAGCACACCGAGAAAATAGGAAACAATACTATATTTTTTTGAAAATTGTTTAATTTACTGAAAGAAAAACAATAAAGTAAAGGATGTTTCAAATTTCGCGGTTTTTTAAAGAATAAATAAAACACATAATCTACATTCACTTTCAAAAACTTTTTATTTGTAATTGAAGTATCAGTTATGACATTTATATGCGAAAAATAGTATCTGTCAAATGGCCTTCTCTTGCGGCTCCACAGACGTCCACTTTTTGTTAAAATTTTCAATGACAGTTTGACATAATTAACGCCCTATCTCATCAAGACACGAATAATTTCATCTTTCAAAGCAAGAATTGATTGTGGATTGTTTTCATAAACCTGACTTTTCACATAACTCCATAGAAAATACCCTAACGGTATCAAATCATATGATCTTGGTGGCCAATTAATATCATCGTTTCTTGAGATTACACGTCCAGGATATTTTTCTCTCAATACCATCCTATTGAAACCACATATCCTCTAGATTAATTTTCATTAATTCAGGCCACAAAAATTCGGTTGCCATCCGACGATATCGATCACCATTGACAGTTACAGCTTCACCAGCAGCATTTTCAAAGAATTAAGGTCCAATTACACCACCTGACCATAATGAATACCAAACAGTAACTCGTTTAGGATGCATAGGTTTCTCATGAATAATTCGTGAATTTTCCTCACCCCAGATACGGCAACTTTGTTTATTAAAATTGCCACCAAGTTAAAAATGTGCCTTATCGGAAAACATTATTTTTTGAACAAAATCAGAAGGTTGTTCATTGATGAAATTGACAAATGAGCGACGTTTTAAATGATCTAATGGCTTCAGTTCCTGTGTTATTTGAATCTTACATGCCTTCAGGGCTAAATCCTTGTGTTAAATACGCCATGTTGTTGATCCACTAAGTCCAAGTTGTTGTGAACGTCGTCTAATGGACATTTCAGGATCTTCAGCAACACTTTCAGGAACCAAACCAATATTTTCTTGTGAACGACCACTACGGCTGTATTTTTCAATTCTTTGGTCTTGCACGGAACCGGTCTCTTGAAATTTTTTAATAATTCGACCAACAGTGCTTTCAGATGGACGATTATGTAAACCATAAAATTCACGTAATTTTCTAAAAACTCTTTTCACAGAACGCTGATTTTCATAAAATAATTCAACAATTTGAACGCGTTGTTGTAACTTGCACGAAGCCATTTTGTAAATGTCATACATCACACTTTTTAAATGCCCACATACCCACACAAATTCAGTGCGCCATCTATATTTTATTTATTCTTATAAAAAACCGCGCAATTTGAAACATCCTTTACATTTCAATATAAATCACAAACGAATTCAATAATTATCAGTGACTCTCTTGCCTGTGCTTTGCAAAGCACTTTTCTGGAATGTGTTTAGCTGAGATCTACATTTTGTCTTAAAAGCAGTACCGGGGAATGAAAATTGTGCTTCGCAAAGATAGAATGTTAAAATAGCAATACTATACGATATGCTCTTGTTTTCAGTGCAGAAAACCTATCACCCACACCAACCAAAATTCAAGCAGTGATTTATTACTAAATTGTGTTTTGACGCCGGTACTTGCTGTGAAGTCTATGAAGATTTTCTTTTCGACTATTGTTAGACCTTCTGGAGTATTTTGAGATGGGTACCTAATCCACTCTTAACATGCTATGAAGTTACAATACTTTTTAAAATTCATAGCTAAATAATTCTTAATGGTTACAAAAACAGCTTTAATATGTCCCACTTCGACCTTGTAACGGTGTTTTGAAAATCTTGAGAGAGATAATTTATAAATTAAAACAAATGAACTGGAGGCCTAAACTATTTGTTTAGTTTCGAATCTCATTCCCAGTAAAATCATTCTCGTATCTAATGGGTGTTCTTTAAGTTGCATGAGAATTATCGATATCGATAACTAAGGTTTGACAGCTGATAATAATAATAATAATAATAATAATAATAATAATAATAATAATAATAAATATTTATTGTCCAATAGATTGTTACAATCCAATAACAGGACAAAGAAAATATAAAAAAAATACAAATCATCAGATAATCAAACAATAGTAACCTAATTAATGTTCACAGTGCATTAAAAAAAGGAAAATGAAAATAAAGATATAAATGAATACAAATATAGGTTATACACACACACCCATAATTAAGAAAATTAAGAAATTTAAGACAAACGCGCCCTAGCGACAGCCAGTATCCACCCCAAGGAATCAAAATCGCCATGGTCCGACAAACCGTTGAAGGCCCGACATGCAACTGGTAATGGGGAATTGAAACCAATATTGATACTAAATGTTTCGATATAAAAGCAATGGCTATGTCTAGCCGACACTTGCGGTACCATAAAATTAAGCTGAGACAGCAAATGAGCACAATCTATATTTCCTCTAACCAAGTTAAATACAAACTTTATACTGTTTAGTTGACGTCTGACTCCCAAGGACTCCATTCCAAACTTATTTAGAAGAAAAGAGTTCTCGACTCCTCGCTGAGGAAACACACTTCCCCACCCTAAAACACAAGAACCTTAAAAACCTTCTCTGAATTCTTTCAAGTGACAATTTGTGAATCTCATAATAAGGATGCCAGACTAAAGATGCTTACTCCAGCCTTGAACCTACATACGTCATATACAGCTGCTTAATCGTAGAAATATGAAAACGATGAGAATTCCTTATCACGAAACCCAGCACCCTCAGAGCCGCCGCGGTTATGTGATTGATGTGCTTAACAAAGGTAAGCTTGGAATCAAAGTAAATATAGTATCAAACTGTGTTGAAATTTCTGTTCAGTAAGGTTTGGCAAATCATAATGAATCGTTTAACGCTAGGACAACGCTTCCAAATTGTGGAAATTTACTTGAAAAAATTAATCTGTTCGCGAAGTTCATAGAGCACTTCGTCCATTTTACGGTTAACATAATCAACCTAATGAGCAAGTAATTCGTGCAGTTATTGATCGTTTTCGCACTAATTTTACTCTTCTCAATTCAAAACCATCAACAAGACAAAGAAATGTGCTTACCGAAGAGAATATTGCTGCAGTAGCACGAAGTATTGGAAATATGCCGGAATGTCGATTCGCCGTCGTTCTTAACTTGGTGACCTTTATCCTTCAACTACGTGAAAAGTTTTACGTAAAGATCTTAGCTTGCATGCCTGTAAAATACAGCTCGTGCAAGAATTGAAGCCGAACGACCATCGATTGTATCGCATTTTTGCTGATTGGAATCTTTTGAAACTGGCCGAAGATAACCATTTTTATCAAAGAATTGTGTTTAGTGATGAAGCTCATTTCTGGTTAAATGTCTACGTCAATAAGTAAAACTGCCGTATTTGGAGCGAAGACAATCCTCGATCCGTTAACGAGTCACCATTACATCCTTTAAAATTGACTGTTTGGTGCAGTTTGCACTATAGCGGCATCATCGGTCCTTATTTCTTTCGAAATGAGATAGGAGCTGCCGTTACAGTGAATGGCGAGCGCTATCGAGCCATGCTGACTGAATTTTTGTTTCCAAAAATTAATCAGCTGAACATCGATGACATTTGGTTCCAACAAGACGGCGCAACTTGCCATACAGCGCACTTAACAATCGATTTATTGCAAAATCAATTTGGAGAAAACTTCATTTCCAGAAGTGGTCCTGCTCACTGGCCCCCTCGTTCGTGCGATTTAACGCTTCTGGATTACTTTTTATGGAGCTATGTTAAATCATTGGTGTATGCCGACAAACAAGCTACTCTTGAAGCATTGGAAGCCAATACTCAAGCCACCATTGACGCCATACAGCCAAATTTGTTGGAAAAAGTCGTCAAAAATTGGATCGATAGAATGGACCATGTAACTCGTAGCCGCGGCGGACATATGCCGGAAATCAAATTTAAAAAATAAATGCCATGAGAGTATCTACCAGATTATAATAAAAAAATTCATTCCAACAATATTTCTATCTTGTATTTTCATTTTAAGTTCTCAAGCTCTTAAAAAAACGCCTACACATACATAAATAAAAACACATTAACGCGATCCACATTTTTTGGGTCCCTCTTAAAATCTTTTGTAGTACATCGATTACTTCGTTTCCGATTCATGCATTGAAATTCCTAAAGTTTCCAATACACGCCTATGAGTTTATAAACTGTTTAAGGTATATAAGAATATTGAATTGATGTTACGGTCAATTAAAGCACAGACTAACAAAATATCGTAATGTTATTACAAAAATATGAACATGTATGGGGTGAAATATTAAAATAAATGTGAAAAGTATCTGCTTGTTCTTGCGTCTCAAAAATGTCTTCAAAAATGGAAATATATTAATACAATCGACACACAATACATTACATTGTACTTAATTATGAAGAAACATTCCCAAATCTTATTATTCCAGATATTAACAATTACATAAATCTTCGAATTCTTCTCTAATTTCATTACAGATTCCGGTATAAAATTACTTATACTCGAGAGCAGCATCTGGTAATTTAAATTCAGTTCCTAACCATATTGTAAGTCCACGTAGTATATAACCCAGCAGACACATGTCGTTTACCACTGACGACTTAATCAAATTTACGTCGATACAGGACGAGGGGAGCTGCATATTCAGAGTGAGTTTACGTCGTATTCGCTCCTTGCACCCCACCATCTTTTCGTGGAACGGGAGCGCGATATCGAATGCATACCCGACATACCTGAGAGACCATCCAGTGGCTCCATCTGGCGGTCGGATATTTTACATAACACCCAGGGCCGTAAACAACAACCGTAGTAGATAAGGGTGCACAGAGAGACGTTTTTATGTCTTTTTCATCAACTCCGGTCTGTGTCCTTCTACTGCTCCGCCACCAAAGTACTCCCTCTCACTCTCTCCTAACCCGGACTCTTCTGCTCCTGTACACCCCAACGCCATGCCAGTCTGAATTTTAATGAATGTCATTTTCGCCCTACGGAGCACTGATTTATGTCGGTTGGCCCCGATCTTCATTTCCCCACGATTCACTCCCCGTCGCCCTTCCGAACGCTTTGGCCGCGCTAACGTTTTTAACCGAGTTTCCGTTCAACACAATATCGGTACCGCCGGTTCTCTTCCCTCCTTTTTTTTTACTTCATTTCGTTTTAGAATTATTTATAGGAAAAAGAAATATGTTCTCCGGTAATTGGTTTTGGCGAAGTTTTTTAGATGTTTTTTTAATCTGTCGGATACAATAAAATTATCTGGAAATTGATTGGGTGTCCTCGTTCACAACAAATCGTTAAAGGTAAAGCAGTTCTTAACATAAATTTTACATACATACTTTTAAAAGCAAGCAGTATTTACATTATTTAATATTGGAAAGGTATATTGCAGTAAATAAATTGCTCGAGGGACATTGAATTGATTTTCAAAGAAAATTAATAAATAATTATCCATGCCTTCACATCCCCAAACAACTAAACGCCAATTACAGGTGACTTTGGGCAGACCAAGAGTTATTATTAAGCATACATTATATTACCTCCTTCTTTAAAAAATGCTGTACTGTACATCGTATGTTATGTGTGTCGTGTTAGTGTTAAGGGGTTAAATGTCCCCTTAATTAATACAACTAAATAATAATAGAGATATTATTTAATAGAGAATATATTTATCTGCACGTGATGGTTCCTAGATTTATTACGAGCGCGTGTTCGGCTAGCTAAGGCGCTGTAATAAATGCAAATAAAAAGAAAGTAATGTAATGTAAGGAGTTAATAATTAGTAATTTTGTATAATGAGCATCAAAAGTCCAGGACGTGTGTCAAGCTGAAAGAAAATTAAGAAAATTATTAGTGGAAATAAAACAACAGGACTGCCCTTAAAATTTTATTCACTAACTTAATTCAATTCTTTAACTTGAGTTAATCTACGAGGGTAGTTTGACAAATAGTGAAAATGGAAAAGAAAAAAAAAGAATTTTTTAAATACAAAATAATTTTTATTTTTCAATATATTCTCCTAAAAGAGCAATACATTTATTCCAACGGTGCTCCAATGCCCTTATGCCATTTCTAAAATGTGATTCCGGAAGGCTTGCAAAATACTCATTTACGAAGATGATCAGCTCGTCGTTAGACGAAAATCTCTTTCCACCTAGTGCCGTTTTCGATTTTGGAAAAAGGTGGAAGTCGGAAGGGGCTAGATCCGAGGAATAAGGCGCATGCGGTACTAATTGGAAATGCAACTCGTGGCTTTTGGACAACGCAACTGTGTTGGTATGCGAGGGAGCGTTATCTTGGTGAAACATAATTTTTTCTTTGCCATTCCCGGCCGATTAGCACGAATCTCAACATTTAATTTTTGTAGAAGTTCCTCATAATATTGTCCGCTTATTGTGGCACCTTTCTGAAGCTAATCAATGAGCAAAATCCCCTTTGAATACGAAAAAATTGAGGCCATCACCTTGTTTGCCAATAAAGTGGTTTTCGCTTTCTTTGGAGGTGCAGAAAACCACGTTCTAACCATTGTTTCGACTGTCGTTTAATTTCGGGTGTACTGTAGTGTATCCAAGTTTCATCACAAGTAACAAATCGCCTACAAAAATCAACCGGATTCCGCTTATAATGGTCCAAACACTCATTGGAAATGCGCAAACGAGTGAACTTTTGATCAGTCGTAAGCAATCGCGGCACCCATCTTGCCGAAAGCTTCGAAAGGCCCAATTCTTTCGTTAAAATGTGGTGTACGCGTTCTGTTGAAATGTTTACTATGTCTGCTATCTCTCTCACTTTGAGTCGTCGATCTTGCGTAATAATATTATGGATTTTTATAATCATTTCGTTAGAAGTCACGATTTTGGGTTCTCTAGAGCGCGCTTCATCAACACAGCTTGTTCTACCACGTTGAAATTCATTTACCCATCTACTTATTGCGGCGGATGATGGAGCAGATTTACCTAATGTTTCCCGTAACTCATCTTTTATTTCGGTAGCTTTCATACCCTTAATTACGAAGTATTTAATCATCGCACCATACTCTGCTTTTTCCATTTTAACAAAACAACGTGTTGCTTCTTTTTCAATCAGCTGTCAAAAATAAACTAATCAACCGATTTAACTAAATATCGGAATGTAAACATATAAATAGCCAACATAAATTACAGTGCATGTGTTTTACCAATTACAGCGCCACCTATGTGTCATTTTCACTACTTGTCAAACTATCCTCGTACTCAGTAAAGATATTGGCATAAATTAAAATTGTGATCTTAATTTCAATAGAAGCACCTAGCATATAGATATCTAGACAGAATGTCTATTCTGTGTGAAAAATAGAAGTATTAATATTTGAATCTCTATTGCATTTAGATTACCAAAACTATTCCAAGAAAAGTTTCGAAAAATTATTCCTAGAAAATAACGACAGTTTGTTTTATTACAGCCTAACCGTACGTGAGGAATACAAATATCACAAAAAGGTTAAAATAAGCTAATTTAAAAAAACATGATATAAAGAATTATTATTTGTATATATGCGGAGCGTAACAATTATTATTAATACATTTATCTGTCAACATTTGCTAAAAGGAGAAAGGGAGACCACGAAATACCTTCCCAAACAGCAGGCCATCGGACAACACCTGAGAACCATGGCGTAATAAGCCAGTGGTTTACTTCTGAGCCACCAGCCGGTTTAAAAAAATAATGAAATAGGAAGTACAAAACGACAATAACCCCACCACTATTCACATATAGTGTGATATTAGTCACTTAGCATTAGCTTAAATGGGAAAGGAAAATCATGAAAAACCTTCCCCGACAGCAGGAGATCGAATTCTAGCCCGAGGCACCCGGCGTGATAAGCCAATAATTGACCACTGAGCTATCAACTGACTTAAATCTAAGCAAAATACGACATTTGAAGAGCTAATTGTATCAATTAAAGTAAATATCACAAAAGGGGAACGAAAATTTTAGCCGAAGAGAGAATTTGAACAGGGAAATTCATTGTTCGCGTTGCTTTAAGTTAGTGCTGAAGAAAATCGTCTAATCAGACGCTAAACTAAATCCAAAAAATAAAACAAAAAGCCAAACCTACCATAGATTGGATGCTTTACTCTATTTTATCCAATCAAGATGTTACTGTCAACCTGCTCAGCCAAAACGCTTGTATCAATTCTTAACATAAACGCGTCACCTTGATTGAATTTATAAGCATAGATAAGAGTAACAAAAAAATATATAAACAATTTAAGTAACAATGATTCTGTTTCTTGTTTTGAAGTATACTCAAAACAAGAAAACGCATAGAGGAAGCACAAGCAGGAAAGTGAAACTTCGTTTAATTAAAGTGATAACCAATAGAGAAGGTCAAGTAAATGGTTGTTGTGGTATTAAAAATAGTATAACGTTATAAATCATTGATAAATTGCATAAAATAACTATTTAGCCGATTAAAAATTGTTACTTCTGATTAAACTCTGTGATCTAGATCACTGAAGGTTGATATATAACCCCTTGCACACAGTTTGTTTTCGTACGGGTATTTTTCGCCGTAGTTTTCCAGGCGCGACACTGTTAATTATCTGCTGATACAGAATACGAAAATTAATGTGGCAAGGGGTTATATATCAACCTTCAGTGATCAAGTTAATCAACCACAGGCTCCATCAAAATTACCTTCTGTGATCTACTTTAAATTAATAAAGTTAGATTCTATGATAAGCTTAATATTAAAAAAATACTTTAAGTGAGCATTTGTTTCGTTACTAATCCAAGCTTCGTTTACAAACGAAAATATATTTAACACAGTAAAGGTTATTGACATAATTAAAAAAATTTTGTATCCCAGATACTGGGTTATGTCACTACCATCCCAATAAACAACTTTGTCAAACAGTATTGAACAGACCATAGATCGACAGCTCAATACTAAAGTTCCACAACTGAATGAATAATTGCAAGATGATGCAAGTGACTATCCTCTTCGAATTTCTTTTATTGGTATAAAAAATCGCACGATTCTTGTTGATATTGAAAGATAACTTGTTATCGCAACGCCCCGTGTAAACAAAATTCTATTTCGAAGAGCCCTAGCATCACGCACAACAAAAATTTGTGTAGAAATCTTCAAATCATCGACATATGGATATTCTAGACAGTTTAGAAAATTCAGAAAGCTCTCTTTGTTGATATTGAGAGATAACTTGTTATCGCAACGTCTAGTGTAAATAAAATTCTATGTCGAAGAGTCCTAGCATCATACACAACAAAAATTAGAGTACAGATCTTCAAATCATCGACATATGGGCATTCTAAACAGTTTAAAAAGTTCAGAAAACTCTCTTTGTTGATATTGAAAGATAGCTTGTTATCCCAACGTCTAACGCAAACAAAATTCTATTACGAAGAATCCTAGCATCACACACAACAAAAGTTTGTGTAAAAATCTTCAAATCATCGATATATGGACATTCTAAACAGTTTAGGAAATTCAGAAAGTTCTCTTTGTTGATATTGAAAGATAACTTGTTATTGCAACGCCCAGTGTAAACAGAATTCTATTTCGAAGAGCCCTAGCATTACACACATTAAAAATTTGGGTACAAATCTTCAAATCATCGACATATGAATATTCTAGACAGTTTAGAAAATTCTGAAAGCTTTCTTCATCCTGGTCCCAGTCTGGAATCGCATCTTCGATAACTATGCTACCGACTTTTCGTCACCATTTGTATGGGACATCTTCAATGCTTAACTGCTGTTGCTTATGATGTTTCACAGAGACTAATGTAAGTCTATAGTGGATAGTTTTATATAGGGATATTGGCTATGGATCAATGGAGCGTTACGTTTACGATTAAGTTGATTGGAGATACAGGATTGCAAGGCGTTGTGTAGGAGGTAACCATCGTCACTGGTTAAGTTATTAGAGTGTTTAGAGATCTCTATAATTCCATGGATTTTTCGGCCATAGTAATAACTAGTGGTACAGAATTTTAGTGGAATTGAACAGGGTATGCTGTCCGGTTTCAAGCCTACACTCAACAAGTGCAGAACCAGCTACGCGCAGCAGTCTAGTACAATGTTTATACTCTAACACGAGTGCCGATAGACCGTTTTCTTTCGCCAATATATACACTGCCGCACGAGCAAGGAATCCTATAAACATCATGTGATTCTAGAGAAACACGGCCATTTACTGAAAATGGGTGTGAAAGTTTGGAATAAGGTTTAAAGATGGTTTTAATGTTATTTTTAAGAAGTTATCTACTGATGCGATCAGTGATGCCAAGGTTAAAGAAATGTATCCATCTTGTTTGCTGCGAATATACCTGCGTTGAAAAGTCAACACCAGCACTAAATCAAGTTCGTAAAATTTCACTACAATTTCCCATTTAACCAAAGCTGTTTCTCGTAGTTTCCCAGTTCCTCGTACGAAAAATGAAAAAATACTCACCCTCTTCAATGAAAACGCCGTGTAATAAATTCAGAAACACTTTCGAATAATAGGATGACATGAAAAACATTTTTAATCTAAATTGTTCTTTAAAAACTGAAACTTTAATAGCGCCACCAAAGAAAGTACTTTATATTCATAAAACGTATTAAAAAATTCATTCCAAAGTGTTCTTTTATCAACTTTGAACGAAATTTATCAAGCATAAAAAGAACACAAGCAAAATTTATACAATTCGAAAAGATATTTTTTCTCCATTTGTTACTTCATCCAAAATATTGATTCAGTGTTCAAACGTTATAAAGCACTTTGCCAACTTTTTCCAACACATATGAAGTGGAATCGCCCATAATAACTCAAAAAAATCTATCACGAGTTCGCCGATTTAACGTTTGAAGAACTTTAACACTAATGCAGATTTATGGGAATCCTTTACTGTCGATTGACAGATCCTCGAATTTTATATTCTTCGATAAAGTTTCAACAATTCCTTTTGAACTTGGAATGATTCTCAGATGTTTCATTCTGTCTAAAATTTACGTGGCATACATACGTATAGTGCATTACATGAATTGTTACGTTTTTGGTGTGTTATTTTATATCGCAATTGAAGACTTTCTCTTTTGATAAAGATAACTAGCTATGTATTGTATGTGCATTATAATTTTTACATGTTAAGGTCAAACGTATGCCCATACAACTTTTATTAAGTATTTAATTTCATTTATTATCAAAGATAATTTTGATGGAGCCTCTGTTTGATTAACTTAATCGCTGAAGGTTGATATACGTATAACATTTTTACACATTAATTTTCGTATTATGTATACGTATTTCGACAACTAAGTTGTCATCTGGTACGTAGACTTCCGCGGTCGTGGTCCATACTATCTGCTACTGTCTGTCGCACTGAAACAGTTTCAGTGCGACAGATAGTAGCAGTAGTTGAGCCCTGAAGATGTCCCATACGAGTGGGTACGAAACGTCGGTAGTTATACCAGTGACGCTGTTCCAGCTCGGAAGCCCAGAAGCAGATAGTAAGTTGTCCTCATCAGCAGATAATTAAACAGTGTTGCACCTGGAAGACTACGGCAAAATACCCGTACGGAGACAAATTCCGCACACGATCTGTACTGTTGAAAGCCAAAACTGACACTGTGCGTTTTAGCAGTGTATATATTGGTGCAACAAAGCGGTCTATCGGTACTCTTGTCAGAGCATTGTACTAGGCTGCTGCGCGTAGCTGGTTCTGCACTCGTTGAGTGTAGACTTGAAACCGGGCACCATATCCTGTTCAATTCCTCTAAAATTCTGTCCCACTAGTGATTACTGTGCCCGAAAAATCCGTGAAATTATAGAGATCTTTAAACACTCTAGTAACCTAAATAGTGATGATGGTTACCCCCTACACAATGCCTGGCAATCTTGTCTCTCCAAAAAATGCAACCGTAACCGTAACCCATCATTGATCCATGACTTCTTACATATTCATCACAGGCTTACATCAATCTGTACGACAACGAAAGCAGTAGCGGTCGTTAAGCCTTGAAGATGTTCGATACAAATGATGACACGTCGGTAACAATATTATCGAAGACCTGGTTCCAGCACGGAGGAGCATTTATTATTATAGAGGAAGTGTAACAATACATTCAATAGTAGTATTTATAAGGAATCTTTTATATGTTTATATAATTTTGTTTTTTAATTAACAAACTTTCTTCAATGAGAAGACAATACAAAATATCCATGTCACCAAAATGCTCGAGAAGTGATAAAAGTAACGATCAATATAAAATTGTACAAACATTTAACGCAACACAAACACAATGGTTACTTCTTCACGTCTTAGCTAATGACTGCTGTAGTTGTTGTGCTTAAATTTGTGTAAGTCTGTTGGGGATGAGTTTGTGCAGGTATTTTGTTTGTCACAAATTAATGAAGAGGTACAATTACGACGAAGTTGTTTGGAGATAAAGTATTGTTAGGCATTGTGTAAAGGGTAGCCATTACCACGGTTTAAGTTGTTTGGATGTTTTGAGATTTCTATAGATTCACAGATTTTTCGATCATAGTAATGACTAGTTCAGAACAGAATTTTGATAGAATCGTGCTGAATATGTTGCCCGATTTTAAGTCTATGCTCAATAAATGCAGTATCAGCAACGTACATTTCATATTTCTTAATGTAAAAGAAATAATGTATTAGGTGCGCAACTAAGTTCCCGCTGTTTTTCAAGAGATGGTTCCAGTTGTAAGTGCTGGTCGATTGTGACATAACCAAAACGTCATGAACCAAGCTTAGATATATGATAAACAAACCGCTTTAACACATTAGTGATTTTTTGTTTTTGCGTCATATACTTTTGGTTGTGTGAAAATGTCTGATTTTGTGCCAAATAATCGTCATTTGCGGGAAGTGTTGCTTTTCTTCTTTCATTCGAAGAAAACGGCGGCCGTGCCGTGATTGGTTCCGTCGCTTCAAAGACGGTGATTTCGATGTTGACGACCATTCACGTGAAGGAAGACCAAAAACCTTCGAAGACGCTAAAGTGGAGGCATTGCTCGATGAGGATCCGTGCCAAACGCAAAAAGAGTTCTCTCCAGCATTAGGAGTTACCAACCAAGCAATTTCCCAGCGATTACATGCGTTGGGAATGATTCAAAAACAAGAAACTTTGGTTCCTTATGATTTGAAGCCAAAAGACGTTGAGTGTCATTTTTTCGTCTGTGAACAACTGCTCCAGCGGCAAAAAAGGAAGGATTTTCTTCATCGAATCGTTACGGGTGATGAGAAAATGGATTCATTACAGCAACCCAAAGAGAATAAAATCATGGGGACTGCCCGGTCATGCTTCTACGTCGTCGTCGGTTCGGTCGAATATTCGCGCTGCGAAGGTTGTGCTGTGTATTTGGTGCGGTGTTATTTATTATGAACTATTGAAACCGAACGAAACCATCACTGGAGAACGGTATCGAACTCAATTGATGCGATTGAATCGAGCACTGCCCGAAAAGCGGCCACAATACAAGCAGAGGCACGAAAAAGTGATTCTACAGCATGACAACGCTCGGCCTCACGTTGTCAAACCTATTAAAACCTACTTAGAAACGCTCAAATGGGAGGTCTTACCCTACCCGCCATATTTCCCAGATATTGCGCCGTCCGATTATTACTTGTTTCGTTCGATGGCACGTGGTCTCGCTAATCAGCAGTTCCGCTTATATGAAGACATCTCAAAATGGCTTGATTCGTGGATAGCCTCAAAAGATAAGCACTTCTACCGTGACGGTATTCGAGCTCTGCCAGAAAGATTGGAAATAGTTGTCGCTAGCGATGGGCAACATTTTAAGTGATTGATTTGTAAACATTTTTTTACAATAAAGTTGCATTTTCATCAAAAAGAATTGCGAGAACTTAGTTACGCACCTAATAAATATCGAAGAAATTACCATTAAGTTTTCTACTTGCAAAAAATCCTTTCGAACTTCCAATATTTCTATATTAGTTTTGTTAACTGCTTCGCTTTATATAACAAATGAAGAAATAAATTCTCCAGCAATTAAGCAGTGGTTGATGCGGTGGCAATTCAACGGGGTCGGCCACCTACCGCCAGCGATTACTCTAAGTAATAAATCCATCCGAGGCGCTCTCTCTTGACCCCTCGGTTCATTTCCTTTCCTTCTTGCCCGATGCAAACGTTGTGAATTGCATGCATATATTTGTCTAAGAAGGACTGCAGAACTTCATTAAATGGTGATCGACTACTTTTCTTCGGGACCCACCGAAGATATCGCGAGTATTCGGTCTGCGATTTAATAATTTAACTTCGTTCGCCTATGTAGGGCAGACGTACAGACGCGTGGTTAGAACGTTGAAATCGAATGATGTCGGTATTGTTCTGGCGCTTCGGGCCAACCAACTTCCTCACGAAGGAATAACACATGATAATGGGAACGAAGTAGTTAGCATTGTGTCGAGTATTGAAGTAACTGCTTCGCTCGCCGAGAGGCAAGTCTAACGAAATTCAATATTTCAAACTGCATGCGGACTTTTAGTAGTAACATTTATGTTACCGTTTAAATGCATAAATCTGTTTCGTTTCATCACTATTCTATTTCTGCATAGTTGAGTACTCTTGGCGCAGCACTTTATATGAAAATGCTAATAGTAAACTTAGAATAGGATTCTATTGTACTCGAAGGACTGGATGTTCATGCCAATGTCTTCCTTTCAAGTGTTTTCTTTACTTAAATTGATTAAATATGTGGGAGCAGATAGAAATATTTACGTAATTAGTTACAAAAGTATCAGTAATTGAATTTTTTTGTCCTCCTTCGATGAGAGGTTTTATACTCTTTTCTTAAGTTTGTAACTATACTACGGATCAGTTTTTCCAAATTTCTTTGCTTCGTGACATTCTTTTAAAATGCCTCCTCATTTCCGAACTTTAGTTGAAAAACATATATACAGTCTGTCGCAGAGAATACCGAACTTTTTTAAAATAAAAACAAAAGTTTACTATTTTGGTAAAACTAACTTTTTTTTTGTTCAAAGTAGTCGTCTTCGGCTTCAATACAACGTTTTGCACGGCCAATTAACATGCCTAATGAATTTTTAAGTTCATCTTTAGAGATGTACTTCAAAATAGCTTTTGAATGGCTTCGACGTCGGCATAACTCTGTCCTTTCATCGACAAATGTAGTTTGGAGAATAGCTAGAAATCACAGGGGGCGAAATCCGGTGAATACGGTTAATAGTTGAAGGTTAAAATGCCATTTGTAATTAGAAGATAAACGATAATCTTCAAGCGATGAGATAGTGCATTATCATGTAACAAACACCAGCTACCATTTCCAATATATTGAAGGCGCACACGGAAAGAATACGCACCAAAAGACGTTTTATAACACCAAGATAATATACTGCATTGACTGTTTGACTAGTTGGTACAAACCCTTTGTGCACTATGCTATTCGAATCATAAAAACAAATCAACATTGTCTTCACTTTTGACTTCTTCGAACAGCTTCTTTCGGTCTTTCTTTCCTTGAATGCTTTCATTCAGAGCTTTGACGCTTGGTCTTTGGATCATATTGAAAACACGACGTCATATCACCAGTTACAATAGGATACCGGCAGTTTTCGTCCTTTTTTTGGTCTTTAATCAAGTCTGTATAATTTTGAATTCAATTAGCTTGTGTGGTACAAACCTTACACAAATTTTTCTCAATCCCAAATGCTGTGTCCAAATGCAATGAATTGAATCTTTGGAAATACTTAATTCCATTCCCACTTATCACATGATACTTATGATAATTTCGGCTCATTTCTGATAAATTCACACACAAGTTTGATGTTAATTTCTAAACTACAGATTTTTTTGGACCAGGATGTTCGTCGTCATTTACGTCCGTACGATCGTCTTTAAATTGTTTATACCACTTACATATACTTGCACCTGATAAACACCTATCACCGTATACTTGTTTCATCAAATTTAATTTTATTTTATTTATTTCATTAAACGATTTATCGAGTTTAAAACAGAATTTGATATTTGTCCTTTGTTCAAAATTCATTTTTCGACCTATGTCAAATACACACTGTTATTTTATGTGCAAGTTCTCTGCAAATGCCATGATAATTCGACATAACATTGGCGAAAGCTCGACCTTACCGACGTATTTTTTAATAGATGGCGCCACTGAGAATCACTATTTTAAAAACTTCAATTTTATCTGTGATAGACTTTGTATATCCCAATCCCCATACCAACTTATTTATACAATTAGCCAAAACTGGCTTAAGAAATATGGTCACATAGCATTCAACTCTGAGGAATTACCAGCAACTCGAGCATTGAAATCTTACAGAGGCTCGAGAATAAATTAATAGGTGTTATCGTCAACGCCCTAAGACACGTACCCAACTGTGTTATACAACGAGATATTCTATTGCTTCTGTTAAAGATGTTATAAATATCATGCTAGATTGTTGCAGCATCCCAATGTGTATCCTCGCACCCCCCCAAGATATACCTTAGTAATTGGAAATAGTTATAAAATAGAAATTGATATTTTCCTAAAAGAAACTAATGTTAATAAATTTATCGCGGCGGATTCAAATCATAGCATGCAACAAAAGAAGATGAATTTTCTTATCAAACATTTGCTTAGTTTCCCACTAACAAACGTGTGATACGAAAGAGAATTAAATTTTATTAAGAATATATATAATAGATTAATTAAGTTAGTTAACTTAAAAAAAAGAATCTGAGATACCACATGAAAACGATTCAGACAAGCAACTTGTATGCTTGCCGTTTCAACCAATGAAAAATAGGGTTCTTAAAGAGCACGGTTATCAATGTACACTTCGGTCCAGTGACTCTATTAACTTAAAAAAGACAATCCAGGGTACCACATGTCCGTCATCTCAAAACTAACGAGACAAACGATTTATGTACTGATCGTTTCACCCAATGACTAAAAATTTAAATAGGGTTTTCAAAGAGCCCGACTATCAAGTTACATTTCGTTCTAGTAATTCTATTAAATCTCTTAGGAAATGTGAAAGATGGAAGTCGAGTTAAATCAGAAATAATGGATTTACAAAATAAAATGTCTAGATTGCAATAAACAATACATCGGTCAGACAAAGCATTCGATAGAAGCCCGGTATAAAGTACATATGGCGCACATTAAATTTAGTCGACCTGAAAAATTCAGTTTAGCAGAGCACGTGCTAGAAAATAATCATAATGTAACCGCAAATTTTCTACATTGAATCGGAAATGTAAATAATCAACTTGAATTACACAGCTATGATACTATATACATTTTGAAAAACAAGAACCATTAGTTAAGCACCAATAAAGGCCTAATAACACATTCTTCGTCTCTGAATTCCTGGAAGAGGAAGCTATCACCGTTAAAAAAGGTTCGCATGTGTAAGCTAGTGGTGTACTTCACGATAAGTGTTTAATTTTAATACTAGAAAATATTTAAAATATTATGTGTATGTGTGTGTTTGGCTTGTCTTTTTTTCTTTCTTTCTTTTTTTTGATCATTCTATAATGTCAAAAAAACATGGAATATGTCATAAGTATAAAATAAATAACAACGAAGCAACAATTACGAGTTAAAATAGATAAAGTATTATAAGTATATATACATATATATGTGTGCAGTTCACATATTCTATAAGCCAATGTCTACAATTGTTTTAAGGAAATCTTCCACACTGTAGAACTCTTGCTCTATTAGCCAAAACTTAAAAATAATTTTAAACCGGGCCAACGGCAAGCTCTTGATCCGAAGCGGTATGTGGTTGTATATTTTTACACAATGGTGAACAACATTTTTTTTTGTATTCTGTAAAGTTCGTTTGTGGGGGCGCAAGATGCATAATACGAAGGTTTCGCGTAGCGAATAGTAAATGTCTGGCGTGGATTTGTTTCTGTGCAAGTTTTACTGCCGATCTAGTTGCGACACTGTGGTTATCTATCTGCTGATGATGATAATTTTTTTGTCAAAATGCGTATATAGAAAACTAACATTATTATGGAAAGAGGTTTTATTTACCTTTTTTTATAAACAAAGTTAAGTGTTTTGTATTTTATAAAATGTTAAAATATAGAAGAAAATCAAACGACAGACATTGGCAGCCATCTTTAGTTTTAATTAGAGTGTTGGCCTAGATAAAATTCAGCTGATTTGTGTGGATAAAATATTATACATCGTAGCAAGATTAAAATTCAATTAGACATATCAATTGTAAAAAGAATTAATGTTATTATTTATTTATATTGAACATACAAAGTCAGTGTAATCAAATATAGGATGCTTTTTAAGAACTTGAGAATTTAAAATGATAATACAAGACAGAAATATTGTTGGAATGAAATTTTTTTTATTATAATCTGGTAGATAATTTCAAGGCATTTATTTTTTAAATACGATTTCCGGCATACGTCCGCCGCGGCTATGAGTTACATGGTCCATTCGATCAGTCCAATTTTTGACTACTTTTTCCAATAAATGTGGCCATATGACGTCAATGGTGGCTTCAGGATTTGCTGTATTGTCGGCATAAACCAATAACTTAACATAGCCCCATAAAAAGTAATCCAGACGCGTTAAATTGCACGAACCAGGGGGTCAGTGAACAGGACCACTTCTGGAGTTGTCAACAAATTGATATTGCAACAAATCGATTGTTAAACGGGCTGTATGGCAAGTTGCGCCGTCTTGTTGCAAAAAAATGTCGTCGATGTTTAGCTGATTAATTTTTGGAAACAAAAATTCAGTCAGCATGGCTCGATAGCGCTCGCCATTCACCGTAACGGCAGCTCCTATCTCATTTCAAAAGAAATAAGGAAATATGGTGTAAAACGCACCAAACAGTAAATTTTAATGGATGTAATGGTGATTCATTAACGGCTCGAGGATTGTTTCCTCTCCAAATACGGCAATTTTGCTAATTGACGTAGCTATTTAACCAGAAATGAGCTTCATCACTAAACACAATTCTTTGATAAAAATGCTCATCTTCGGCTAGTTTCAAATGAGCCCAATCAGCAAAAATGCGACGAAATCGATGGTCGTTTGGCTTCAATTCCTGCACGAGCTGTATTTTATAGGCACGTAAGCCAAGATCCTTACGTAAAGTTTTCCACGTAGTTGAAGGACAATGCCAACAAGTTGAAAACGACGACAAATCGACATTTGGGCGTCTTCTTCAATACTTCGCCCTACAACAGCAATATTCTCTTCGGTACGCACATTCCTTTGTCTTGTTGATGGTTTTGAATCGAGAGGAGTAAAATTAGTGCGAAAACGATCAATAACTGCACGAATTGCTTGCTCACTAGGCCGATTATGTTGACCGTAAAATGGACGAAGGCCCTATGAACTTCGCAAACAGATTTATTCTTTTTAAAGTAAATTTCCACAATTTGGAAGCGTCGTTCTAGCATTAAACGATTCATGATGACTTGCCAAGCCTTACTGGATAGAAATGTTAACACAGTTTGATATTAACAGCTGTGAAACCATAGTTATCGATATCGATAGTTCTCGTGCATCTTAAAAAACACCCATTATATATGTAAATGCATTTATATTATATATTTATTTATATTTCACCATAATTTATTTAACATAAAGAACACTATTTAATAACATTAAATGTACCAGAAAAATATTCCTCTTGTCACTGTTTTTCCAACGTCTAATTTAAATAAAACATTTTTCTTTGCTACGTTGTTTTTAGCTTGAGCCCATATTATTTCAATCGGATTTGAATCCGGATGGTAGGGTCAGAGTCTTAAAGATACATGCCCATTTTTTGCAGCAGAGTATCGAATTCGTAAACAACGTATTGTTTTTTATGATACCTAATAATTTCATACAGCTTTGGCTTACGCAAATTCGACGAAAAAGGTATATTTTTACTCGGCGACCTCTATCATATCTGTCTTCCTTGAGTTGCCGGTAGGCGCTTTCTGTATTTGTCTGTTATGATAGGGTGCATTGTCACTTACAATAACACAATTCGGAGAGAATGGGTTTCGAATGCGGTACTGACGTAGTGGTCCCCCAAGAATTCTGTTCCTGTCTTGTTCCTTTTCTATTTGATTAATTTTATATTCCCATCCAAAGCTTTTAACGATTTTTAGAATATTTATTTATATTTATATTTTGCCCATCAGAATTTCTTCGAATAATAGCACAAAATCAATTATACATACACACAAATATTCAAGAAAAACAAAAAGTAAAATTTCCTAAATCATAACTAAACATAACAACTCCTTACATGTAAGTACCTGACTAGGGATAAATATATATATAAAAGTACAGAAACAAGCAACGAAAAAATGAAAACTTAGCAATTCCCCCTACTTGTCCTCAACTGCTAGTCTGAGTAATGCTCTGATGGAGTTATTACAAATGTCTCCTGCACAAAATATTTTATTTATTTATTTATTATAGAGACGACTTTAATATTACATTAGTTCTAGAAGGTGGACTGGAAAATGTAGTGTGATAACGAACCGACAATCGAGGAATGTGAAAATTCAATTCTTAAAGGAGGAAAGGACAATTGACGTCATTATGTAGCAGTTTATATAAAACTAATAAACCAGTAGAGATACGTCTGTCTTCTAGCGAGATAACTTCAAACCGTTGCAGCAGTTCCAAGTGGTCAATACCCTGCGCTGGATAAAAGCCATCAACTCGAAAAGTGAGATATTTAAAAAACCGTCGTTGCACAGTTTCCAAAATATCCTTATGGATATGAGAGTAGGGATACCATACCAAAATCGCATGTTCAAGTTTCAATTTAACGAGCGAAAAATACACAGATTTCATTGCTTGCATAGAAGTAAACGCTCTGCAATTGCGCATAACAAAACCCAATGACTTCTTCGCAGATAGGGCGACATTTTTGATGTGGTTGGCGAACGCGAGTTTCTCATCAAATAAAACGCTAAGATATTTGACTAGATTAGTCCTTGTTAGTGAAGTAGCAACCAATGAATAGTCGTACCTAATCGGGTTGAACTTCCTTGTGTATGTCATAATCGTACGTTTAGATAAATTCAACTGTAAACAGTTACTTTCGCACAAATTATTAATTATATTTAGCTGATTTTGCAAAAAGACGCAATCATTTATATTTTGGATTGAGACAAAAATTTTTAAGTCATCAGCAAAAGCAACCTCTTGGACGCAATAGCTGATGTCAAATCATTAATAAAGGGTGTTTAGAATTTCGCGTTTTTTTAAAGAATAAATAAAACACATAATTTGCATTCACTTTCACAAACTTTTTATTAGTAATTGAAGCATTAGTTATGACATTTATATGCGAAAAATAATATCTGCCGAATGGCCTCCTCTTGCAGCTCTACAGACGTCCACTCTTTTATTAAAATTTTGACATTTTGACATAATTGAGGCTTTGTCTCCCCAATGACACGTATAATTTCATTTTTGAAAGCAGGAATTGATTGTGGATTATTTTTATTAACCTAACTTTTCACATAACCCCAAAGAAAATAGTCTAACGGTGTCAAATTACATGATTTTGGTGGCCTATTACCATCACCGTTTCTTGAAACTACACGTCCAGGAAATTTTTCTCTCAATAAATCAATTGATTCATGTCCAAAGTGAGGTGTAGCGCCATCCTGTTATAACCATATATCCTCTAGATCAATATTAATGAATTCAGGCCACAAAAATTCGGTTATCATGCGACGATATCGATCACCTTTGGGAGTTACAGCTTCACCACCAGCATTTTCAAAGAAGTAAGGTCCAATTACACCACCTGACCATAATGCACACCAAACAGTAACTCGTTTAGGACGCATAGGTTTCTCATGAATAATTCGTGGATTTTCCTCACCCCAGATACGGCAATTTTGTTTATTAACTAGCCACCAAGTTCAAAATGTGCCTCATCGGAAAACATTATTTTTTAAAAAAAATCACCTGGTAGTTCATTGATGAAATTGATAAACAAACGACGTTTCAAATGATCTCATGGATTCAGTTCTTGTGTTATTTGAACCTTACATGACTTCTGAGCTAAATCGTTGTGTAAAATACACCATGTCGTTGATCCAATAACTCCAAGTTGTTGTGAACGTCGTCTAATGGACATTTCATGATCATCAGCAACACTTTCACGAACCAAACCAATATTTTTTTGTAAACAACCACTACAACTGTATTTTTCACTTTTTTTGATCTTCCACCACTTGAAATTTTTTAATAATTCGACCAATAGTGCTTTCGGATGGACGATTTTGTAAACCATAAAATTCAGGTAATTTTCTATAAACACTTTTCACAGAACGCTGATTTTCATAAAATAATTCAACAATTTGAACGCATTGTTGTACCGTGTACAAAGCCATTTTTATAAATGTCATATATCACACTTTTAAATGCCCAAATACCCAGACAAATTCTGTGCGACATCTATATTTTATTTATTCTTTAAGAAAACTGCGCAATTTGAAACATCTTTTATATATACAAAATAAAAACCTTCCTAAATTCGAGCCTTGAGGTACACCTCGTGTGAAAACCTTGTGTGAAAACGATAAGGTTTATGCACATTATAGCACACAAATTGTCTCCTGTCATGCAAATAGGACTCAAAAAACTTCAACAACGCCTCACTTAGCCTAATTGATCTTAATTTATTTAATAACACCAAATGATTTATACGATCAAAAACTTTAGAGATGTCAGTAATATTCACAACGCTAGTGTATATTCTGGGAAAATTTTGTACTTGACAATTCGAATATTACGAATTATAAATGTCCCGACCTTCATGTAATTGCTTTTAAATGCGCAGATCGATAAAACTGGAATATACCACAAATATTTCTATACATCCATCGTTTATTTCCTTTGTTGTCAAAACAATACATGCTAAGCACAGGTATTGAAAATGTGAGTTTTTACGCCTTAATATTTTCGTAAAATCAATATTTAGCCGAACCGTTCATTATATTAATTCTCCGTTTTCAATTGTCCTTGAAATGAATTTGTGTGTTTATAAGCTTTTTGTTAATTGGGTTTATGTCATAATTCTATTGTTATTGACGGACAAAGAATTATTACCACTTTCCTGATTAATTCCGTGTCTACAATAAGGCGCAAGGTATTTATATAGTGATCATGTTAAGGTAATGTTTGTTAGGAAATTCAATTATATATTGATGTCGTTTAAATGTGCTCGCACCTTAATTAATTGCACATTTATTATTCATATGAAACTGTTAATTTATTTATTATTAATTGTAAACATCACCAAAAAGTTCTAAAATAATTAAATTTACCAATATTGACTCTACACTAATGACGCAACTTAATAATTTATAAATAATAATTGTTAAAGTTGGCGTATATCAGGTATACCGGAAAGTTATTGCCGGTTCTTTCGTAAAAAAACTACATTATTTTCAATAAAATTATAAAATTTATTTATTCCAAATATTGGCCATTTAATTCTACACATTAAAAGGAATCATTCTATTATTAATAACACCCAATCCACTACATATGTTTCACCGAATTCACGGATCTTCAGGCAGATTTGTGTTATTAATGAATGATTCCTTGGTAGAGTCTATCATATCATTTCGATACAGAAAAAAGATGAAACACAGGCGCCTCCCTCTCTCGTCCACTATACTGAACGACAAAGCGACTACACATCTTGCCCATCTTTCAGGCAATTTATGGACGCCAACCCACAAAAACTGTTTGTCCTTTGAGTAAAACTATTCGTTGAGCCATTTTCTAACTTCTTCGAAAATGGCGAAGTGCTGCTTTGTAAGCGCGTGTCCCATTGATGCAAAAAGGTGATAGTCGGACGGGACAAGACCTGGAGAATACGGTGGGTGCGATATTATGTCCCATCCAAGTGCTTTCAACGCTTCCTTAACCGGTTTTGCTGTATGAAACGGCGCGTTGTCATGCAGTAAAATTATTTTACCGTGTGTTTGAGCCCATTATGGATGTTTTTCTATCAATGTATGGTTCAAATTGATAACTTGTTGTCGATAGCAATCAGTGTTAACTGTTTCATCAGGTTTCAACAGTTCGCAATTCACCACGCATCTCTGGTCCCACCAAACGCAGAGCATTGTATTGTGGTCAATACGATTTGGCCTTGGAGTCGATGGGCCAGCTTCGGCAGTTCATAACAATGATTTTTTGCGTTTAGGATTTTCGAAATAAATCTAGTTTAGATCACCAGTCACTATTCGATGCAGAAATTACTCCCTATCGTACCTTTGAAGTAGCATTTCACAGACGATTTTTGATTTTCCATTTGCCAGTCATTCAATTGATGTGGCACCTAGTTTCCTATGTTTCGGATTTTTCCCCATTACTCGTAGTCGGTCGCTAATCGTTTCTTGGGCCATATTTAACGCTTCTGCCAATTGTTTTGAGTTTGGATTAGGTCTTCATCCAAAAATACCTGCAGTGTCGCATCTTCAAACTTTTTCGGTCTACCAGAACGTTCCATGTCTTGCACATCGAAATCACCACTTTCGAATTGTCAAAAAAAACGCCTCACATATTTTTATTGTTGGAGAATGCTCACCGTATGTTTCTACCAGCAGACGATGACTTTCAGCGGATTTTTTCTTTTGATTAAATAAAAAAAGTAATGCAAATACACTTTTTCGGGTATGAAACTCGATATTTTCAAAGAGGTATAAATCTATACCCATGTTACTTTCGCAAAATATAACATGTATGGCTTTGAAACTTGATGTCAGTAGAATAAAATGTCATATGTTTCAAATTATAACACTGCATACTTCAGCCTTGCGATATCTGTTAGAAAAACCGGTACTGACTTTCTGGTACACCTGCTATAACAGCTTTTATTAATTTTATTTTAATTTAATGAAGATCATATTTAAAACACTCAAATTACTATTAAATTAATCCACGTCTTCGTTTGTTTATGAATATTCCCCAGAAAAATTCCATCGTTTAGACCGCTGCCTTCTGTGTGGATCATAAAACATGAACTAGTGATTCTCAACCTGTGGGACGCGATAATATTAAGTGGGAGGCACGAGCGTATTGAAAAAATAAGAAAACATATTTTCTTTTTTTTTAAATTGTTTAATTTGCTGAAAAAATACAATAAAGTACATTTTGACATAAATTACAAACAAGTTTGATAACTGTCAATGACTCCTTTGGGCCTGTCTGATAGAGCAAACTATTTCGAAAGAGAGTTTAATTGAAGTTTACACTCTGAGTTCTTTTTCTATATTTAACTGAGATATATACTTGGTCTTAGAAGCAGTCACCATATAAAATTCGGTTTGGCAATGATATGATGTTGAAAATAGTACAGGAAATGATCTCTTCCCGTTCATCACTCTCATTGCATCTGCATATTTGCCTAAGACAATCTTGCATCTTCTTCTCGTTTTTTGTCTGTTCTTAGATCAAAATGGAATCCACTTTATCTTCCTGATCATTTCAGTTGGTTTTCTTCTCATTATGTGTCCTGTATTGAGATTTTTGTGCTTTAATGTATCTTATTAAAGTTCCTTCTTTCAGGATCGTCTTCTGCGTCGTTCCAATTTTATCTTCTCTTATATTTAATACCACCGCTGTTCCCATTTTTCTTCAAATTTGACACACAAGTAAAAAAAACTCTGTCAATATTCAATGTTATTAGATGACGCATAACTAGCAGTTTTTATTATGAACAGATTGATTTTTTTTAGTTTCCCTCGTATAAAGATATTCAAATTATCAATGAGTCCTTTTTGATGCTATACAAACAAAATACTAGACAAAAGAAAAACACTGCAAGTATATAATACATTCATTTAAGTTGTGCCGTAACTTGATACTTCGCAAGATTCTTTGATACGTTTTAAACATATATATTTGTACATATTAATATATAGGACAATATAACAGGTAGAAATAACGTCTAATTAACGATTTTAAAAGAGATCGTTAAGAATTGACCATAAATCCTCTTAAAATTCCCATGAAGCGTTTACAAAGCCATATTTTTTTACGAAATCAGTCAATAAACCGCTTTATTTAAAACCTATTTCCTTAATAGTTTTTCACATACGTCCACCACCACCAGCACATAGCTCATCAAGAGAGAAATATCGCTCGCATGCCCTGCCCATCCAGCACAGAGCCCTGTCCGGAATTCGAACTTCCCAAAAAAAAGAACGCATTTTTCAATTCGTATTTTTACATCTCACCAAACTTTCACTAACAGCCGCGGATCCGGAGATTTATAACTACACCAGAAAACAGTGAATTCCGGAGCTTTTTCCGACCGCCGCGGCCTGGCGAGACGAAAATCGATATGCTGCGTTATTATATGGAGATTTATCAGTTTTTTTCGGACGCGACGTGAAACACATTAGGGGTAAATAACTCGAACAGGTGGCAGCGCTGCCTCCGCCCGACGTAGAGGGATGGCAGGATCGAAAGTTACAAACGATTCGGCGTCACAGATGACTCAAAATAAGTCCCCCGTGACGCGAGCAGCCACTCTAACTAGTTGGAAGGTGATGCATGAGGCGTTGAAAATAAATTTACATTATTGGGATAAAGTTTTTTTTTGTGTTCCGCGTTACCACCGTCATTTGTTTTCTACACGCCCTAATAAAAAATACATGACATAAAATTTTATGAAGTCATCTGTCATGATGGTTTATCTTCTGCGTATACGTACCTGAAATTTAGTAAGAACAGTGATTGGTGAATATTTTCTTCGTAAAAGTCGTCTTAAATGCATATTTTAGAAAAAGATGTTGCTTGACTAATTACGTAATAATTATTAAATAATATTATAAGCTTCATGATGTGAAAACGAAGAAGAGTTACACGTTGGTGCATAAAACTATTGTGTATGAAAAGTAGGTGGGATTGATGAAGTTCCAGACTCCGGAAAGAGTTATGATAATGAAAGGAAGTAGTAAGAAATTAATTTGCGAAGTGCATCAAAAGTCCAGGTCATGTGGAAAGTTGAAAGAAAAATATTAGTGTAAATTGTACGTCGGGTATAAGGCAGGACATCATAGGATTTGGACCACACATATCTTGTTTAACATGTATTTCCAGCTCACTATGGCAAGTGCCAAATGACTGTTCCTTAAACTGACACTTTTGAACAACGAAAATCGTTGACATACAAAGTAAATAAAGAAATAACATATCCAAATCTTCCCTTAGTTACTAGACCTATGCTTTACATTACTACGAACCTTGCCATACCATATTCATCAAATTGACTGTGTATCCTGAGAGCAATCCACAAGATGACTTTGAAGGCCAAGACTTTGTTGACATATCTCAAGGGTGGCATAAATTAAGCAAGTTGTGCTTAAGTGACCTGCTCCATGATCTGAAAGGTCATTTACAAGCCTCTCATTAATTCAGAAACAATTCTGCTGCCACCTCTTCGCATCAAATTAGGATTGACGGAAAAAGTATGTAAAGGTTAATCTGGTACGTAGACTTCCGCGGTCGTGGTCCATACTATCTGCTTCTGAACTTTCGGGCTGGAACCGCGTCACTGGCATAACTGCCGACGTTTCGTGCCCACTCGTATGGGACATCTTCAGGGCTCAACTATTGCTACTGTTTGTTGCACTGAAACTTTCAGAAATTCAGAATTGCATGGCTGTATATAAAAAATGTTGCATATGTATATCTACCATATTTTATAAATTTCTAGTATTTTTATTAGACAACCGTGTGGTATGAAATCAAGGGTTTCTTTATAATCCATATAACATGTAATTACGTATCTTTGATGTTTCTCTGTTTGTTTCATGATTGCACTGTTATTATATTATATATTCTTTACACCCATGACTGTGTTATCCGCATCCCTCTTATTCCTCTTCTAATAATACGTTTTATTCTAGTCGCTTGTCTAGCTTCTATCTTATACTTGGGTTATCTTTTAAGTTTTGCGTATAAAACTGAATAAAACAGTGGATAGCTTTTAAAGACTTCATTGTTAGTGGAAGTATTCTCCACGGGGATTAGTGCACTTTTACATGCGCTCGTACCAACTCTGGAAGCAGTTGTTCCACTCAGTTGTTGGTACAGTCAAAATTGCGTTTTCGAAGGCATCGACTGCTCCTTCTGATGACTGGAACGCAGTCCATTCTAGATTTTCGGGAAGGTAGAGAAATGTTGCATTAAAAATTCAATTGTCTTGCGTGCTGTGAATTTACATAGTCTTGGTGGAGGATGCTTCGTTGTTCGGGGTTGAGTTTTCGAAGCTCAGCAATGACTTGTGCCAAACAAATGGCTGTATGCCAATCGCTAGTAACAATTCTTTGATCTTGTAGAGGCACTACATTACCTGCTTTCGAGACAAATGTATGGACCATCTTTTTGGAGGCACTTCGCGAACAGCTGACTTTTGTCATCTATTCTTCACCTTGGAACGCCCAAACAACCGACTGGCGTTTATTTTCTGGCTCGTATGAGTAAATCTAAGATTTATCACCACTGACAATGTTGTATACGTTTTTAGAGTTTCCGATGTTGGAGCGATCTAGGTTTTTTTGACACCAATTCACTTTAGCTGATAGCTCCATTGGGAAACTAATTTGTTAAGCACAATCCTTATGCAAAGCTTATTGAATGAATTTCTTTGACATCCCCAATAATGCTTCGATCTGGCGATATGTCGCATGTCTATCTTCGTTGATGATCTTCCGCACTGTATTGACGTTTTTCTGAGTGATTTCCGCTTCTAGTGAGCTTGCTCTTGGATCGTCGCTAAGACTAATCCTTCCACGTTTGATTTCCCCATAGCAACGAGAAATTGTTGACTGATGTAGTGTTTCATTGCCGAAAACAGAAACCAACTCGGCGAGGTATTCTTGTTGAGATAATTGATAAAATTATAAAAAACTATTCCGCGAAAATGTTTTCGATTTAATTCCATTTTGCAACTTTAACAGTTCGTTGTATCTACAACACTACACGTATCGCACTGAAACTTTGTATTTAGGTTAACTAAGTATGGTGGTTAATTTTCAGTACCGACATTTGATTAGTGACACCCTTTATATCCCACTATACAAAACTTAAAAGATATCTTATGTATTATATATTCTTTATACCCTTGACTGTGTTATCTGCATTCTTTTTGTTCTTATGCTAATAATGCTTTTTGTTTTATATACATATCTATATTTTATCTTATAAAGGTAGTTAGTATTTTATATAATTTGGGTAAGCATATGATCGGTTAATAGTTTGATGGATTTTTTGGATCATATTTTTTGGGTTTTATAAAGGGTTTACTTTGTGTTAAATAGTTTGGCATTTACTGCTATGATTCGATTTAGTTGTTCTGTTAGTTGTGTATGTAACAATGTAAAGTGTTTACACCAGAAATTACATATCTGATCTACACCAGGTGCTTTCCAGTTATGAATCGTTTGTATTGTCTTTTTAAATTCTTCTATGGTGAATATGTAATCTTTTTGCTTTAGAATGTTTCAGCGTTTATTTTCTTCGTCCATCCATGTATTCCATTGTTCTGTTCCACAGAATGTGAGCACATGTTTGCCCAAAATGTTTTAATTTGATCCGCACTAGATGGTGGGCACTCCAAATTGTCAATTTTTTCTAGGCTTTTGTCAATTCACTTTTGATTTCCATGAGATTGTACGTTTTGATGTCTTTTTTCATTTGATTCCTTGTAATTTTTGAATCTTTTAGAAAATACTGTTAATTTTGGTTTTAATGCATTCGTATTTCATTTTCGTTTTGTATATTTTTCCTTTAATTATTATTATTATTTCTATTAGCATATAATAACGAACGAACAAACGTGATTTATAACATTTCCACTAACTCACTGTATATCCATATTCTGTGTATATACATTGTGCACGATTTATGACAAAGCTACATGGAATGCTATATTAACGGATACGTATTTGAAACACAAAAGAATGTTAATATTACGATATAAGATATGTCAACACGTCCGCACTGATACTAATATCAAAAATACCGGAAAGCAATATAAATACCCGGCATTTCGAGTTCTTCATTAGCACAAATTTATTACCATTGTTTCGTTGTTCTTGTCGTATTTGCTGTTAGGAAAATGACGCACGGCGCCCGTGTAACAAGGAAAAAGGGGAAAAGAAATAAATCACTAAATTATTTAGGGCATATCTCATAAAAAAAAAAAGAAATAGCTCGCCAGCACGAGAGCATTGGTAGGGGTCTTCTTTTGTTGAAAAGCCACTTTATCGTAGCCGTTAATAGACGTGTCACTTATGTGTGGCCACCGAAGAGGCCCATTATAGTCGAAGATATTGAGGATTGCAATATAATATATTGCAGAGCAACTTTATTAGAAGGGACGTCCTGAACTACGCCATTGTAATATGTGGACATGATAAAGTGCGTATGGAAGATATTTTAATAAAATTATTAACGCTAAGAGGCGTAAACCGGACCTATCAATCTCGGAATAATATTTGATTGCTTATAATTTGTATTAAATATTCGTAAATTAATCCAACATACAGTACGGTGTTACAGTGCTTCGGCGATGCAGGTTCTTAATTGGTTGATAGGAATGCAAAAAAAAACTAGACTAGAGGTACTGATGTAGCGTTTATTTTGAAGTTGAATTTGGTGGAGCCTGTGGTTGATTAACTTAATCGCTAAGGTTGATATATAACCCCTTTCCACATTAACTTTTGTAATTCTATATACGCATTTCGACAACTAAGTTGTCATCATCAGCAGACAATTGCAAAGTGTCGCACCTGGTAAAGCACGGCGAAAAGCACCTGTACGAAAACAGACTCCGTACGCGATCTATACCGTTGAGAACCACCAACGGATTACTTACACTTAATCTATAATTCAAATTAGTAATCCGTTGATCCCTAGACTATATTGTTTACCTAAAATACACAAACCAGGCAACTCAATGAGATCAATTGTCTCAGGGATCAACTCCACTACTTATTTGATTTCAAAATGGCTAGTGAATTAATACAGAAATTTGCCCGAAAAATTTGAAAGTCTCTCAGTCACTAACTCATTAGAATTTATTCAAAGGATTAAAGATTGTAAATTAGAAGAAGGGGAAATTTTAGTATCATTCAACGTAACGTCATTGTTTCCTTCGGTACCTATCCCAGAAATTTTAAAATATTTAGAAGAACTTCTTCACAAAAATAAGATCGAACCAGAGAAAATAAAGGAATACGTGAGATTAACAAACCTTTGCATGTCCCAAAACTGTTTTCAATTTCAAGGGAACAAAAACAGGGAACTGCAATGGGCTTTCTCCATTCATAGCAGACTTATTTATGAGTAACTTTGAAATTGAATTACAACATAAAACTAAATATTTTCCAAGAATCTGGATTAGGTATGTTGATGATATTTTCGCGATTTTCAATACACATAAATGCAACTTGGATGATTTCGTCAAACAGTTAAATTCAAAATTTCCGACAATTAAATTTACAGTAGAAAAAGAAAACAATGACAAGTTGCCCTTTTTGGTACCTTAGTTACTAGGAATAATTTCAAAATAGAAATTGATATTTTCTGAAAAGAAACCAATATCAATAGAAAAAAGATGGCTTCGTTCAATTTTCTTATTAATAGTTTGATTAATTTCCCACTAACAAATGTAAGATACGAAAGAGAATTGAACTTCATTAAGAATATCGCGAGATACAATGGTTTCGATTCGGAAATAATCAATGGAATAATTAGAAAGGCTAACATAAGAAAAACAATCCGTGATACCACATGTCTATCACCTCAGAGCAATCGGGACAAGCAGTTTGTTTATTTATCTTGTCATCGTATGACAAAAAATTTAAATAGTAGTTTTAAAGAACGCTGTTTTCAAGTTTCTTTTAGGTCCAGTAATTCGATCTAAACCCTTTTAGGAAATGCAAAAGACAAAATCAAAGAAAATAAAAAGTCGGGAATCTACCGAATTAAATGTTTAGATTGCAGCAAACAATACATCGGCCAAACAAAAAGATCGATCGAAACCTGGTATAAAGAACATCTTGCTCACATAAAATTCAACCGACCAGAAAAATCAGGTATAGCAAGCCATGTGTCAGAAAATGATCATAGTGTTAACATGGATTGTTTACATTTGATAAAGAATGTGTGTAATTGTCGGGAATTAGACACGTATAAAAGCATGTACATTTTAAAGAATAAAAGCCATGTGATGAACAGTGACACTGGCCCGACTCAGACTTACCTTTTCGGTCTGCTTAATGTCAGTGAAGGAGGAACACTATAATAAATCACATGCAGGTACTTATTGGTCGTGTCCGTGTTCCTTTTTCAATGTCATTCATCCTAGTTTAAGTAAAACAATTTTAAAAATCTTGTGAAACGAACATACAGTGTACATCTTGGTTCTCAACGGTATAGATCGCGTACGTAGTCTGTTACAGATGTTTTTCGCCGTGTTTTACCAGGTGCGACACTTTGCAATTGTCTGCTGATGATGATAACTTAGTTGTCGAAATGCGTATACAGAATTACAAAAGTTAATGGGAAAGGGGTTATATATCAACCTTAGTGATTAAGTAGCGTTTATTAAAAATACTGAACATAAACAGTACATATAAATTTGTTCGTTAAGTATAGTTCCTTCAACAAATTCCATAAAAAGGGAAATAATATCTTAATGTTTGAGCCAGCAAGTACTTGGTAACATGAAATCAATGTGCTCATAAAAGATTACTCCCGTATATATATATATATGGTTTACAAGCTATATCATTAATACCAAGGACAAGACTTTACGTATTATAACCTAAACTACATGAGATTCTTAACCGGTGTCTACGACGAAATGTGTGTTACAAAATAAATCGGTCTGACCTGCTCGTGTATCTTCTCGATAGTTCCACGCGTCGGTGAGTGGGACGATGCTCGGTCGCAAAGGGGCGAAACACCCAGGGAGAGAGAACCAAGAAAAAAAAACCCTAAAAGAGCACAACTCCATAAGCAGAATTACTTCAATAAAACCAAAGACATACCTGTAGTTGTTATTCAGAGCTTTTCTATGTGAATTACTTTCGAATTTTTTACGGCGCTTTCTTTGATTAAATAATATGGTTTTCCAAATCCAATATCGGTGATATTTATTTAATAGTAAGTGTTACTTAATTCTGAATATCTCTTAATCCCTCTAACTGAGGAACCCGGACGCTGGTATTAAGCGATCGCCCTTTTCACCGTCTGATTCTATTTTGCCTAACGTGGTCAATACCTATGGACGAAGGGGATGCGAAGGAGAAACCTTCCAGAACATTCGAGAATAAAACCCAATCGACACGTAGATGACATAGAGTATAACGCGCACCTGCAACTCATCTATAGATGAGGCGAGAGTGAGTCAGACATTAAAGGATAACCTCATGATTTTGGTCTATGGCAATAATAAAAGTCGCCTATGCGGCTTACATCAAAGACTATTGAAATAAACTGCGTTCTACTATGTGCAATATTGACAATTAAAATAATTGAATAAATACCGAATATACGATAGTCACATTATATGAAACTGAATAGAAATGAAATACTAACAACTGCATTTGAAAATACATGATTTTAACAAAAAAACGAAAACTATACAGAGTTTTCGCAAATGAAACAATTTATTTAGAAAATGTAAATTAAACCATAACAGCGGTCATTCATTTGTTCCCCAATCAAATAATTTTTATTTTCTTAAATTACGAAACAATTTCTTATCATTAATCTGCATTATATAAACCAAGCCCAAAGGGCCCACAAGCAAATTTTCTGTATTAACACGTCTTTTTGTTACTCGTAGCGTGTGTTGGAAGATAATTTAAAATAAATTGTTTTGCATGTTTATAAACGTTGGAACTTGCATTATTACAGGCTAAATAAATACCCGTGCAGCATACTTTATTATTCAGTTAAATCGTAAACTGTATTAAAATTGAGATTCATTTACGATTCAAAAACATTATGCAATGTAAAGAGTTGTAAAATTTGAAATCGTCAATAACATAAAGTTGAATATGTCAGATAGAAACACATTCATGTAGTTATGTACATACATATATATGTATAAAACCAAAAACCACATGACAAACCAAATGGTTGATAAACCGAAAACATGAGGAACAAAAAATCAGATCAGGTTTTAAAAGTCCTTCTCTTCTATATTATAAAAATCCTGGAGCGTATACAAGGGGTACTAGGAAAGTTTTGCAATATGATGCAACAATGAATCGTAGGAAGCTGCTTGTTGCTGCATGTTGAGACATGTTCATACGTGCATAGTAGTCGCCGTACCATATCGATGGGCTCAGTTATTCATTAGCAGTTAGAGTATAAAGTGCTTGGGTTGGCATCGCAGGCATGAAATGAGATAAGGACAGTTTTGCGTTATAATTTCGTGCGTTGTTTAAACATAGACCAGTGCTTCGAAGTAATGACTCTTGCACTAGGTAATGTTTATCCACATCGCACAACGATATCCAAGTGGTATAGAGAATTCCAAAGGGGAAATGTGGCGGATGCTGAGAGGCCTGGAAGGCTACGAACGTCAGTTGCGGAAGAAAACGTAACTACTGTGAGAAAAATTCTTGGCGAGGACGGGCGACTGACCTACCAACAGATAGAGGGTACTTCAGGCCTAAATGCACCAACAATTCTTTCGATTCTGCATGATCATTTGCACGCGAAGAAACTTCGTTCTCTCTAGGTGCCGCATCGACTGACTGAAGAGCAGATAGCACTGCGTGTGACTTGGTGCCGGGAGATGCTAAAACAGTTTAATAAGGGACCAACATCGTGACAGGTGACGAGACTTGGCTGTACTATTACGATGTGCCGACGAAGCTCAAAACATAGTTTGGGTCTTTGATGATGAGGACACACCCGTAGTTGTCAGAAAATCCCGATCTGTAAAGAAGAAAATGATTGCTGTATTTTTCAAATCGATTGGAATTGTGGAACGCGTCGTTTTGGACACACAGAAGACAGTCACAGCTAAGTAGTATAGTGGTATACTGAAGAGTGCCTGCCTAAAATCATTGTATCTATGAAGAACCTGCAACCAAAGTCAAGAATGGACACCTGGTTCCTCCATCACGATAATCCTCCAGCTCACCGCGCCAAAGCCTGCGAGCACCCTCCCTACAGTCCAGATCTTGCTCCCTGCCACTTTGCACTGTTCCCACATGTGAAAATGAAGCTAAAAGGGAGGCGGCTTTCCAGTGATGAGGACCTTCTGCGGGCTTGGGACAAAAAGTGTGCTTTACTCCCTAGTGAAACTTAGCAGAACTAGTTTGAAGATTGGTTTCGGAGGATGGAGAAGTGTGTTGAGTGTAGAGAAAATTACTTCGAAAAAATTAAATAAACAAAGCTGTATTGCAAAACTTTTCTAGTACCCTTTGTAGATAAAGAAGTCTCGCCTCTTAATTAACGCATCTCGTATGTAGGGTATTCACAATTTTCATGAACTTTTTCTGAGAATAAGCAACCAATTTTTTCCACATTACTTTGAGATGTACAGACTTGCAAATATAAATTTAGAAAATGCTATATATTCTCATATAACTTTAATATCTTTGAGAAGGAAGATATTACCACCCTACCGTCTTGCTTTAATTTAACTAGTGTTCGCAACTTTAACAATTTGCTAATCTCATGATTTGTCTACTTCGCAGTGCACCTTGTATTATGCTAATAAGTGACGGCGATGATGCAGGAATTCTCTATTAAAGTAAGTTCTGTTACGGCATCATTCCATTAGTAAGTCACTGTAAATTACACAAAGCATATATTATAATTAGTTTAAATAAGGTAGTTACGAAAACTAAAATGAGTCTAGTCTACAGAAGAGAGATTCTAAACTTCTTTATAGTCGCCATATACTGCTTGTTTAATACACATGCAGTGCCCATACATTTTAAGTAGATGTAGCTAATATACAGCATGATTCTTCGTGTTTACAAGAAGAACTGATTGCATTCACTATAATTATAACCTTGACGGCGTTAATTTGAACAACTGCAATTTGGTAAAAAATCTGGGTGTATTATTCGATACACGTTTGATCTTTCGTGAGCATTTAGACGACGTAAGTTCGAAGGCTAGAAGTATCTTAGGAAGTACCCCATCAGTAGGAACATTAATATGGTTTCCACTTTGTTTCAATCATAAATGTCAGCTGGAGATAATTCAGAGGAAGTTTCTGAGGTTTAGGATCGACCATGTTTATCCTCAATGAAATGTTGACCACTCGATCTTGTTTCACGCTTTGGTATCCCATCACTTCAGAAGGATTCTAATTTTAACTGCTCTGTACATCGTATATGTAATGCATGTTTTTGAAGAAATTTCTTCTATCCGCGCGGGACTGGAACATACGATCTCATTCTCTCCGGGAACCTGCCATCACCATTAGACTACGGAGACAATTAATTCGAGTCTTTCTAATCTGTCATAAATTGCATTATGGCAACATTTAGTTAATCATCTAGTTATAAAATGAATCCATCTCCTCAGTTTAGAAGAATAAGAAGTAGTTTTTTACATAAGCTTCTTCACCACAACTATTGCCCTTAGCTTCTGCGAAGTATACCATTTTTACCACCAAGAAGCAAGACGCCAAGTTCCATTTTACTTGGCGTTTCCAAGAACAAATACCTTATTAAAGTCGCGAATATACAGGACGTCTCACGGCGACTACCTATTAGAATATTTCAGAGACTTCTTTGATTTGAATTTTGAAAGTTTGGAGAATTGATTTCTTAACATTCACCTTAATTTCTCTCATGAATAATAAATAATAGTAAAGCAATCTTCGCACAATTTCTTGAATTTAAAAACTATTGAATTAAACGAACTAAAAATAATTTTTACATATGCCTACCATTTTTTTTTCAACTGATGCATGACTCAAATAACTTAAACTTTGATGAATACAAATATCTCATGTTTACATCTTGTTTTTGTCATTGGACGAGGTATAGAATATCTTATAAATGCTTTTTAAGCAGTTCAATTCACTGCTTTTTACGTAATTGGGGAAAATATAACAGAGAAATGGTTTTACCAGTGGATTAGATCAGTTCACTTGAAGTAAGCGTAGAGCCTGTTCGTTGCGGTATCTGTATATCTATTGTGACAGAAATATAAATATTGACAGCAGAATCAAAGGCTTATATGTGAATATGTAAAATGTAATAATGGGTGTTTCAAATTGTGCGGTTTTCTTTTACGAATAAATAAAATATAGATGGCGCACTGAATTTGTCTGGGTATGTGGGCATTTATTGGGTTGGCAACTAAGTACTTTCGGTTTTGTAGTATAAAATAAAACACTTTTTTTTTAAACAAAGAATAGTTTTTAATCAATTACATATTTTCCATTTTGCTCAATGACCTTTTGCCATCTTTCTTTCAGCTGCTTGATTCCGCGCTCATAAAATTTCCGGTCCTTATCAGCAAAAAATTGAACCAGGTGCGAGTGAAGGTCATCGTCATTTGTGAAAGTTTTACCATTCAAAGAATTTTGCAAACTTCGAAATAAATGGTAATCGGATGATGCTAGATCAGGGCTGTATGGGGGATGTGGCATCACTTCCCAGTTAAGCTCCAATAGTTTCCCACGAGTTGCCAAAGATGTGTCAGGCCTTGCATTATCTTGGTGGAAAACTACACCTTCCCGATTTGACAATTCTGGCCGTTTTTCTTTGATTGCTTCATCCAGTTTTATTAATTGTTGACAGTAAACATCAGAATTAATCGTTTGGTTCCTTGGAAGCAGCTCAAAAAACACAACACCTTTGTAATCCCACCAAACTGACAGCATGATCTTTTTTGGATGCAATTAAGCTTTCGAAGTGGTTTGAGCTGGTTTATCGTGTTTGCTCCATGATCGTTTTCGAACTATATTACTGTACAGGACCCATTTTTCATCACCAGTGATGATTCTTTTTAAGAAAGGGTCGGTTTCATTTCGTCTAAGGTGCATATCGCAAAAGTTGATTCTTTGTGTTAAATGGATTTCTTTCAATTCGTGAGGTACCCAAATATCAAGCTTCTTAACTAGCCCAAGACATTTTAAATGTTTTTCAATTGTTGTGTGCGATACATGTAGCCTCTCCGCAACCTCTGGAACAGTTATATAACGATCCTCTTCAATTATGGCTTTGATTTGGTCATCAACTTCAGTAGGCCGACCAGAACGTTGCTCATCTTTGAGGGAAAAATCTCCAGGGCGGAATTTTTTATACCAATTCTGACACGTGCGCTCTGTTAAGCAATCAACACCATAAACTTCACATATCTTTTTGTGAGCCGCAGCAGCTTTCTTTCCTTTACTGAAATAAAATAGTAATATATGTTGAAAATGTTCGTTTCTGCACTCCATTTAAAATTAACCCACAACTAATAGCTTTAATAATAATCACTCACTACTTGCTTCTGAAGTTACGTCAATGTGACTAGTATCACGCGACAAACGGTAAAGTACAGCACTAACATACGTTACACAAAAAATAAAGCAACGCTCTCTATCAGTAAAAACCGAAAGTACTTAGTTGCCAAGCCAATAGAAAGTGTGATGTATGACATTTCTAAAAATGGCTTCGTACGCGGTACAACAATGCGTTCAAATTGTTGAATTATTTTATGAAAATCAGCGTTCTGTGAAAAGAATTTTTAGAAAATTACGTGAATTTTATGGTCTACATAATCGTCCATCTGAAAGCACTATTGGTAATTATTAAAGAATTTCAAGAGACCGGTTCCGTGGAAGATCAAAAAAGTGAAAAGTACAGTCGTAGTGGCCGTTCGCACGAAAATATTGGTTTGGTTCGTGAAAGTGTTGCTGAAGATCTTGAAATGTCTATTAGATGACGTACACAACAACTTGAACTTAGTGGATCAACAACATGGCGTATTTTACACAAAGATTTAGCTCTGAAGGCATATAAGGTTCAAATAACACAGGAACTGAAGCCATTACATCATTTAAACCGTCGTTCATTTGACAATTTCATTAATGAACAACCAGCTGATTTTTCTCAAAAAATAATGTTTTCCGATGAGGCCTTTTTGAACTTGGTGGCTATGTTAATAAACAAAATTGCTGTATCTGGGGTGAGGAAAATCCACGAATTATTCATGAGAAACCTATGTATCCTAAACGAGTTACTGTTTGGTGTGCATTATGGGCAGGTGGTGTAATTGGACCTTATTTCTTTGAAAATGCTGCTGGTGAAGCTGTAACTGCCAATGGTGATCAATATCGTCGGATAATAACCGAATTATTGTGACCTGAATTAATGAATATTGATCTAGAGGATATGTGGTTTCAACAGGATGGCGCTACACCTCACTTTCCACACAAATCAATTGATTTATTAAGAGAAAAAATTCCTGGACATGTAATTTCAAGAAAGGTTGATGTTAATTGACCACCAAAATCATGTGATTTGACACCGTTAGACTATTTTATTTGGGGTTATGTGAAAGTCAGGTTTATAAAAACAATCCACAATCAATTCTTGCTTTGAAAGATGAAATTATTCGTGTCATTGGTGAGATAGAGCATCAATTATGTTAAAATTCATTGAAAATTTTAACTAAAGAGTGGACGTCTGTGGAGCTACAAGAGGAGATCATTCGCTAGATATTATTTTTCGTATGTAAATGTCATAACTGATACTTCAATTACCAATAAAAAGCTTTTGAAAGTGAATGCAAATTATGTGTTTTATTTATTCTTTAAGGAAACCGCGAAATTGGAAACACCCTTTATTTTACCAAACTGACTAGCTTACATGTATTTCATTACATTAAAACAATGCCGCGTTTCAAAAGTTGTGATCGGAACGAACAATTAAAGTATTCTAATTTATGTGCATTTCAACAAGCTGTATATTTATTAGTTACCGTTAAAAGCAACTGACCATCAATAAATCTTATTTCCCGTCTAAGGAAATGTTAGACAGAGGAATCTGTATTAAAAATCGGAATCATTAAGAAAAAGAACGAATAGAACAAATTTACCTTTGTTAGGATTGGTGAGCCGAATAGGAGGAAGGAAGGAGGTAAGGAACGAGTATAAGGCATCGTTGTCCTTCTCCCAAGGAAACAATCTTTTAGAAAGCTCGCTAACCTGATGTCAGTAATTCGTCTCCTATTCTTCTTGTGCCTCTAAGTGTAACATGTTCTGTCAGTCCATCGATCCTTACTTCTTCTTCCGTTCTGGTCAGAGTGCTAAAGGGGGTGGGAATAGGGTTTTTAGGAATAGATAGAGGGCGACGTGGGCCAATCGGACAGGAAAATCTTGCTACACTACTAACCTCGTTTTACTAGTTTTTCGCTTTCGTTTTCTTTGTGAAGCAGAGACGTCGACTGCCGTGTTACTTTGCGTTTTTAGAAATTGGTTACAGCTCCTGGGAAGGGACAATCACTTTTTGTCGTTTGAAGCCTTTTTTCCTTTCCGTTGTTTATATTGACTTGTTGTTTTTATAGGACCGACAAACATGTACGTGAGGGTCCTTTGTCGAAATTTGCGAAAATTTTCGACACTACACGAAATTTTAACAAAAATTGATTTTTATACACACAGGTGCAATATAAAAGAGAACGTGCGTTGTTAAAATATATATTACTTATTTTATTTATACTGCGTTTTTGACAGTATCTATATCTTGTAAAGGGTCTTTCAAATTGCTCGTTCTTTCTTTAAGAATAATTAAAATGTAGATGGCGCCCTGAATTTGTCTGGGTATGCGGGCATTTAAAAAGTCTGATGTATGACATCTATAAAAATGGCTTCGTACATGGTACAACAACGTGTTCGAATTGTCGAATTATTTTATGAAAATCAGCGTCCTGTGAAAAGAGTTTTTAGAAAATTACGTGAATTTTATGGTTTACATAATCGTCCATCTGAAAGCACTATTGGTCGAATTATTAAAAAATTTCAAGAGACCGGCTCCGTGGAAGATCAAAAAAGTGAAAAATGCAGTCGTAGTGGTCGTTCACAAGAAAATATTTGTTTGGTTTGTGAAAGTGTTGTTGAAGATCCTGAAATGTCCATTAGACGACATTCACAACAGCTTGGACTTAGTGGATCAACAACATGACGTATTTTACGCAAGGATTTAGCTCTGAAGGCATATAAGGTTCAAATAACACAGGAACTAAAGCCATTAGATCATTTAAAACGTCATTTATTTATCAATTTCATCCATGAACAATCGGCTGATTTTTCTCAAAAAATAATGTTTTCCGATGAGGCACATTTTGAACTTGGTGACTATGTTAATAAACAAAATTGCCGTATCTGGGGTGAGGAAAATCCACGAATTGTTCATGAAAAATCTATGCATCCTAAAGGAGTCATTGTTAGGTGTGTATTATAGTCAGGTGGTGTAATTGGACCTTACATCTTTGAAAATGCTGCTGGTGGAGCTGTAACTGTCAATGGTGATCGATATCGTCGGATGATAACCGAATTTTTGTGACCTGAATTAATGAATGTTGATCTAGAGGATATGTGGTTACAACCGGATGGCGCGACACCTCACTTTGCACACGAATCAATTAATTTATTGAGAGAAAAATTTCCTGGACGTGTAATCTCAAGAAACGGTGATGGTAATTGCCCGCCATTGGCCATGTGATCTGACACCATTAGACTATTTTCTTTGGGGTTTTGTGAAAAGTCAGGTTTATAAAAACTATTCACAATCAATTCATGCCTTGAAAGATGAAATTATTCAAGTCATTGGTGAGATAGAGCCTCAATTATGTCAAAATGTCATTGAAAATTTTACCAAGAGAGTGGACTTCTGTGGAGCTGTACAGGAGGCCATTTGGCAGACATTATTTTTCACATGTAAATGTCATAACTGATACTTCAATTACCAATAAAAAGTTTTTGAAAGTGAATGCAAATTACGTGTTTTATTTATTCTTTAAAAAAACCGCGAAATTTGAAACAGCCTTTATAATAATCTGGGCAATAATAATACTTTATTATCCAACAGCATTGTAACTACCAATTACAGCATAACATACAATTAGAATCAAAAAATATATGTGATCCATATAAGAAATCCATCATATAGAAAAAGAAAAGCTATACAAAAATTCTATAAGAAATATAACAAAATCAATAACGAAAAGAAATCATAACTTGTTAATATTAAAAACTAAGTGATACCCAGTGGAACATAACAAAACTATAAAGATCATTAACTTACATTAAATTCTGAAATTAAAATTTTTTTCAGCCAGTACAGTGACGCAATAAACAAATCTATATCTGGTACGTAGACTTCCACAGTGGTGGCCCATACTATCTTCCTCTGAGCTTCCGGGCTGGAACCGCGTCACTGGTATAACTGCCGACGTTTCGGACCCACTCAGTTTCAGTGCGATAGACAGCAGCAGTAGTTGAACCTTGATGATGTCCTTGAAGATGTTCATTAGTCATTTAACCTTCTTAAACAGCTATTTACACAACGGTGTGCTGAACCAAAGTTCCAGTTATTACTTTAAACCTGTTACATATTATTTACTATGATGCGGACAGCTATAGAGCGCCGCCCGACTTGTCAACTCTACTTTTTATGCAAAGACGACTACGATTTTCTAAACGAGCCAGACTTTGTTTTCTTTAATGATTAACACTTCTTTGCTCTATGTTTGTTCTTTTCAGTCTCCCAAGCTTGTGTTCACAGGGAAGTTTACGCTATGTGTCTGCCCTGCGTTCTAGTATTTGGTAAGCCCATGAACTCGAGCTTGGCTCACCAAACCACTGATAGCAGGCAACAAAATTGGCAAATATATTTGCATACAAACCGTACCACCAATAATAGTAAAGACTGGTACCGAGGAGCTCCCCGGAGAATCCGGGCTCGACTGTTTAAGGACAACTCATGAGGACAGTGGTTGAAAGCATATAGGCTAGAGGTGTTTACTTTTCTCTCGTTGGTAGAGTAGCTGTATCTGCTCGAGTACTGACCTGCAGAGTCAATAGAGATTTAATTAGGTCTCCTTCCACCTGTATTGTGCCGATGGTTCCTCTAAAACTTGAAGCGCATAGGTAACTCGTTTCGTTTCTTGCGAGCGGGTGCACTGATTTGCGCGTATATCAATCCTAGTGTTATTGGTGATGAATGTGTCCTCACGGATTGGTGTCACCATACAAAATATCAATAGAGACATTACCCTAATCTTGTCTGTATTATTTAAACGTTGTCTTATTTGTATTTTATTGGAGAAAACCATTATTCGTTTGAGAAATTTTCAGGTAGAGATTTGATTAAAATTTTGCAAAAAAAGGGATTTTTTTTGTGGAAAGAATACAAGACAAATTTGAATATATTAAAGCTTATACTAACTACTTATGTTTTGTGCATTGCTCGTGAAATATACATATAATTTGGACACAAATTTCTTGTGAAAATTAGAGACTTTATTTTAACATTTATAGGGTGTCCCAAAATTAACGCAAGATTTGAATTTGTCGCCATTTGTGCAATAAAGTGTTGACAACCCTTAAAAAAATAATTCGACAGCTGATAGTCTAGGGTTAGTAAAAATGGAGCGTTACATGATAGAACAACGTGTCTTCATTATTCAAAATATTTCAAAAATAATGAAAGCTTGGCGGCCGCGATTCGAAAATTTCATACAAAATATGGTCGGAATAGTGTTTTAGCTTCGTCAATTGTGAAGAGATTAATTGAAAAATTCAAGGAGATGGAATCCGTTGGAGTCGCCAAACACAGTAGTCGTCCAAAAACAAACCGTTCAAATGTCAATATCGAAGCAGTGCGTGAGAGTGTCAGTGACAATCCAGGAATCTCAATTTGACGTCGTGGACAAGAATTGCAAATTTCAAGAAGCTCTCTACGGCGTATACTCACTAAAGATCTGTGTCTCCATGCTTACAAAATTCAATTAACAGAACAACTGAAGCCTAATGACCATGTACAGCGAAGAGAGTTCGTTAAATGGATTATTGAACATCAACAAATGGATGCTGATTTTTAGAGTAAAATAATCCTAAGCGATGAAGCACATTTTCACCTTAATGTCTTTGTTAATCACCAAAATTACCGCTTTTGGGGTTCACATGTGATTGTCGAAAGACAAATGCATCCACAACGTGTCACTGTTAGGTGTGGATTTTGGGCTGGAGGCATAATTGGACAATACTTTTTTGAAAATGAGGCTGGTCAAGCAATGACTGTTACTGATGGTCAATATCGCAACATAACACAGTTTCTTCTGCCGAAATTGGATAATATTGATGTGGCCAATATGTGGTTTCAACAAGACGGTGCCACATGCCATACAGCCCGTGAAATAATTCAATTCGATGATCAGAATTGGCCCCCTAGATCGTGTGATTTAACTTCATTAGATTTCTTTTTATGGAGTTACTTGAAATGGCAGGTCTATGTCAACAAGCCCACAACCACCCGTGCTTTAAAGGAGGAGATTCAACGCTGCATCAATGAAATTCAGCCGATCAGGAGTGCGTATGTGCAGGCAAAACCGTGGAGGCCATTTGCCCGATGTTTTATTCCATAAAAAACCCTATCCTATGTACTTTATGATTCAATAAAAAAATAACGATCAAAAGACTAAAATCTTGCGTTAATTTTGGGTTTTGACAGGACAATATTTGACAGGAAACAATTCTAAAAAATTACGCAGTTATTGAAAAATTAGTGATATATTCAGGCTTCTGAAAGATATTTTTTAGTTTCAAATACACAAAAAAATATAATGAAGTATACCATGAAAGAATACAGGTTTATTATATGTTATTTATGCAATTTCTTTCTTCAAAAATAAAATAAAATAAAATTTTAAAACGACCAAAAGCACTCCTTTATATTTACGAATCATGTTAATAATAATATTCCTCTGATGCGCTAATATTCAGACATTTTTTACTCCATTAGCGCCAGCGAAATGAAATGTCATTTTCATCTCATTGGGCAAGCTAATTTGGGTCACAGAGAAGTGGCGTTATTTTCAAAACTTTCGCAATGATACTGGTGCGGTTTATCATACACACCTACACAGGTCCCGTGCTCCATTAAAGTAGAAACTGTTAAAACAAACGACGCGAACTGATAATTATCAACATGATCTGTAAAATTACGTGCCTAATGCAATGGAACGGGTTTTCATCAGGTCCGAAAACCTCTATCGGATAAGGTAATCCATTCGACCGAAATGTTATTTAGATAAAAGGGAGATATTAAATGTTATGTAGCTCAAATGTATGTTCGAAATTAAAATTCGATTACAGATTTGATTGGCTTTGGTCGATTGTTTCCGTTATCTATTCAGAAAACAAAAATAAAACGGGTAAACCATTCTCATAAATATTAATTATATCTTTTTATTGTTATTTTATATTCCTTCTTTGGCCATTCTTTTTTAAACAACGAAACGATCAACATTTTAAAATTTGTCACAATAACGAACCCCACGTTTTGGGTGCCAAGTTATTAACAATGCTGTGATGTGGGAAAAGAAAAGGGCGCAACGAAATCGTCCTTAAAATTTTATTTAACAAACTTAAGAGAAAGAATATGTTACGCTTTGAATGCATTAAAATATAATAAATGAAAACAATATGTAATAACAATTAATTGCAAAAACAGTAACGAAGTATGTACCATAATTAAGCTGTAGATTTAAAATACACAAGGATTAAAAAAATAAAGTTGGTATCGAATAATAATAATACTCTTTATTCTAATGGATGTTTTTTAAGCTGCATGAGCACTGCCGATATCGATAACTATGGTTTGACAGCTGATAATGTCACAATTGTGTTGACATTTCTGTTTAGTAAGGTTTGGCAAGTCATCATCAATCGTTTATGCCAGAACAGCGCTTCCAAATTGTGGAAGTTCATAGAACCCTTCGTCCATTTTACTGTCAACATAATCGTCCTAGTGAGCAAGCAATTCGTACAGTTATTGATCGTTTTCGCACTAATTTTACTCTTCTCGATTCAAAACCATCAACGAGACAAAGAAATGTGCGTACCAAAGAAAATATTGCTGCTGTAGCGCGAAGTATTGAAGAAGTGGCCGAAATGTCGGTACGTCGTCGTTCTCAACTTGTTGGGCTTTGTCCTTCGACTACGTGGAAAATTTTAAGTAAGGATCTTGGCATACGTACCTATAAAATACAGCTCGTGCAAGAATTGAAGCCAAACGACCATAATTTGCGTCGCATTTTTGCTGATTGGGCTCATTTGAAGCCAGTCGTAGATGCGCATATTTATCAAAGAATTGTGTTTAGTGATGAAGCTCATTTCTGGTTTAATGGCTACGTCAATAACCGAAATTACCGTATTTGGAGCGAAGACAATCCCTAAGCTGTTAACGAATCACCTTTACATCCATTAAAATTGACCGTTTGGTGCGGTTTACACTTTGGCGGCATCATCGGTCCTTATTTCTTTCGAAATGAGGAAGGAGCTGCTGTTACGGTGAATGGCGACCGCTAACGAGTCATGCCGACTGAATTTTTGTTTCCAAAAATTAGTCAGCTAAATATCGACGACATTTGGTTCCAACAAGGCGGCGCAGCTTGCCATACAGCGCGCTTAACAATCGATTTATTGCAAAATCAATTTGGAGACAACTTTATTTCTAGAAGTGGTCCTGTTCACTGGCCTACTCGTTCTAACGATTTAGCGCCTCTAGATTACTTTTTATGGGGCACTGTTAAGTCATTGGTTTATGCCGACAAACCAGCAACTCTTGAAGAATTGGAAGCCAATATTCAAGCCACCATTGACGCCATACGGCCAGATTTATTGGAAAAAGTAGTCAATAATTGGACTCATCGAATGGACCATGTAACTCGTAGCCGCGGTGGATATATGCCGGAAATTATATTTAAAAAATAAATGCCATGAGATTATCTACCAGATTGTAATAAAAAAAATTTCATTCCAGCAATATTTCTTTATTGTATTATCATTTTAAGTTCTCAAACTCTTAAAAAAACACGTTACAATACAATAAGTATAAAATATGTCAACAATAAGTAGTAATTTTCAAAAAATCGTTAACTTCATATACAAAGACTGGTCAAAAATTTGGCTCGTAGACTTCCTTGATGGTTATCCTTACTTTTTTCATCACAGCATCTGAGCTGGAACTGCATCTTCGATAATTCTTCTATCGATGTTTCGTCACCAGTTATATGTGATATAGGGTGAGCCATTGGTTGGTTTCTTCTTAAACAAATGCTATTCAACAATGACAGCTATTTCGCTCTCCAAAAAGTGACAGAAGCTCAATATCATATCTCCGCGGTACGTCGTCGGCAACAGCAGCGATGTTCTCGGTCGAACGAGCAATACTAGGCCGACCATTTCTTGCGACATCTGTAATGGAACCAGTTTGCACGGGGCACTCAGCCAAACGCTTAACTGCTCTAGCACATGGAACCCGACGAGGAGGAGAACGACGACGAAATTCATGCTGAGCTGAAACAACAGACTGAAAATTTGTCAAAAAGCAGTAACAATAATTCCATGTTCTTGAGGTGTGTATCGATCTATGGCTTATTGACAACCAATTCTCTATATTTCTACATCATAAATGTCAAAGCTCAGTGACATTTGGCGCCATCTGCAAAAATGGCAACCAATTCAAATTATGACATTACTTTTGAGCCACCTGTTATTATTATTATTATTTTATCATTTTTAACGTTTCAACAATATCTTTCCTTACTACCTTCTTGAGTGTTAAAAAGGAATCATTCTATTATTAATAACACCCTATCAACTACATATGTTTCATCGAATTCACGAATCGTCAGGTTGATTTGTGTTATTAATGAACGATTCCTTCAGAGTGCTTATCATATCATTTCGATACAGAAAATAATGAATAATATCATATCTCCCTCTCTCGACCAATACATAAATGTATTGACCGACAAAGCAAGAACGCTTCTATCTCACAGATCGGAGACCATGCCTCGAGAGAGGGAGATATGATATTATTCATTATTTTCTGTATCGAAATGATATGATAAGCACTCTGAAGGAATCGTTCATTAATAACACAAATCAACCTGACGATTCGTGAATTCGATGAAACATATGTAGTTGATAGGGTGTTATTAATAATAGAATGATTCCTTTTTAACATTCTTTAATTGGCATAAAGCCTAGATGTAAGTTTCTGTCTATTACACACTGGAGGCATGGTCTCCGATCTGTGAGATAGAAGCGTTCTTGCTTTGTCGGTCAATACATTTATGTATTGGTCGAGAGAGGCAGATATGATATTATTCATTACCTTCTTGAGATTAATAACAACCTACATCTTAAGAAACATATGCGTCACATTTTTCTGTTTTAACACGTGTTAGTTTAAAATTAACACGTATTAAAATATATTTAAAAACTTTCGCTTATTCAATTACATCCATTTCATTTCAATGCCCCTTCATCGCTATAAACTAAATAATATTCCCATCAATTCTATAAGAATTTTCTTTTAATATTTATCTGTTTTTGTTGATTATAAATGAAGGAAAACTAACATAAACGAATAAATCATTCACTCCGAATAGTGTATGCTTATCAATTTTATTATTCAAAATATAATTTGATCAGTTTATATTACCGCTTTTGAAGTTTCGTGAAATATATTGTCAGTAAATAATTCATGCTACATGAAATCACCATTTCGTTCGATTTATTTATTATAACGACAATCGTACCACTTCCAAAATAAAATTTCACGTACATCAAATCATCAATCAAGTCACTTCCGTCCGTATTTACCGGCACCGCGGGAAATAAATAATGATGATATCACCTGAGCGAGGAGGCAAGGCAAAAAATGTTCGAGCAAACATCAATAACTACAGATGTAAAAATATATGTATGTATATATATATACAGTTGATTCAATAAAATTTTACTATCGCGGAAGAAGTAAAATTTTAAATATATCATTCGTTCTCAAACGTAAATGTACACGTTCGTGCGAAAGTTGTTTTTTTTTTGTTTATTATATGTACATAAGTATAAATCTCTTATCAGGTTTCCTAATAGGGACGTAGTAATTTTGTATTTTAATACGTACGCCCTCTTGAACGTTTTTCATGATTTGTCAAAGCCAAAATATCAGTCAAAGTTAACATTTTTATCGTGGTAAAGTTCAGGAATGAGTAACGTTTGAAAACAATTAAAAATTACTTACTCCAATTCTCGGTCGTAATAATCGTCCCACCAGATAAGCTATGCATGCTATAGTGGATAAATTCGGGTCAAAATATTGCCTATTGGTTGTTCCTGTGTCAGTGAGACAACGCGTCGGTCGAACTACCGAAAATATGACAACCGTAAGTACTTCAGTTCAAAACGAGCTAAATTAGTCGATTTCCCGCCGTTCATAGGATTTGGGAATCTCTTAAACCACATTGTGGTGAATTTTGCGTAAAGATCTTAGCTTGCACCCTTACAAGATCAAATTAACTCAAGAACTGAGGCCTCTTGTACATTTAAAGCGCCGAAACTTCTCCGATTGGGTTCTGCTAAAGTTTGAAGAAATCCTGAATATCATCGAAAAATCATCGTCAGCGATGAAGCTCATTTTTGGCTTAATATCTTTGTTAATACAACAACAAACGACAAACCCACATGTGCTTCAAGAGACTCCATTAGAACCACAAAAAGCGATTGTGTGTGTGGATCCGTTTTACTTTTTTAATGTCATTCATCTTAGTTGAAGTAAAACAATTTTTAAAAATCATGTGAAACGAATATAGTGTACGTTTTGGCTTTCAGCCCTACGGATCACGTGCGGAATTTGTTTTCGTACGGGTATTTTTACCGTAGTTTCCCAGATGCAACACTGTTTATATTTTCTACTGATGATGACAACTTAGTTGTCGCAATACGTCTACAGAATGTGGCAAGGGGTTATATATCAACCTTCAGTGAACATCATCAATATATATACAGTCTGTCGCGGAGAAAACCTAACTTTATTAAAACAGTAATTATTAGAGGCGCCATCTATTAAAAAAATATGCGTCGGTGAGGTAGATCTTTTACCAATACTATATCAAAATATCGAGAAATTTGCATCATTAAAAACAGAGAAATTGCGCGTAAAGGATCAGCGTGTATTTGGCATTGGTCGACAAAGTTTTAACATAGAGCAAACATCAAGTTCTGTTTTAAACTCGGTAAATAGTTTACTGAAACGTTTAATTTGATAAAACAAATGCATGGTGATGCGTGTTTATTACATACGAGTGTATATGAGTGCGTGTTGTTGTTGTGCGTGAATTTATCAGAAATGAGTCAAAATCCTCATTGCAATGCTTGGGGAAGGAATTAAATATTTCCAAAGATTCAATTTATCGCATTTTGAAACAACAGAAAAGATTTGCCCAAGGTTTGTACCACACAAGCTAACTGATGATCATAAATTGCTCCAAATTCAGCTTTGTAGAGACAAAATTAAAGATTCAAAAAAGGAGGAAACGTCAAGTATTCTATCGTAACTGGCGATGAGACGTGATGTTTTCAATATTATCCGGAGACCAAGGCTCAAAGCTCTGAATGGAAGCATCCAAGCGAAGAAAGACCGAAAAAAGCTGTTTGGAGAAGCCAATAGTGAAGAAAATGTTGATTTATTTTTATGATTCGAAAGGCATAGTGCACAAAGAGTTTGTACTAACTGGTCAAACAGTCAATACTGAATATTATCTTGGCGTTATGAAGCGTCGTTTGGCGTGTATTCGTCTTGTGCGTCCTCAATATCGTGAAAATGGTAGCTGGCGTTCGTTACATGATAATGTACCATATCATCGCTCCACGCTTATCACTTTTTCTAACTGCAAATCGCATTTTAACCATCTACCATTCACCATATTCACCGGATTTGGCCCCTGTTATGTCTATCTATTCTCCAAACTAGATTTTCCGATGAAAGGTCAGCGTTATGCCGACTTCGATGCCATTAAAATGGTGTCGACAGCGATCTTGAAGAACATCTCTAAAGATGAACTTAAACATTCATCAACATGTTAAGCGACCGTGCAAAACGTTGTATTGAAGCCAAAGGAGAGTACTTTGAATAAAATATATGAATTTTACCAAAATAGTAAGCTTTCGTTTTTATTTTAAAAATGTTCGGTTTTCTATGCGACAGACTGTGTATTTAATACTAGTTGTTAATACGTTGTACACACAAATGTTTATAATTAGTTACAAGTTGACTTGATTAATAAATTTAATTTTTTACACGGTCAAATCGAAACGTACTTAATTTAAATGAACACGCACTCATTAAAAATCAACCATCGCTCACACAAATGCTATAATAATATACAATACGTATGTCCTATTTTATCCATAAACTCCCTATGTATTAATTTTTGCTGAATTCGTATTTATATATCTGAATATTATTATATATTACTCTGGAACTAGTAATTCTAGTAAGTCAATGTCTATTAAGTAAACATGTTAAACAACAAAATATTATAAATTACTAAACGCGATATATACATACATACATATGTTGGTTAATGTAATTTATTAGTGCAGCAAAACATCGAAAGTTACTTTATCTGCTTAAAACCAATAGTACGCAGTATTCTATCGTTAATACGTGTAATTTAATATTTACTAATTATAAATTGTCACCTCTCTAGCAGAGAGTTAGGGAGGGCTTCTCTTTACAAAATGATCTCAAATGGGCACCACACTATTAAAATCCCCAAGAGTCATCCACCAATATTGAAGCAAAAAATATTGAAGAAATAAGCGCAGGTCATACAACCATCATCCAATGATTGAGATGAAATGAAGAAAAATTAATAAAAGAAAGAAAAAAGAAAAGTAAATAATCTATTAATTTATTGATGTAATATAATATATCGGTGTTTTTTTTTTGAAAGTTTGAGAACTTAAAATGATAATACAAGATAGAAATATTGTTGGAATGAAATATATTTCATTATAATCTGGTAGATAATTTCAGGGCATTCATTTTTTAAATATGATTTCCGGCATACGTCCGCCGCGGCTACAAGTTACATGGTCCATTCGATGAGTCCAATTTTTTACTACTTTTTCCAATAAATCTGGCCGTATGGCGTCAATGGTGGCTTGAATATTGGATTCCAATGCTTCAAGAGTTGCTGGTTTGTCGGCATAGACCAATAACTTAACATAGCCCAATAAGAAGTTATCCAGAGGCGTTAAATCGCACGAACGACGAGGCCAGTGAACAGGACCACTTCTGAAAATAAAATTGCCACCAAATTGATTTTGCAATAAATCCATTGTTAAGCACGTTGTATGGCAAGTTGCGCCATCTTGTTGGAACCAAATGTCGTCGATGTTTAGCTGATTAAGTTTTGGAAACAAAAATTCAGTCAGCCTGGCTCGATAGCGCTAGCCATTCACCGTAACGGCAGCTCCTTCCTCATTTCGAAAGAAATAAGGACCGATGATGCCTCCAGCGTATAAACCCCACCGAACAGTCAATTTTAATGGATGTAATGGTTATTCTTTAATGGCTTGAGGATTGTCTTTGCTCTAAATACAGCAATTTTGCTTATTGACGTAGCTATTTAACCAGAAATGAGCTTCATCACTAAACGCAATTCTTTGATGAAAATGCTCATTGTTGGCCAGTTTCAAATTAGCCCAATCAGCAAAAATGCGACGCAAACGATGGTCGTTTGGCTTCAATTGTTGTACGAACTGTATTTTATAAGCACGTAAGCTAAGATCCTTACGTCAAATTTTCCATGTAGTCGAATGACAAAGGCCAACAAGTTGAGAACGACAACGAATCGACAATTCGGCGTCTTCTTCAATAATTCGCACTACAGCAGCAATATTCTCTTCGGTACGCACATTTTTATGTGTTGATGGTTTTGAATCGAGAAGAGTAAAATTAGTGCGAAAACGATCAATAACTGCACGAATGGCTTGCTCACTAGGCCGATTATGTTGATCGTAAAATGGACGAAGTGCTCTATGAACTTCGCGAACAGATTTATTTTTTTTAAAGTAAATTTCCACAATTTGGACGCGTTGTTCTGGCGCTAAACGATTCACGATGATTTTCCAAACCTTACTGAACAGAAATGTCAACACAGTTTAACATTATCAGCTGTCAAACCATAGTTATCAGTATCGGCAATTCTCATGCAGCTTAAAAACATCCATTAGAATAAAGAGTATTATTATTGTTCGATACCAACTTTATTTTTTAATCCTTGTGTATTTTAAATCTACAGCTTAATTATGGTACATATTTCGTTACCGTTTTTGCAATTAATTTCATATCATTACATATTATTTTCATTTGTTATATTTTAACATGTCATGCAGCTAAAAAATCACCCGTTAGTTCATCATCAATTTGTAGCGTCTTCGGAATATGTATTTAGCTTACAGATGTTATATTCTTTGTGATAACACAGGCTTGCAAAAGCATACTTTTTTAAAATGGTTTTAACTTTAGTCAGTTTTTTGTGTGTTTTTTCAGTGCTGTACTCAAAAACGAAGACCGTTTTTTTTTCTACTACGTAGGATTCTCTCACAATAAGAACAGATATATTTCAGGAATAGTAAGCCAAATACAAAAATTATGGAATGTATATTTCATTAAAATCATAAATAACCAAATATTTTGTATAAAAACGACACAAAATTAATGAAACTGAATAGTCCTTGTAGTATCGTTTTCGCCTGCCATCAAAACTTCGTTGTGTGCTTCTTCTGCTGTAAAATCGCTGGAGTCGTCTCTATCCAACATCCAGCAGTAGTCCACTGCCATGTTAACAACGCACCTTTATTGATATCGCTTTTCCATTTCCTTTATATCTTGGTGAAATCTTTCACCTTGTTCCTCGCTGACAGCACCAATATTCTCTGGAAAATAGTCTAGGTGTAGGTGGAGAAAATGTACTGTTAAGCATAGCTTGGTGCCTAAATTCTTGAAGCCTTCCAACATTTCAGCTACAATGACCTTGTAGTCACGAGCCTTTCCGTTCTCAAGAAATCTAGTTACATATTTAAAAAATACCCATACTGCTTTTTCTTTTGGGCCCATTATTGTCTCAAAGCTGTCGTCCTCCATAAGTCTTCGTATCTCAGATCCAACAAATACTCCTTCTTTCAACTTCGCGAGGTTTATCTTGATCACTTAACTTTATCCTAACGTAAGTGAAGGAAACTTTTTTAATGAAATCGGAAATATTTCTTTGCTACTTTTTTAAAATATAATTACCACAACTGTCGCAGAAACAATTGGGTGAAGTAAGACATGCTCTAGGAGCCATTGTAAATTATAATTTACGTTGCTGATTATTAAAATAGTTATTAAAATCCAACAAAAAAGGTAAGTTGGCAAATAAATCATTGAACTCATTCCAAAATGATGAATTAAGAATCGAACTAAAGGGTCTTCCAATAAGAAGTTTCATTTTGATATGTAAAAAAAACGAGTATTTTTAAGCAAAATCATCGGATGTTTATTTAATTGTAAAGAGGAATGTATGCCATAAATAATGGAAAAAATATCAGCCAAACGGCCGCCATGGCGACGCTTGCAGGACCATATTCTTTTCATGAAATTTTCCATCACCGATTCGCACATTTGCGGCTGTATGTCCTCAATAACTCCGAATTCCAACGTCGAGGTCTTGAATCGATTGTGGGCTATTGAAATAGACCTTATCTTTCACGTAGCGCCAAAGGAAAAAGTCTAAAGGTGTTAAATCACAAGATCTCGGTGGTCAATTGTGATCGCCTCTTTGAGAAATCACACGGTCAGGAAATTTTTCACGCAAAGGAGCGATGGTATCGTTACTTGTGTGGTACATAGCGCCGTCTTGTTTAAAATAAACATCGTCCACATCAATATCTTCCAATTACGGCCATACAAACGCATTATTCATCGTTCGATAGCTTAATCAATTCACCGTAACAGTTGCTCCGGCATCATTTTCGAAAAAGTAAGGTCCAATGACCCCGCCAGACCAAAAACCGCACCAAATAGCTACACGTTGAGGATGGAAAGGCTTTTCAACATTAATTCTTGGGTTTACCGAGCCCCAAATGTGACAATTCTGCTCGTGAACGTAGCCTGCAAGGTGAAAATGGGCCTCATCATTCAAGATGATTTTTCGATGAAATTCGGGATCAGCTTGATGCATTTTAAGGACCCAATTAACAAAGACACGACGTTGTTGATGGTCGGTAGGCGTGAGTTCTTGTGTTAACTGAACTTTAAAAGTCTTAAGACCTAACTCTTTATGCAAAATACGGTGTAATGTCATTTATGGAATGCCCAATTCCAAAGATCGACGAGAAATGGACAACCCTGGGTTTTTCTCAACACCATGGGCTACAACAGCAATATTCTCAGTTGCTGTTAAGCGACATGCCCGAGTTCGATTCTTCACATCACTAATTCAACCCAACTGCTCAAATTTTTCACCAGTTTCACTATTGCTGGCCAAGAAGGTAAGAAGGTTCTTCACGACGACTCAAAAATGCTTTGTTTTGCGAACTGTGACCGCGAAATTTTCACAATTTTTGTAGTGAGTTTTGATAATTTCAATGCGTTGCTGAAGCGTATATCGTTCCAATTTTATTAATGGCGTAGTTTTTACTTGTCATCTGTCAAGTATTTACATGGTTGAGTCATGACAACTGTTAAAATGACGGGCTATTGAAAACGAAATGTCTTATTGGAACACCTTTTAATACACGGTGAAACCCGCTTATTGGAATACTCGTATTGTCCGCCAAGATTAGTCCTATATGCGGATTATTCCATTATCCGTTTTTAACTTATTTTTTGTTATTACTAGTAAGTTAAGTATGTATATACATACATACTTCGTATTCTTTATATCTGCGATTTTATAACTATGAAATTAACTTCAGTATGATACTGTAAATTTATGTTGCGATTTTCATAAAATGTATTTAAGAATACATACAAAAGAAATAAAACACATTTCAGCGTCATACATAATTTTTAATTGATACTATTTTTTTTATTTCAAACTCTCCACTTCCTTAACAAAATAATCTGTAATTTTATTTTGTTTTCTTTCTTTACACAAAATATCAGTGATTTGGTTATCTAATGCATAGAAATGTGCAAAATTACAATCAGTTTTTGATTCTAAAAAATTACGTATAGTGTCACATGCTAATTTCACTTCTTGAGATGATGGCGCGGTTGATGGAGTATCCTTTGAATATGTATTTTCACGTACAATTTTTTTGAATGAAATTTGGGAACTTTTCCATCTGTAAACCACCCATTTGTTGCTTGAAAATTTACACTACCCAGATTTTGTGCAATCTTTTCGGCTCTTTCCTTCAAAATGGGTCCGCTAAGTGGAACTTTACGCGCTCTTTTTTCCATAATCCAATGATTTAAAGCATTTTCTACGTCAGCATTCTTCCCGTTGCGTCTTCGTTTTTGAGTAGATTTAAAATTATCACGCCAATCACTTAAAATACTGTCTTTTCTTTTTAACAATTTACTCACTTGTGCTTAAGACACACCAAATTTTTTGGCAACATCCAACTGACTGCAAGTTGTTTCTTCTAAAAACTCAAGCAATTTTACTTTTTCCTTCAGAGCAAGGTCTTTTCTTTTCAAGTTTGTCGAAGAAGCCATTTTTCACTCACTTTCGATTGCAATGTCAAATAATAAACTGACCACAAATATAGAAATTTCCTGCTTTTAAAACCTCCGAAAAAATTTATATTGTATGTATGTAATTCGCACAGAATCAACCATTATCTAATTACTGTTTAAAATTACTTAGGTACAAGATTTTATTGCAATACGTAATTATCCGAAGATTGTCTGTAATTATGTACATAATAGCTTTCTGAAAGTAAAGTAAACATTCATAGTAACTTTTGGTTTACATCCACCTTTAGTTAAGCAGGTAGAGAAATTTATCCTTTTATGAAGACAAAATCGCATTAATATTCTTAGAAACACCATTCCTTTACCCAATATATTCTATTAACCGAATAATTTTGTTAATACTTAAAGGGAAATGGTTTTGTTCTTGAGATTATAATTCCTTTAACCGATATATTCTATTAAGAGGGTTTCCAATAAACGGGTTTTACTGTATTATATAAGAATAACCTCCTAGAATAAGATAATGTAACAATACAGAACTGTAATAAAATAATTCAATTAAATTGCCAGTTGTAAAATAAGAAATTAAAGTAAAAAAAAACTGTCAAGGGTGTGAAAGTTATCTAATTATATTAGGTGCGCAACTAAGTTCTCGCTGTTTTTCAAGAGATGGCTCCAGTAGTAAGTGCTGGTCGATTGTGACAGAACCAAAACGTCATGAACCAAGCTTAGACATATGGTAAACAAACCGCTTCGACACATTAGTGATTTTGTTTTTGCGTCATATACTTTTGGTTGTGTGAAAATGTCCGATTTTGTGCCAAATAATCGTCATTTGCGAGAAGTGTTGCTTTTCTTCTTTCAGTCGAAGAAAACGGCGACTGAAGCGCATCGAGAACTCCAAAAAGTTTACGGAGATGCTACTCTAAGTGAAACAACGTGCCATGATTGGTTCCGTCGCTTCAAAGAGGGTGATTTCGATGTTGACGACCGTTAGCGTGAAGAAAGGCAAAAAACCTTCAAAGACGCTGAATTGGAGGCATTGCTCGATGAAGATCCATGTCAAATGCAAAAAGAGCTTGCTTCAGCATTAGGAGTTATCCGCCAAGCCATTTCCCAGCGATTGCATGCGTTGGGAATGATTCAAAAACAAGGAACTTGGGTTCCTTATGATTTGAAGCCAAGAGACGTTGAGCGTCGTTTTTTCGCCTGCGAACAACTGCTTCAGCAGCAAAAAAGGAAGGATTTTCTTCATCGCATCGTTACGGGTGATGAAAGATGGATTCATTACAGCAACCCAAAGAGAACAAAATCATGGGGACTGCCCGGTCATGCTTCTACGTCGTCAGTTCGGCCGAATATTCACGCTGCGAAGGTTTTGCTGTGTATTTGGTGGGACCAGGGCGGTGTTATTTATTATGAGCTGTTGAAACCGAACGAAACCATCATTGGAGAACGGTATCAAACTCAATTGATGCGATTGAACCGAGCACTGCGCGAAAAGCGGCCACAATCCGAGCAGAGGCACGAAAAAGTGATTCTACAGCATGACAACGCTCGGCCTCACGTTGCCAAACCCGTTAAAACCTACTTAGAAACGCTCAAATGGGAGGTCCTACCCCACCCGCCATATTCCCCAGATATTGCGCCCTCCGATTATTACCTGTTCCGTTCGATGGTACATAGTCTGCCTTATCAGCAGTTCCGCTCATATGAAGACATCCCAAAATGGCTTGATTCGTGGATAGCCTCAAAAGAAGAACACTTCTACCGTGACGGTATTCGAGCTCTGCCAGAAAAATGGGAAGAAGTTGTCGCTAGCGATGGGAAATAATTTGAATGATTTATTTGTAAATATTTTTTCACAATAAAGTTGCATTTTCATCAAAAAAGAACAGCGAGAACTTAGTTGCGCACCTAATAATATCCATAAAGATTTTAAGACAATAATATAAAACGGTGTTCACAAAATATGGACAAAACAATAAACTAGACTGAAAATAATACAGTCAAGCGACAAAGTTTCTGTCATCCATATCCTACAAATTATATCGGGTATTTATTTCTGAATTTACTTGTGTATACCTAGGCGAACAATATTGCTTTATTGCTTGTTTATCAAGCTTAAACATAATTCTCCCTGTACAAACAATGAAATATTAATACTTATTTATGCTTCTATGCCTTGTATATTTTATAAAAATCCTACTAATTCCCTAAAATGCTAAATTATCCTTAAATTAACGATATACCCTATAATTATGATATATACACTAATCGGGTACTTTAAGCGCGCTTTTTGAAAACATAATTACACTAATCAAAATGATTTAAAGTACTGACGAAAAATTCCACGGCGCCATTTTCTATACAGCAATAAATCCACTCTAAAAAACCCCGAGAGGTATTTATTTTAACTTACGCCCGGTGAACATAACGAGAATTCACCCCCGCTCTGCCCTGTACCCCCACGAGCCCCAGCAAAAAGTAATTTAATATATAAACGAGTTAAGCCTTGAACAGCCTTAAAATTATTATGTCGGCCTGTCGTTAGTACAAGAGGGCACAAAAGCGAAAGAGAGAGAGAGAGAAACAGATAGGTATAATACATAAATATATACAAACGTAGTAAAGTAAAGAAAAAAAAAGATGTAATACCACAATTTCGGGCCAGATTAAGCGTATAATGCGATGAATGTAAATTTCAGGAAAATGCAAAATCCTCAGCAGGTTTTAAAAGTCCGTTATATCTGCCGTATTTACCAGGTCGTGCAAAGTCGTTCTGTTTGGACATTCTGTTTAAAATCGTCAGGACACTGTCATATTTTTTACGAGGGAATTAAATACACTTTCAGTGTTTTTTTCATTTCTGTAGCGCAAAAATTACATCACATTATTACACTTTCAAATGTATTTTGACTATGCTCGAAGAATAGGAGACAGTTCCATGCCATTAAATCAAGAACATCTACGAAAATGTGTTGTAAAAATGTATTCCCAAATGCAGTACAGATTATAAGACAACCATTGATGGTTTCAAAAACAACCGACCTATACCTACGTCGAGAAAATGCATAAATTGATTTTAATCTACTGCTATGAGATTACTTGAATATCTCAAATTAACTAATATGTTAAAAGCGGACTTATTGCTTTGAATAAGTATCAATAGGCTATTTGACTAATTTTGGGAAATTGTTTTAAATTATTGTTTATTACATAATAAGGACATATCATTGATATTTCCGACATATCTATTGTATTATCAATAAAAATCAATGTTGAAGTTTAAACGTCCAAGACCGCGCCAAAAACGCTGTTTGTGTAATGGCGCTGGTCATATGGCATGCGTGACGTCACAGGCTAGGACGGGATAAGTAAATCTAGTAAATCAAGAAGTAAACCTGTATAAAACGGCGTCGCTGAAGTTAATTTCATGTTTTCTTCAAATTTATTGGATAGAATGGGGTATAAATGGTGTGTAGTGCCACAATGTACAAATACATCTATAAAGAGTCCACACAAACTGTTTGTTTCTGTTTCAAAGAATCCCAAAAGACGAAAAATGTGGTTACAATTAGCTCGAAGAGACCCAAAGAGTATATTACCGCATACAAATGTTTTTATGTGTGAAGATCATTTTGACGTAAGTAATATCACATTTAACTTGACATATTATACTAGATATTAGTTAAAAGTATCGGTTTTTGTAAAACGAGATCTATATCTATAACATTGCAACATCTATAACCCCACTCTATAGGATTTGAAATATTTTCTGTTACATTGTTAGATTTTTATAGTTTTCTGTGCAGTCCTGTAATCATCACATTAGTATGTTTAAAATCATGTTGATATTTTAGCAATTCACAGTTATCAATTTTCCTTTTCTTTGCTTCTGAAATAAATTCAGTATAAAGAGCGGATGTACTTGGCCTATGAGGTACTTCTTTTTTGGACATCTGCCGCACTGTGATGAACTTCAGAGTAGTCCCTACTTTAGACAATGTAGGCTTTTTCCAATAGCGCTCTACGGAAGTAGATGCAGGTTCCTCGGTGCGACGATGGACCCACATCAAAAAAGCAACTGCATGCTTGCATCCTCCAGCTGAAGCAGCACAGTCGTGGCATCGACAGCTAATAATTTCGTTGTCCTTTTCGTTTATTACCATCGTCACACTGTATGCTTTTGTTCTAACTTTATGCTCTGGACACACCTTACACTTAACTGTGCAAATCTCACGGTTCCGGTGTAGTTGGACGTAACCGATCGCATCGTCACCATAGGATTCCCTTGCAGACCTGTGAAAGAAAAGCAAGAACGATTACAGAGAAAATTTACAAGACATATCTTGTATTTATCAACATAACCTAAAATGATCTGAATGATCCTACATAGTGGTTAAGGTTTATACGTGGTACTTACACCGCTGTTTTCACATTTTTAAATTCTGCAGCATAGTAATCGGCGTTATTCTTAAAAAAAAGTGCAACCATAAATGCGTCTATCTTAGGTAAATTGCTGTTATCAGCTCGCACAAAATTTAACTCCATTATGAAGTCCGAAACGAATACAACTAGGAATATTGTATGATATCGAAAATTATCAGAAAACTGCTTTAGAAATAGCTCAAAGATCCAATCGCTAATGAAATACCATTACTGGAAATTACACCCAAAAAGCTAAAACGTGAATGAATGTCAACTTGTTTCGCCAGTATCGCCGTGTATGCTAGCCTATGACGTCACCAGAGTTGCCACCAATGACATAGTGTTCCCGTTACAGATAAAATTTCAAAAATTATGAGATTGTTTTTTGTGTAATTTGTCAAAGATAAACATAATTTAGTATAAAATACAGTGAAATATGTTCTTTTACGATATTACCCGATAGGATGACCACATATTGTGGTATATTTTCAATGTAGTCAAATACCCTATTATTGGTAAACTACTCCAGCGTTCCTCTATAGTCTAAAGAGGTATTCACTCAACTGATTCCCTTGCTAAATAATTATTTACTTTTTTTAATTACAAAATATTTTTTACGTGTCATCACTATCTTGCTTTTACATAAACTGAGCCTACGAGGTCCGCAAGTAAATTGTTTCTTTTAACATGTTTCAACTTGCTGTTGCTGACTTGTGTTGTCAGATAGTATGGGATAAATGCATTTGCTGTTAGCACAAGTTCGAACCTGCTTTATTATAAGATGTACACAGAAGACAAAAGACAAGAAAGAAAGTACAGAAATTTTGGAAAGAAATATATTTACTTTTCAACATAATCTCCTTTCAGCCCTATATACTTTTTCCAGCGATGTTCAATAAGTTCGATATCCTTTTTATAATAAGAATTGTCTTGCTCCTCAAAATAGCCATTAACTGCCGACATCACTTCCTCATCGACGAAATTTAGAAATTCGAAAAAAAGAAGTATGGATTTTCGACGTTTTAATGCTTCTACTTTATGTATTCGGACCCGCTGATTACGAAAAACGTAACAGAAATGCCCTACCTTTTCCGGCGGAAATGAAAAAAATAAAATGTCGATTTTCGCCATTTCTATGATCCTACCTTATGTATTTTGATCACCTGATTAAGAAAATACCTCTATCTGGAATCGTATCTCTCTCCGTTTCGGAGTTTCCGCACAGTCTTCTAGAGCATGTCTGAAAACACTTGGGCAGCTTCCGGGTCGAAATTCGAGAAAACAAAATTTTCTAACTCGCAAAAATCACGAAAATATTTGATTATCACCCAAGATCGGCATGCTATCTCGCGACCCGAGGGCTCTCGGCGACGGCGCGAACACTGCCGGATGCGTATTGACGTCCGGAATCGACTGCTTCAAACCGGAACCTGCTACGACGTCGCGTTTTCGAGTTATGACCGGAAAACCGAAAATTTTTGCGAAAATTCAAACTGCCACTGCGGCCAAACGGTTCGCTCTACAGCGATGCGCTTGTGCTCATTTTAATCCTTGTGAAGAGTACATTCATTGGCGAAAATTTTGTGGCGATGGGACGAAAAATGTGGAAGTTATGGCCGTTTGACGATTTTTGCGATTTTTTTGAACCTCAAGCGATGAAATTTAAAAAACGGAAAAATCAAAGTGTGGATTTTCGGCGTTTTGATACCTCTATTTTATGTATTCGAACCCGCTGATTACGAAAAACGCATCGGGAATGCGCTAGCTCTTTCGGTTCTCGAGATATTCGCGAAAAACTAAATTTGGTGAAATCGAAAAAATTAAAATTGCGATTTTCGCAGTTTCGATGGTCCTATCGTACGTATTTTGATCTCCTGATTCAGAAACACCCCCTACTTGGCATCGTATCTCTTACGGTTCTCGAAAAAAATAAAGTTGCGATTTTCGCCGATTCGATGGTTCTATCTTATGTATTTTGATCTGCTGATTCAGAAAATGTACCTATTTGGCACCGTATCTCTTTCGGTTCTCGAGATATTCGCAAAAAACACTTTTGCAAGTTGCGAAAATCGCGAAAATTTTGTATTTTCGTTCAAATCGGCATGCTATCTCGCGAACCAAGAGCCTCTCGGCGACGGCGCGGACACTGCCGGATGCGTATTGACGTCCGGAATCGACTGCTTCAAACCGGAACCTGCTACGACGTCGCGTTCTCGAGTTATGACCGGAAAACCGAAAATTTTTGCGAAAATTCAAACTGCCATTGCGGCCAAACGGTTCGCTCTGCAGCGATGCGCTTGTGCTCGTTTTAATCCTTGTGAAGAGTACATTCATTGGTGAAAACTTTGTGACGATGGGAGGAGAAATGTGGAAGCTATGGCCTAACATTTACATTCCGTATTTTTTTGTAAAGGATCCGATACCATAAATTAATAAAATTTGATTGTTATTTAATTGGAAACTAATAGTATATGTTATTATCTGCAAATCTAATAAAATATATAGGATGTGTCTCAGAATTTTCTAATTAATTGACTTTTACTAGAGCTTCCGATTTCCGTACAAAGAAGCTTTTCGCGTAGGTTCATATCAAAAGAAAAACAAGTCACAACGCAATCTTTTCTGTTGCAATTTGAGTTATTTATTTACTTTTTTATATCAAAGTTCATATTAATCAAGATCTACTATATAAATATCAAAATGTCAACCATATATCATTATAATCGGGGATATATTTTCGAGTTAATTTTAATAAAAATCCACTCGAAGAAGAGGCAAAAATATAGTGGAAATAATATGCGGATTGCGTGATGAATGTCTGAACGAAAAAGGATGGACTTCGTTCGACGACCTCTATCTCGCCTTCGGTTCCTCGCCGGAGAATTTACCTGGCACATATAATACAATAACACGACTATCCTTTTAGCCGGCAGATTCTGGATGGGCTTTATCTTTCGCAATGGTTTATCAATAACTACGTATGTATATAACCTTTTTGCGAAATGACGGAAATCCTCCTAAAGCTCCGTGAATAGTATTTTTCTAGCCCCCTCTCTCTCTCTCGCTCTATCTATCTACGACTATATTAACTAAAGTAGTTCCTCGAAAGAATACATATCTGTTATGAGTATGGATAGAAGATATTGTCATTTCCATTTGACCTTATATAACCAGGGAAATAAGGTTGCAAACGATGCTAAAGATATTAAGAAATATGTTTGCAATTATGTATAACCCGATTATGCCACCAAAGAGTACAGTTTCAAGTCTCTTAATATACCACAAATTACATAATGGAGCAGATCGATTTGTGAAAGAAAGGTAGATACAGGTTCGATTCCTAATCCAATGCAGAATATATTTAATTAATTTTCTGAAATTGATAATAATGACGGAATTACAAAAAATCTGAATTTAGCGCTTAGCTATAATAATAATGTACGAGGACAGTTTTTTCAAGTAGTGAGAATGGAAAAGAAAAACGAATTTTTTAAATACAAAATAATTTTTATTTTTCAATATATTCTCCTAAAAGAGCAATACGTTTATTCCAACGGTGCTCCAATGCCCTTATGCCATCTCTAAAATGCGATTCCGGAAGGCTTGCAAAATACTCATTTACGAAGATGATGAGCTCGTCGTTAGACAAAAATTTCTTTCCACCTAGTGCCGTTTTCAATTTTGGAAAAAGGTGGAAGTCGGAAGGAGCTAGATCCGGCGAATAAGGAGCATGCGGTACTAATTGGAAATGCAACTCGTGCGTTTTGAACATCGCAACTATACTGGTATGCGAGGGAGCGTTATCTTGGTGAAACAGAATCTTTTTCTTTGCTATTCCTGGCCGTTTAGCACGAATCTCAACATTTAATTTTTACAGAAGTTCTGCATAATATTGTCCGTTTATTGGGGCACCTTTCTTAAGGTAATCAATGAGCAAAATGCCCTTTGAATCCCAAAATATTGATGCCATCACCTTGTTTGCCGATAAAATGGTTTTCACTTTCTTTGGAGGTGCCGAACCACGTTCTAACCATTGTTTCGACTGTTGTTCAGTTTCGGGTTAAATAATTACAGTGCATTTGTTTTACCAATTAGAGCGCCACCTATGTGTCATTCTCACTACTTGTCAAACTATCCTCGTACTTGTACCCCTTTGCTTTTCACCCCCCAATATATATGTCTTTTTAAGCTGAATTATTTTATGTTCTACTATATAAATAAAATTACAACAGTCACTTTTTTTCCTCACCTCCATACAAAAATCCCCAGTGTGCGTTGTTTTACAACACCTGTATATACATAAATTTCGTTTCAATAATTTTGAAGTACTCTGTATAGTCTCTTTCTTTATGAAACGATGTCAATCAATCCTATGAATTATTAAGTGAAACATTTACAAAATGCCGAGCAAACTTCTATATAATCTTGTAACTGCAAAAGATTTATTTCTAGAAACATTTCCATAATTGCTGTATGCAATAGCAGTTATGTAACCTAATTGCACCATTCGTAAAATATTCTCTCTTATTTAACCACATTTCCATTCGATTCTACGGAATTACTACTGAGCAAAACACTACTGCCAAAACTAATATTATAAATGCAAAAGGTTATTCGATACCTTTATCTGATTTTCGTTCTGTTGTCGAGAATTCCGAAATTAAAAAAAATTAAACCACGAAAAATTTCGTTCCAATATAGCGAGTGGTTTGCACGTAGAGGATACGGCGCACTTCACCCAGAGAACTCGAGCTGTACTGTACGAGTTGCATGTCGACGAAATGATCACGTCATCACGCATTTTAGCCAAACTTCACGTTCACGCCAACGGCAAAAAGCTTATAAATTTTAAAATTATGTAAAACTTCCGGAGAAGTCGATTACAGAGAGCACTCGGTAAGTCCATGGTACGAGAAATCTCCCCTCGTTGGTGTTTCTCTTGTATTTGCCGCTATAAAATATCAGATTGCGAAACAGAAACAATCAATGTTGAGAGCTTTTTAATTTCTTCTTTAGCTTGCGATAGTTAAATGAGATTTAATGTCTCTGTCTATAATTTCATTAGTTCCATGTTACTCTGGGACTAATATTTGCTATTAATTATTGAAAAATTTTATGAGATTTTCGTCATTTATGAATTTCTGGTTTTTCGGTGATTACGCATTCCTCTTCATGATATACAAGGGTAGTTTGACAAGAAGTGAGAATAGAAAAGAAAAATGAATTTTTTAAATACAAAATTTTTATTTTTCAATATATTTTCCTAAAAGAGCAATACATTTATTCCAACGGTACTCCAATGCCCTTATGCTATCTCTAAAATGCGATTCCGGAAGGCTTGCAAAATACTCATTTACGAAGATGATAAGCTCGTCGTTAGACGAAAATTTCTTTCCACGTAGTGCCGTTTCCAATTCAATGCAACTTGTGGATTTTGGACATCGCAACTGTGCTGGTATGCGAGGGAGCGTTGTCTTAGTGAAACAGAACCTTTTTCTTTGTCATTCCTGACCGTTTAGCACGAATCTCAACGATTAATTTTTGTAAAAGTTCTGCATAATATTGTCCGTTTATTGTGGTACCTTTCTAAAGGTAATCAATGAGCAAAATGCCCTTTGAATCCCAAAAAATTGATGCCATCACCTTGTTTGCCGATAAAGTGGTTTTTGCTTTCTTTGGAGGTGCAGAACCACATTCTAACCATTGTTTCGACTGTTGTTTAGTTTCGGGTGTACTGTAGTGTATCCAGGTTTCGTCGCAAGTAACAAATCGCTTACAAAAATCAACCTAATTCCGCTTATAAAGGTCCAAACACTCATTGGAAATGCGCAAACGAGTGACCTTTTGATCAATCGTAAGCAATCGCGGCACCCATCTTGCTGAAAGCTTGCAAAGGCCCAATTCTTTCGTTAAAATGTGGTGTACGCGTTCTGTTGAAATGTTTACCATGTCTGCTATCTCTCTCACTTTGAGTCGTCGATCTTGCGTAATAATACCATGGATTTTTATAATCATTTCCTTAGAAGTCACGATTTTGGGTGCCCCAGAGCGCTCTTCATCAACACAACTTGTTCTACCACGTTTAAATTCATTTACCCATCTACTTATTGTAGCGGATGGTGGAGCAGATTCACCTAATGTTTCCCGTAACTCAGCTTTTATTTCGGTAGCTTCCATACTCTTAATTACGAAGTATTTAATCACCGCGCGATACTCTGCTTTTTCCATTTTAACAAAACGACGTGTTGCTTCTTTTTCAATCAGCTGTCAAAAATAAACTAATCAACCGATTTATCTAAATATCGGAATGTAAACATATAAATAGGCAACCTAAATTACAGTGCATTTGTTTTACCAATTAGAGCGCGACCTATGTGTCATTCTAACCACTTGTCAAACTATCATCGTATATAGTCTCTTTCTTCAATCTTTCCTTTTCTTCTAGCAGATTTTTTCTTCTTTTCCTAAGTCGTTAAAACTACTTTAAACGGTACACTTTAATAGAGACTGTGGTTAATTAAATTAATCAATTGTGGTTAATATAAAGGTAGCCGTTTATATTTCGGGAATAGCAAACAAAAAAAAAATTTTATTATCGAAAATAGTTTTATTGCTTTTCAAAATATTCTGCTTGAAAATCAATGCACTTTCGCATTCGTTTAAGCCAATCCGAAAAGCATTGCTGTCACTGTGAAGACGGTATCTCCAAAATATGAATTTTGAATGCCTCAACTGCCTCTTCCGGCGTAGAAAACCGTTGACCACGAAATTTATTCTTCACGTGTGGGAACAAAAAAAATCACAGGGTGCTAGATCAGGGCTGTACGGCGGATGGGTCATCAATTCAATCTTTTGCCCTGTCGAATATTCAATTGTTTGAACCGACCTGTGAAAGATCTAATTGTCATGGTGGAGAATAATCTGTCGTTTTCGGTTTGTTTTCCTTATTTCTTCAAAAACTTTTCGCAAACAAATAGCTGTGTACCTTTCGGATTTGACCGTTTTACAACTCTCTAAAGGCACAGTTGCAATGTGACCGGTTTTTCCGAAAAAAACAGGCGACCATTTGTTTTGATGTACTTCGAGCACGAACAACTTTCGTTGGTTTTGGCTCATCTTGGAATACCGACACAGTCGACTGCTGTTTAGTATCGGGCTCATACATATAGATCCGAGATTTATCACCTGTGACGACTTTATAAATGTTCTTTGAAGCACCGCCATTGTATTTTTTGTGCACCTAGCACCAATCGACGCGAGTCCTTTTTTGACCTGTTGTCAAATTATGTGGTACCCAACGTGAACATAGCTTCCTAGCGGCTAAATGTTCATGCAGGATCTTATGCACGCTGGTGTTACTAATACTTAGAGATGTCTCGACCTCACGGTATGTCACCTGACGGTCTTGCATTATCAAGTCAGACACTTCATTAGTGTTTTCCGACACAACAACATTTGTGGGATGAGCTTCACGAAATTCATCGTCCAAAGAACGCCGTCCAAGTTTTAATTCACTATACCAACGATATACTGTAGTTTTCGATGGTGTTTCATCACCATATAAACAATTCAGCTCGTCGATGCATTCTTGTTGAGCTAATCCACGAATAAAGTTATGAAAACTAATTGCACGAAAATGTTCTCGAGTTAATTCCATTTTTTCACTGACACAAAATTTCCAAGTTACTGTCAACAATATAAATAGCGACCGGATAATAAAACTGCCAAGGTAAATATATTGTCAAGAATGAAAAATTTCACGATGCAATCATCAGATCGGAGGCAAGACTAACAATGTTGCCAGTTCCCGAAATATAAACGGCTATCCTCGAATAACCCTTTTCCACAATAATTTTCGTATATTCTTTGTACGTATTTCGACAACTAAGTTATCATCATCAGCAGATAATTAATCACCGTACCGCACCTTGAATCACGATAAAACCCGCACTGAAATAAGAAACTTGCAAATATTTTACTTTTATTTTTCTACATAGTATCCATTAAGGTTCACATATTTTTCCCATAGATGTTCTAGTACTTCTAATGCTTCCCGAAAAAAAAATTGTTCGGCCTCTGCAAACCACTGATTTACCGCACATATAACATCATTGTTCGATGGCAATCGATTACCACACAAGTGTTCTTTAAGTTTTGGAAGCAATTGGTAATCGCTGAGGGCTAATATTGGCGAATATGGCGGATGTTAAACTAATTACAAGCTTGCCTGAGCTATTGCAGCTGTTCGAATTGCGGACCTGTGCGTTATCTTGATGCAAAAGACCATACCTTTGCGCAACCTGCCCTGTCATTTTTCGTTTTCTTCACCAACATGTTTATTGTAGTGCATCCTTACACGTGCCCAAACAAGTTTGATTGCATTGAAAATTCACAATGGTATGGTAGAATTCGGAGTACTTCGTGCCCAGTTTTTCTAATCAATTCATCTAATTCATAAACCTTTTGCTTTTTACGTCGCTTTGCTACTTCAAGCAGTTCACATTTTCTCATCGTAAGTTCATGGTCGATATTATTATTATTCAAACAATCAACTATGGCTGCTCTTTTCAATTTTGCCGTAGTTGTTTTTCAAGTAATACACTGTAGTAAACTGCATTATCAATTACGATTAGAGAAGGTTCGTGCAGATTTGGAATTAATTGGTCATTTACCCATCTTGTAAACTTGGCATTGTTCATATCACCATGATAATCAGTTGCCGCCGTTACCAAAGGCAATATCAAACTTACATTTTCAATAAATTCGTTTTTATTACCTGCATGAAGAATTACTAGACGTTTACCACCATATCCTTCAGGTTTTCTAACACTCTTCCTGTTGGCATCTTGCCACGGTCTTCCTTTATTGTCCTTAGCAAAAATCCATGTGTCATCAAGAAGGACAATATCCATTTTATAAGGGGAGGCAACATTCGCTTTATAATTGCGTAAAATTGAATATCCTAGGGCAGCAATACGACTCTCCATTAAAGCTCTGCAATCATTGTCTTTCACAAATTGAAATTCCAAATGTTTTAAGATTCAAAGAAGAAATGCTGATATCCATGATACATCGCTCCTGTAATATCGCATTGATATTTTCTAAAGTGACATGTTTTCCTAAAAATGTAGTACAAGCATTTCTTTATGGAAAGATTTTAAGTACGTACGTTCTTTGTACATGTCGTATATAATATTACGACATCCATTTTTACCAGTTCATCTATATCTCGACTTTTCAACTTGCTACGTGGTTTATAAGCTCCTACTAGTAACGCAGTTTCAGTTTCTTTCATGTGTTTGACATTAAACAATGTTTGAACAGAAATACGTAATGCTACTCTGTAAAATAATGCTTTTCGAAATTTATTTTCTAAAGCAACAATGAAAATATTACTTCTTGTATAAAATTAACGGACAATAAAGGACATTTGGTCCTCCGTTGCATTTTTCAGCTTCAAAGTATTGTAACGACTTATAAACAAAGTCAAACAACTAGAATCAAGACGTGCACCTGTAATGATTATACCTAACCTATAAATAACAAATGTAAAAGCTGACTAGGTAGGTTACCTAAGTGTAAAGAAGGATGATGAAATAAATATGATAAATTAGCTGTTAGAACAATAACAAATAACAGCGGTAAAATACAAGGAATATAACAATATCGGAACTGTAGAAAAGACAAACTTCATAAGTCAAAAGTCAAAACACCATTTTATATGTATTATACGTGACACATGTGTGCATAATACAAATGTTCTGCATACCTCTGTTTCTATTTTTTCACGATTTCTTGACACGACGTAGCGCGTAACTCTATTAGAAAAACTTTTGCGCCGTTTCTTTCTTCAACACATGTGACTACCGATGAATTAAACAAGTGCCGGTACATGTTCGTATTTCGCAGCGTTATTGATACACCGGCAAACTTTCGTAGTTTCAATTTTATATATTTTTCTTAAGAAATTAATAATTTAAATAGTCATTAAGGGCATGCATTATAATATGTTTAATAATAAAAGCAATATCGCTTGTAACATTGAATTAGGGACTTCCGGTACATTGTGTCACTAGTTTCTTTTTTTTTTGGCTATATTAGCAAGTAATTACATCGACGAAAAGGAAAATGCAACAGATATCTTTAAATGTAAAGTTCGTACAAATATAATTTGCCATTAAAAAAATGTAACGCCGATAATAAGTGTTTTTTTTTTATATTAGTAACTATAGCCACCTGTGCACCTCCGGAAGAAATAATTATAATATACGACTTGAAGATTTCCTTGTTTTCCTTCATTTTATGGTTCTTTTATGAAGGTCCGGCCAACCGTTTTCCAAAGATATATTGGGCCGACCTTGATCCTGGCCAACAGTTAGGAACCTCCTATATACGTACATAGAGGACGGAACGTCGGAACCCCCAACTGTTCGTTCGCGCAACGTTTTCACTTGTTTTATGTCCCGACGGTAACTCAATGGTGACGCTCTACTTCGATAAATGTCCCTTTCGGTAAATTTACGGCACGCCAATATATTTAAATGTAGTGCCCACTCTGGCGTCGTTTAATACGTTCGACGTACGAACTAGGTGGGGGTTAGGTATTAAAGGTATTGCTGTTGGGCCAGTTGTTTTATTGAACGAGAAAGTCCGTTTAAGCCGAATTTTATATATGTACGCACAACAGAAGAGAAACGTTTGGGCTTGGATGTGTTTGCAAAATTTATTGTTGGCGAATATTTTGTTGGAGATAAGAACGCCAAACAGTTTGCTAGTATCGGTTTATTACACCGAAATTTCAGTTGTGAACTATAATTTTTAAGTAATAAACAGCAATTTAAAAAATATAGACGACAGACGACGGCGTTTTGATATTCGTGTATTTATTTTTAATATTATCTACCTTGCCATGAAATAAAAAGCATTAAATCAATTTTTAAAATAGTGCTTTATAGTATATATGGTACATAAAAGAAATAATAAATTGTAAGTAATCGAAATCGCAAAGTAGATAACATCAGTTATATAAAGCGCGTCCCAAAATTAACGCAAGACTTGAATTAAATAGAAAACACAGTTTTTACTCTTTTGATTGTTATTTTTTTATTGAATCATAAAGTACATAGGATAAGGTTATTTATGGAATAACACATGGGGCAAATGGCCTCCACGGCTTTACATGCACATATGTACTCGCTCGTCGAAATTTTCCATGACCATTATGCATAAATGTGGCTGAATTTCGTTGATGCAGCATTGAATCTCCTCCTTTAATGTACAATGTGGTTGTGGGCTTGTTGACATAGACATGTGATTTCAAATAACACCATAAAAAGAAATCTAATGGTGTTAAATCACACGATTTAGGGGGCCAATTCTGATCACCGAATTGAATTATTTCGCGGGCTGTATGGCATGTGGCACCGTCTTGTTGAAACCACATATTGGCCACATCAATATCATCCAATTTCGGCAGAAAGAACTGTGTTATCTTGTCGCGATATCGAGCACCACTAACAGTCACTGCTTGACCAGCCTCATTTTCAAAAAGTATAGTCCAATTATGCCTCCAGCTCAAAATCCACACCTAACAGTGACACGTTGTGGATGCATTTGTTTTTCGACAATCACATGTGGGTTCTCAGAACGCCAAAAGCAGTAATTTTGGCGATTAACAAAATCATTAAGGTGAAAATGTGCTTCATCGCTTAGGATTATTTTGCTCGAAAAATCAGCATCCATTTGTTGAGGTTCTATAATCCATTCAACGAACTCTCTTCGCTATGCATGGTGGCAACGTCTAAATTTTGCAATTAAATTTCAACAGTTGGCCAGAAATGAAATCAACTTTATGAAAACTCTAATTATGAGTGATGAAGCTCATTTTCATTTGAATGGCTTTGTTAATAAGCAGAACTGTAGGTTCTGGGGTTCTGAAAGTCCAAGAGCCATTCATCAACGCCAATTGCGCCCCATTAGGTGTACACTACGGTGTGGCATTACATCTGAAAATATCATTGGGCCTTACTTCTTCGAAAATGAAGATGGAAGTGCTGTAACCGTAAATGGAGAGCGATATCGGTTTATGATAGAAAATTTTTTACGTCCTGCTCTTGAAAACAGACCTGAGATGTGGTTTCAGCAGCACCCACACTGCCCGGGACACAATGGCACTTTTAAGTCAAATTTTTAGAGAGCGAATAATCTAGAAATTCGGAAATTAATTGGCCAGCGCGTTCGCCAGACTGGTCTGACTATATTCTTTGGGGTTATTTGAAGGAGCGAGTATATGTGAACAAGCCCGAGACAATCCTTGAACTCAAGGCCAACATTGTTGCAGAAATTCGAACGCTACGGTCACAAATTTTGAAAGATGTAATTACAAATGCTGTAAATCGAGCCCATCATTGCGAAGCTGAAAAGGAGGGTCATTTAAGTGATATTATTTTCCATACTTACTGTAAAAAAATTTCCATTTTATATATTTTATTATTTGAAAAAAAAATTTTAAAAATATATAAACGAAAAAGTTATTAAATTTTTAAACCCCATAGTTACTTTTAGCCCACCCAGTAGTATCCATCCAATTAGATTGTTCAGTACCACTCTTTATTCTTTTTATTTACGTTCTTTTCTCAATTACATTTTTGTCTTTTTATACTTAGCCTCATTGTATTGTTTTATTGTTATTTATGCAAGTTTTACAAATATTTAAGGTAACTCGTATTTCTCTTTTTTACCATGCCGTTTACGACTGAACAAAATGCGTTTATTTTAGCTCATTATCGCAGAATTGCACGCCGCGAAGACGGGTCATGGGCTTATTCCTTACAGTCATGCATTGAACAATTTAACGAGCAATACCCTAATTTTGTTATCAAGTATAAAGTGTTTGTTTAACACGAAGATCGAATTGTGGAACGATTGAAGAAAGAGACTGTATACGAGGATAGTTTGACAAGTAGTGAGAATGACACATAGGTGGCGCTCTAATTGGTAAAACAAATGCACTGTAATTTAGATTGCCTATTTATATTTTTACATTCCGATATTTAGATAAATCGGTTGATTAGTTTATTTTTGACAGCTGATTGAAAAAGAAGCAACACGTTGTCTTGTTAAAATTGAAAAAGCAGAGTATCGTGCGGTGATTAAATACTTCGTAATTAAGGGTATGAAAGCTACCGAAATAAAAGTGAGTTACGGGAAACATTAGGTGAATCTGCTCCATCATCCGCCACAATAAGTGGATGGGTAAATGAATTTAAACGTGATAGAACAAGCTCTGTTGATGAAATGCGCTCTGGAGCACCCAAAATCGTGTCTTCTAAGGAAATGATTATAATAATATTATTACGCAAGATCGACGACTGAAAGTGAGAGAGACAGCAGACATGGTAAACATTGCAATAGAATGCGTACACCACATTTTAATGAAAGAATTGGGCCTTTCCAAGCTTTCGGCAGGATGGGTGCCGCGATTGCTTACGACTAATCAAAAGTTCACTCGTTTGCGCATTTCCAATGAGTGTTTGGACCTTTATAAGCGGAATCCGGTTGATTTTTGTGGGCGATTTGTTACTTGCGATGAAACTTGGATACACTATAGTACACCCGAAACTAAACAACAGTCGAAATAATGGTTAGAACGTGGTTCTGCACCTCCAAATAAAGCGAAAAACACTTTATCGGCAAACAAGGTGATGGCATCAATTTTTTGGGATTCAAAGGGCATTTTGCTCTTTGATTACATTCAGAAAGGTGCCACAATAAACGGACAATATTATGCAGAACTTCTACAAAAATTAAATGTTGAGATTCGTACCAAACGGCCAGGAATAGCAAAGAAAAAGATTCTGTTTCACCAAGACAACGCTCCCTCGCATACCAGCACAGTTGCGATATCCAAAATCCACGAGTTGCACTTCCAATTAGTACCGCATGCGCCTTATTCGCCGGATCTAGCCCCTTCCGACTACCACCTTTTTCCAAAATTGAAAACGGCCCTAAGTGGAAAGAAATTTTCGTCTAACGACGAGCTTATCATCTTCATAAATGAGTATTTTGCAAGCCTTCCGGAATCGCATTCTAGAGATGGCATAAGGGCATTGGAGCACCGTTGGAATAAATGTATTGCTCTTTTAGGAGAATGTATTGAAAAATAAAAATTATTTTGTATTTAAAAAATTCGTTTTTGTTTTCCATTGTCACTACTTGTCAAACTACCCTCGTATATAAAGGCAAATATAGCACATCGAACTCAATTAAGCCCTAATAAATCACTTCGCAAGTTGCCTGTTTAAATAGGTATAAATATGAAGTTAACTGAACTTATGATTTTAAAAATCATTACAATTTTAAGTTTATTGTACAGTAGTACCAGAAAGGCTCTGGTCATATATTTACATTTGCATCCATATAGAGTGACAGTCACGCAACAATTACTGCCAATCGATATTCCTCGGAGAATTCAGTATTGCCAGTGGTTCAATGACACCTGAAACAACGATGATATAGTAAATGTAACATGTCAGATGAATCTTGGTTCCATTTGTTCGTAAATATTAACTGTCAAAGCGATGAGAAACGTGGGAAACTAAAAATCCTCATAATTTTTTCCAAACGCTTGCACCCACAGCAAATAGGTGCCCGGCTAGCAATGTCTAGACGTCGCGTTATTGGTTCAATATTCTTTCATGAGATTATCAATGCAGAAAGATGTCGCACTAAAATTTTGGATATCTTTATCAATCAATTGCATGATGATGAATTACAAAATGTCTATTTTCAACTAGATGGAGAACCATCGTATATGGCGAATGATTAATTAATGTAGCTACGATCATTTTTTGTGACAGACTAATTAACAGAGGTCGTTGACCATCGATGTCACCTGATATAAATCCCTTAGATCTTTACTTGTTTGGATATTTAAAAAATTAATTTTTCAAAATCGTCAGCATACTTTGGAAAAATTGCGAACAACTATGGAACAAGAAATTGATAACATTGATGAGAATCAAATACAAAGGCAATTTGATTATATTAAAAGAAAAGTCAATTTATATTAGAATAATAATGGTGGGTATTTTGAACATACGTACATTGTAAATAGAATTTTAATTGTTGTTAAATCTAACAATTTTCATGTTTATATTGTTAGGTATAAAGTGTGTATTGTGCTTTACAGAACCTTTCTTGAAGCGCCACTGACAGTATTATTTACGGGGCATGTCTTTTAAGTAAGGACCGTTTGAAAAAAAAAACCAAACGAAAGAAAATTTTCAAAAACCAATTTTATTTTCAGATACTACATACGTTTCTCTATTTTCCAACATAATTGCCAAGTTTGTTTAAACACTTATCAAACCTTACAACTAGACATTGAACACCCTCTTCATAGAAACTTGCTTCCTGCTTTGGTAAAGAAGAGGTCGCGGCCGTTTTCACGTCTCCGTCATCGTTGTAATGGTTGCCGCCGAGATGATGTATGAGATAGCCGAAAACATGGAAATCGGCGCAAGGTCTGGGTTGTAGTGGGGTGAGGTTTAAAACGCACCAGCCAGAGGCCATTAAAGTTCGGATCTGAGCTGTGGCGTGAGGCCTTGCATTGTCATGAAGTAGCAAAATTTCCTCTGTCAGCATACCGCATGTTTTGTTTTGAATCGCTCTAAGTAGCTTTCGTATCACTGACCGTACTTCGCACGGGGCGGGCGATTCTATAATCCTGAACATTTTAAAGACACAGAACAGAGCGTACAGGTTACCTACACAGCTGCAACTGAGCACAGTTGTTCCCAAGAAATGCCGGGACACAACGCAAGCACTGGTCGCGACGCTCGTATCACCTATTGGCGTATACAGCAAAACGGCCCTTACTTAAAAACAAGCCTCGTAACTTATCCCCTGGAACCAACTTAACAAATACTTAAGAAAGAGAGAAATTCATACTGTCCTCAATCATTAAAAATAACTCAACAGGACGGCACTACGTGTCACACAGCTCATGCCACATTGAACATTCTGCACCAGCGATTGGAGGATTTGGTCATCTCACGTGGAGGTGATGTGAACTGGCTACCCAGATCGTGCTATTTAACCCCGTTAGACTTTTTCTTGTGGGGTTTTCTTAAGTCACAAGTTTATGGGAATAAGCCACAAACCACAGCGGCCCTCAAAGACAACATATCCATGCCAAACAAAACGGCCCTTACTTAAAACACGCCTCGTAACTTATCTCCTGGAACCAACTTAACAAATGCTTAAAAAAGAGAGAAATTCATTCTGTCCTCAATCATTAAAAATAACTCAACAGGACGGCACTACGTGTCACACATCTCATACTACATTGGACATTTTGCACGAACGATTTGAGGGCATGGTTATCTCACGTGGAGGTGATGTGAACTGGCTACCCAGATCGTGCGATTTAACCCCGTTAGACTTTTTCTTGTGGGGTTTTCTTAAGTCGCAGGTTTATGCGAATAAGCCACAAACTACGGTGGCCCTCGAAGATAACATAATCCACGCCATCGGTCAAATTCATGATTTATGGGCCAAAGTCATGGAAAATTAGACATTTCGGATGTTCGCCACCCAGTGAAGCCTCGGCGAACATTTGCACGATGTTATATTCCATACAAAATGGCATTGCTGGCGTTTGGCCACTTTGCTTTAAATTTAAAGATAGGGAGCGCTTAATAAAAGACCCGTTACATAACAGACTTTGGCGAAATTTTAACGGAAGGCTTCTAAAATATGTTTGTAGTTAATATACTTATTATGGCGAAGGTGTTGCCAACTTCTGGAAAGTCACTCTCCCATCATTTCCATTATAGAAATTATAGTAATTTTGTACAATATTATCAACGATATCGCTAAGTGAAAGCACCAATTTTAATTTTTCCCCGAGACGAACTTTATTACATCCTCGAACCTTATGCGACGAAGAATGAAAATTATAAATCCCGATATTATTAAGTTATGAGTTGTGAAACGAAAATTTACACGATGTTTTAAGACCTTATTATTGATTCTTTTGTGTAACGTTAAAAATGGTTTCCACTTGAATAACTAATGTCTTCCAAAAGCGCTCCGTTACCTCAGATACCAGCACGTTGCCCATAAACTTGTTAGACGTATTCGCGACATTAATTCGCATTCATGGCCTTCTAAATTTAATATTATGTCACATCCATTTAAAAATAACCCACCCGTCGTCTTTTACTGCAAAAGACACTAAACCATATCGCGACTGCTATGAATCCCACCGTTGTTATGTATGTACATATATACCTGTATATACTTGTACATATATATTATTTGACCCAAAAATTCCACTTTAAAATGCAAAGGTATTTAGTAGGCTAAATCGTTTTGCATTATGACGAGTCAGACTGATACTGTTTGCATTGCCAAACAGCCAATCGTTATTTTTATATCCGTTCCACGGGTAATAGACGTCTTTTTTATTGCGAGGAAGCCAGGGCTTTCGGATAAATTATTGAGGTTAGATCCATTCGGTTTTCGTTCGTAGAATGTTGAAATCGTTCTAAAATTTTTACGGTCACTAATGAATAAAGGATGAATTTTGCACTGAAACATTTGTATCAAAACGTCTACCGCACTCGTGATTGCATGGTCGGGAATGCACATCATGCTTTGGTAAGCCGGATTCTAAATATGTAATACCTGATTTAGAGTTAGTAGAAACATCGCAATCTCGAGTGTCTATAACAGGAAATACATACAAATGCAACGATGTCAAACATGAAGGCGGTTAAGTATAACGTATTTTTGAAATACAAAGTACGTGAAGAACATTACCAGTGAGACGGCGTCTGACACACGATATATTGTCTGGAGGGATGTGTTCGAGAATTCTTCACACATACGTCCTTTTGATATTGTGTACAGCTCCCACAGAACAGTCTATTGCATAGAAGGGTATCTCATTAATTAAGCTTCGATACCACGTTAGCGCCATCTATGAGTGTGGTAAGAAATACTAGGAGTATTGCGGGAAATCTAAAAATTATTATTAATTAAATATTTTGATATAAAGAAGTTTTGATTGTGAAACCAGAAATGTTTCTTGTTCACGCAAACAGAAATTTCTCTTGTTCACGAAAACATATAATTCTTGTTCACAATAAGTCCTAAAAATTTCTCTGTTTTACCGGAAATACATATATGTATATATATTTAGATTATCAGAATTTATATCGTGCATGTAAAGAAAGAGGCGAGAAACGATTGGTTATTTATTTTGTAAGGAAAAAGTATAAATCAGATTGTATTAAAATTTATGTCATAAATACAAAATAGTTGTTTACATTGAACAAACAGGGAGGTCATTCAAAACAATACGAATGAACATAAAAACTGTTTCACAAATTAAAAATCAGGTTCATTTGCTACAATAATTAATTGTTTGATTCATAATTTTATACATTTAGGAAAATGATGATGAAATACGAATGTATTGGTAATTATCATAATTTTTGTAATTCTTTTTTGTATAGATATAAGCCGTGCATGTTCCAGTCTAGAACGAAGAATTGCTCTTGCTGCAGAATTCAGTTTCCATACAACGTTAATAGTATGGTATTGTTATATTAAAATTCAAATTAATGAAAAAAGTTGAAATCTATTTAGTAGTTTTTCTAGAATTGTAAAACATTACTGCCCCTTTTTTTATATAACTGTGGAGCCTTTTGTTTGCTCCTCCTATCTCAACCTGACAATATATTGCTCAATGTTTTAATATTGTGAAGTAATATTCTCACAAAATAATTGATATTCAAATTTGAAACTTCACATGTATGCTCACACTGTTCAAAACCAAAATCCAATTAACTTGAACAATTTTAGTTAATTTGCTGCACACATTGTTTTCTGTCACTAATTTTAAAAATATATACTTAAAAATATTATAAATTCTTTCGAGAGTTGCATTAAATTTTTTATTCGCGTATTGCAATCGTCTTTTGTTTCCACTGTATTCTTTCTGAGTTGTCAAAAAGTGGCTGCTGGATCATATTTCCTCCTCGGAGCATAAAATATTTCTTCTGCACACTTCACATGTTTGGTACTCAGATATAATTTTTTTGGACACAAACCCAGAAATATAGAATAGCAGCCCACTAACAATAGCTTTAGGTTTTTTTTTAATTCGTAGGAACATTTCAGTCACTAGCATTGATGAAGTCATCCACTCGTTCACTAGGTTCTCCCAGATATGATATTTTTTAGCTTACCTACAGTCGGTGTTAGCTCTGGACCAGGCACCACAACGTCTTTATCAACATTAACAGTACTACAACTTGCCGACTATTCTGACGTTTCCCCATTCTTGCATACGTTATCATATCCTAAAAATATACATATTTTATATATCCATCTATAAAATTATACTCAAAAAATTACCTGCTGCTATGGGTAGCGCATTTTTTAATAATTTAATGACATATTCTCCCATTTCTGTACACCTCCATCGGCCTTAACGGCATTAACTCCTTATTGCCACAAAACTGCACCCACGTTTGAAAAGTGGCAGGGAATTTGGTACGTAGACTTCCGCGGTCGTGGTCCATGCTATCTGCTTCTGGGACATCTTCAGGGCTGAACTACTGCACTGAAACTCAGTTTCAGTGCAGTAGTTCAGCCCTGAAGATGTCCCATACAAATGGGTACGAAACGTCGGCAGATATACTAGTGACGCGGTTCCAGCCCGGAAACCCAGAAGCAGATAGTGGCAAGGAATATTTCCGGATTAGGAAATCTGTACATAATACTAGCAGATCGAAAACCCGTCCTCACGAAACAACTTTGACGAGCCATTTGTAATAATTTGTAAACAACAGTACAAATACGCACGCAATATGACACTTATTATTCAAGAGTAACAAACTACTTAGAATCAGTAAATACAAAATCCTTTTAAAAAAATGAGCGATTGCGACATCTACACGCGTGGTAAGGATTAAACCACACGACTCGGTTTTGGGATAATTAAATAACATTCTATTTTATAGACTCTTCTGTGACAGCTCCTAATACGAAAATTACCTTAACCTATGTCATCAATATTAGTAGCGCCTGTTACCTGTTAAAGTACCTCTGTCATTAAACACAACGAATTATTGAACGCACTTGCTAAATAAACGTACCTGACTAGAAATTAAGAATTAATATAGCATTTAATACTCTTAGTTCATAAAGCTATTCATCTAAATTGTGCGCACCATTTTCTTTTTCTAATACAATTCGGCTTTTCTTTTTCCACTGTCTTTATAACAGAGAGATACGGTTCTGGACAAAATCTAAAAGTGGTGAGAGAAGTCGATACGACCCCCTAACGCCACAAACTCGGAATCTTTTAATAAAGAAATTTTAAAATATGATTTGGACGGGAGTCGGTTAATGGAACGTACACTTTCCGGACTGGTAATGGGTTTTCTGACTTATATCTTCTACCTTGTTCCTTTTAAGAGTTATTTAGTGGTTGAAGGTGGCGATACCTTGCAAAACCTAATCCGTTAGGAAGCTTGGAAATGTAAGACAATAGCATAAAATGAAATTGAAAATTAAATGGAGACATACAAGTCGAGAAAAATCGAAATTTAACACGTTTATACATAAATACATATATATTTATCAATTTATACGTTAAATAAAAGAAATTCAAGTTTACTGAAGTCTTTATTCCAACATGTTACATAACTATAACAATAAATAAATAGGTTTCTTAATACTAAAGAGAAAATAAAACTGTTATATTCGAGGACAAACAAAATAATTGCACATTAAAATAGTAGTCATGCCAAAATACTAACCTAATGTCATTTTTACTTAGTTAATTGGATTGAAACACTTAATATTTTGTTGCTTGACCTTTATTGTTTATCACCTCTTGACACCTGTGGGGCAACGAGTTCACCAGTTGCTTACTGTCGCTGCTGAAATTGATTACCATTTGGCTTGGCATATTCTCCACAGATCGTCAATATTTTGAGGCTTAGCACCAGATACAGTCTTTTTCAACTGCACCCATAAATTTCCAATGGGTTCTAAGTCTGTCGATTGTACCGGCCAACCCAAAACGCGGACGTTATTATCTCGAAACCATGTTTTCGCTTTACAAGAAACATGCTTCGGATCGTTACCCTGCACATATGGTACAACCATCTTAGTGGCATTTCTTCCTTTGCATGTAGTAGAAACATCGTTTGAAATATGTTCACATACACATCAGCATTCATTACGCCTTCTATCTTGTGTAAAGGGCCTATGCCATACCACGAAAAACACCCCCACAGCATGAGCTTGAGCCTCCGAATTTTACCGTCTTTTTGGTGTATTGGGGTTGCAATACTGTCAATGGTGGTGCTCGTACGTGTTGTTGATATGCACGGGAATTAAATAAAACTATTTTCGATTGAACCAGAGTACATTACGCCACTTTTTTCGTTCCGTTGTACGTGTTCATGAGCAAACGACAATCTACTTTGTATTTATCTTTTATTTAATAATAGTACCTACCTTAGCCTTTTTGCACGCAACTTTTGTGGAATAATAATATTAGAGGTACTTATACGAAGGTGAAACTCACTACGTCCGCATTTAGTGGCACCAGCTATGGTACTGCTATTTTAATGCATAGGTAAATAACAACGCATGACTAGAAAACTCAGTAATTCCCCCTCATATTCTGTACTTTACCAGAAACCATAGATATGCAGGGATTTTAAATAATTTCAGTACAGCTGGATCAAAATTGTCCGTTGTAAAAGTTATTTTTAAGTATTACGTGGGCAAGGTGAAAAGTTCTCGGCCTGACAATGAAAGACTGCGATTTAAATTTAAAAAATGATTTTATTTTTCTTCATAATCTCCATTGAGTTCAACACACTTGGTCCAGCCTTTTTCTAACATCAATATTCCTTCCCGAAAGTCAGGGTCTGGAAGGCTGTCAAAATATTCTTCTACGGTCCTTTCAACTTCTTCGTTGGATGTGAATCGCTTTCCAGAAACAAATTTTTTCAAATTTGGGAATAGACGGAAGTCTGAGGGTGCCAAATCAGGAGAATAGGCAGGATGGCCGAGCAAATCGTCCCCAAATCCCGCAATTTTCCCATCGCCAACACATCCTTGTGTGTGGGTGCGTTGTTCTGATGAAAAATGATTTTTTTCTTCTTCAAACCAGGCCTCTTATCGCGAATTTTGGCATCCAGCTGGTCAAGAAGGTTAGAGTAATATGCGCCTGTAATTGTTCTACCTTTCTCAAGGTAATCAATTAACAAGATTCCTTTTGCATCCCAAAACACGCTGGCCATGACTTTTCCAGCAGATGCGATCGACTTCGCTTTCTTTGGCGCTGAACCACCGGCTTTCACCCACTGCTTCGATTGCTGTTTCGTTTCTGGCGTGTAGTGATGGATCCATGGTGACAAATCGCCGCACAAAATTGATCGAATTCTTGTTAAATCGGTCCAAAGAATGCTCCGAAAATCGTTTGCGCATTTGCTTTTGATCGACATTCAGCAAATGCGGCACCCATCTTGCGCAGAGCTTTCTCATCTCTAATTCTTTGTGCAAAATGTTTCGCACCCTTTCTTCCGATATCCCCACAGCTTCAGCTATCTCACTCACTTTCACTGGCCGGTCATTCAACACAATATCATGTACTTTTTCGATGATTTCTGGTGTGGTTGCGGTTTTTGGCTGTCCTTCACGTGGGTCATCTTCGAGGGACGTACGACCACGTGTAAATTCAGCTGCCCACTTTTTAACGGTTGACATCGAAGGAGCAGAGTCTCCGTACACTTTTGTCAACTTCGGATGAATTTTCATAGGGGTTAAACTATCCAAAACAAAGAATTTTATAACAGCACGATATTCAAGTTTATCCACTTAAAAAATAACACGCACGACGTCTACTACAAAAATTCCTGCAGACAAACTACTTGAGAGAACAAGTTGAAAGTTTTCATATGAACTAAAGACACATGCAGCCACGCAGGAAACATACATTTCTGTTAATTGTAATGCCATCTCTGTGTCAGGCCGAGAACATTTCACCTTTCCCACGTAATTTAGGACTGCTATTTTCGTGCACATGACTGTATATAAATATATCTTCGAGGTAGTAAAATACTAGGTGTTTTAAAACAACGTTTAAAGATTGTAAGAGCACGTGATACGGTATAAAATAATATAACATGTCTTAATACAACAAACATTCGCAAATCAAACGTTTACGAGATAACAGCGTTTTTATTTCAATAGCAGACTGAATTTGCTTTCGTGTTTTTTATTAAGTTGTTATTGTATTTTTACATAAAATACTTCTTCTAACACTTAGTCAAAATTGCTTAGTTTCGACGCTATATGGTGCTGAAGTTACAATTTCGAAACTGTTTTTATTAAACCGTTTTAATAAACATCTATAAAAATTTATTGTAATGGCAGACTAAGTTTGCTTTCGTTGTTTTCATTAGGGCATTATTGTATTTTTTCATAAAAAATTATAGCTGAAGAAAATGTTTAAAATACCGCCCTTCTGTTACGACAGGGGATCTTACATCTTCCTTCAAATGAAAAAAACCGGTCTTTCTCGAAATATCTGGCTACAGCGTTCTATTCGTTAACGCAACTATGGAAGACCTTTTACTGATTTTTCGTACACCATACTTTTTGAATAACTCCAAATATTAAAGTCCAACTGGTTTAAATCCTGAGACCTTGGAGGCCATGCGATGGGACTTCCTCGCACTATCAATCTCCCAGCAAATTAATTTTGAAACAACACACGTAAAATGTGGTGGAACACCATGTTGAATAAACCAAAAATTATGTCTCAGATGTAAAGATAAATCTTTCGAAAGTTCAGGTAAAGTGTTTTCCAAGAACAACCGATACCCTATCATGCCTAACTAGATATTTATGGTAAAACGTTGCCGATGTTTGGCTCAACGATAACTTGAAAATTCTCGTCACACGTAATTATTGTGGAAATTAAATATTGCACTGCTAGCAGCAAAATCTAGCCGTCCAATAGCAACTCACGAAAACTACTCACAGAATGTACTTTTCGCTTAAAAATCTAGAGCGGTAAGGGCTTTTACCCTTTAGATGTAGTGTAGATATAGGAACTTCCAATAAAGAATTCTTCAATTCTCCATTCACTGGGTTGAAGTTCTATTTTAGCAAAGGTATGAAGATTATTTACTAAAAACTTGAATAGAAACTTATTGAAAATACGTACATTAATGAATGATAGTTGGTAAATTGTATTGTAACAGATTGTAGTTTTAGAAAATAAGTTCTATTTGATGACCGCCATGTTACCAACAGTAGCTAATACAAGAGTGGACGAAATGTTGAAAGAAGTAGCAGTATGAAGGGCACTATTGTAACTCGAAATGTTAAAAAAGTAGCAGTATGAAGGTCACTATTGCAACTTGGAGAAAGAATCTAAAATAAACGCAAAAATTTATCATTCATTTGGTTATCGATTGCTCACAACAACCCCGTGAACCTCTGTGGACTTTTCTAGGACTAATTGTGAGTTATTTTGTGTACCGAGTTCACAAATGAGATTATAACCATTAAGTAAATCTGGATTCGTCACTTGCACAAGGGTGGTCCCAGAAGTACCCGATCCAACAAAGAAAACACAAAACTTTTTGAAAAGAAATACATTTATTTTTCAACATAATCTCCATTCAGTCCTATACACTTTTCCCAGCGATGGTCAATAAGTTCGATACCCTTTTTATAATAAAAACTGTCTTGCTCCTCAAAATAGCCATTAACTGCCAACATCACTTCTTCATCGTTGGAAAATCTTTGGCCACTGAGCCACTTTTTCAAGTTTGGGAAGAGAAAATAATCCGAGGGGATTAAATCTGGCGAATAGGGTGCATGAGATAGCAATTAAAACTTTAGTTCATTTATTTTGGCCATTGCAATAACAGATTTGTGAGCTGGTGCATTGTCTTGATGAAACAACACTTTCTTCTTAGTCAAATACGGCCGTTTTAGCTTGATTTCTTCGCTCAAACGTTGCAGTAAGTTCGCATAATACTCGCCGTTGATAGTTCTTCCTTTTACATGATAGTCAATGAAAATTATTCCTCGCACATTCCAAAAAAAACCGATGCCATGACCTTGCCTGCAAATGAAACAGCCTTCACCTTCTCTGGAGCCCATTGTTTTGATTGTTCTTTTGTCTCGGGTGTGAAGTGATGGACTCATGTTTCATCTATGGTTATGAAACGGGGCAAAAATTTTGCTTTGTTACCGTATTTACTCGAATGTGAGCAAGTGCAGCACCCATCTTGCACACAGCTTTCTCATGTCCAAATTTTCAGATAATATGCGATGTACTGAACTTTTTGAAATGTCTACTATGTCTACTTGCTCGCGTATTTTCAGTCGATGATCATCCAGTACCGCTTTGTGGATTTTCTTCACCATTTCTGGAGTCGTCACCGCATTTGGTCAACCACTGCGATGCTCGTCTTGGCAGGTCGTACGGCCTCGTTTAAACTCTGCCAGCCAATATTTCACTGTTGTAAACGAAGGAACAGACTCACCCAGAGTAGAATCCAGTTTAGCTTTTATATCGGTTGGGCTGAGGCCTTTCAAATATACTGTGTACTGACTAATACAGTAATAGTATTCACACAACTACCGCCATCTGTAAGTCAGGCTGGTTACTTATGGGACCACCCTCGTATAATAGCATCCCTTCTCTTATACAGGCCAAAACTATTTTTTTACAAAATCTGATACGTATTCTCTCAAAATTAATTCAGTTTGACCCTAAACACTCTTTAGTAAAATAACGACTCTCTAAGCTGGGGTTACCCCATCAAAATATGAGCATTTGGCAGCGCTTCATGGGTTTCCTGCCTCCCAGACACCTGAGTGTTCAAATATCTTTTCAGGATCCCTAAGGTATGTCCTAAAAATATTCCTTTTTTCAGAAACAAGTTGTTTCAAAACAAGCTAAAAATAGCCCTCTTTCTATTCGAATAACAAGCATTCTTACGATCGGAATGAAAACAAATTTTGACAGTTATATTTTGAAGGATTACCAAGTTGAAAACAAATAAGAATTATTATTACTGGCGCCATCTTTCATCAGACTTGCAAATTACTGATCTAGTTTCATACTACTAAAGATCGTCGAAGCAATTTGAAAAGTTTTAACAATATATTTTATAATATATATATTTAAGAATATTTCTAACAATTTTGTATGCACGAGAAATCATTAATAAAGTTCCGAAACAAATTTAAAGCGTATAATCACGGCTGAATAGGTATATAAATTACACTTTCATTCTGAGACCAATTTCAAACAACGATGTCCCATAAAAATTATCTTACAGCTGTTCTCCTCTCGCCAAATCCATTCTTTCTCGCTCACTTTCGCACGGTTTTTTATCCCCAATGCAGAAAAGAGATTAATATCTCTCTATCCCTTGCGAAAGCTTAGCGCTAAGATGTAAGAGCATCCGCCTGGCTATTCGGGAAGCCGTCCACGAACACAGGGTAAACAAATTTGTTGACCATTTTATACCTGACGCCCCTAATCATTAATAAAGAGGTATTTCTGTAGGAAACGGGAATTGCCGACAGATGGCGTGTGCTAGCGAATCGCTTTTGTAGGTCAGGAATGAATGCAGAACTTTAATGATGGGAGTTTTTTTTTATGTTGCCTAAATTACCGCTTCGGTTAGAGTAAATAAAATTTGTTTACAATGCTTGAATTTGGAATTATTAGGATAATTAATTAAGGAGCACTCTCTTTAAGTGTTTTTTAATCATATTGACATAAAAATGTGGCCTAAAGCATTTTGAAGGAGCTACTGTTCTTCAAAAAAAGAATGTATTGCGGTTTGACAGGATATTTCACAATCTAAAGCTAAAGAAAGTATAGATGGCGCACTGAATTTGTCTGGGTATGTGGGCATTTAAAAAGTGTGATGTATGACATTCATAAAAATGGCTTCGTACACGGTATAACAACGCGTTCAAATTCTTGAATTATTTTCTGAAAATCAGCGTTCTGTGAAAAGAGTTTTTAGAAAATTACGTGAATTTTATGGTTTACATAATCGTCCATCTGAAAGCACTATTGTGTGGAAGATCAAAAAAGTGAAAAATACAGTCGTAGTGGTCGTTCAAAAGAAAATATTGATTTGGTTCGTGAAAGTGTTGCTGAAGATCATGAAATGTCCATTAGACGACGTTCACAATAACTTGGACTTAGTGGATCAACAATATGACGTATTTTACACATGGATTTAGCTCTGAAGGCATATAAGGTTCAAATAATATAGGAACTGATTAGATCATTTAAAACGTCGTTCATTTGTCAATTTCATCAATGACCAACCAGCTAATTTTTCTCAAAAAGTAATGTTTTCCGATGAGGCACATTTTGAACTTGGTGGCTATGTTAATAAACAAAATTGCCGTATCTGGGATGAGGAAAATCCACGAGAAACCTATGCATCCTAAGTGAGTTACTGTTTGGTGTGGAAGATCAAAAAAGTGAAAAATACAGTCGTAGTGGTCGTTCAAAAGAAAATATTGATTTGGTTCGTGAAAGTGTTGCTGAAGATCATGAAATGTCCATTAGACGACGTTCACAATAACTTGGGCTTAGTGGATCAACAATATGACGTATTTTACACATGGATTTAGCTCTGAAGGCATATAAGGTTCAAATAATATAGGAACTGATTAGATCATTTAAAACGTCGTTCATTTGTCAATTTCATCAATGACCAACCAGCTAATTTTTCTCAAAAAGTAATGTTTTCCGATGAGGCACATTTTGAACTTGGTGGCTATGTTAATAAACAAAATTGCCGTATCTGGGATGAGGAAAATCAACGAGAAACCTATGCATCCTAAGTGAGTTACTGTTTGGTTTGCATTATGGTCAGGTGGTGTAATTGGATCTTACTTCTTTGAAAATACTGCTGGTGAAGCTGTAACTGTCAATGGTGATCGATATCGTCGGATGATAACCGAATTTTTGTGGCCTGAATTATTGAAAATTGGTCTAGAGGATATGTGGTTTTAACAGGATGGCGCTACACCTCACTTTGCACACGAATCAATTGATTTATTGAGAGAAAAATTTCCTGGACGTGTAATCTCAAGAAACGGTGATATTAATTGGCCACCAAGATCATGTGATTTGACACCGTTAGACTATTTTCTTTGGGGTTACGTGAAAAGTCAGGTTTATAAAAACAATCCATAATCAATTCCCGCTTTAAAAGGTGAAATTATTCGTGTCATTGGTGAGATAGAGCCTCAATTATGCCAAAATGTCATTGAAAATTTTAACGAAAGAGTGGACGTCTGTGGAGCTGCAAGAAGAGGCCATTTGGCAGACATTATTTTTCGCATATAAATGTAATAACTGATACTTAAAATTACCAATAGAAATTTTTGAAAGTGAATGCAAATTATGTGTTTTATTTATTCTTTAAAAAAACGCGAAATTTGAAACATCCATTATATACCCAAATAATACCTAGAATTTTTCTTCATTAAAATGCTTAGTTCCACAATTACTTTTCAAGGTGAAAACATATTTTTTTAATCGAAATTTAATGGTGCTAGAATAATATAAACTTAAATCACTTAAAAAAACACGAAATGGAAGATTAGTTGATTTTTGAACTAATTTTAAGACTTCACGTCATATTCTTGTAGGCAAATTCTTATGTAAAAATTTAGAAGCAATGAAACAAATGGCGAATCGAGGAAAACGAAGAATAAATCTGCGTATGTGACATTCACAGCAAGAAGAGGCGACTGCCCTTCCTCTTCCACAACAGCAAGATGTTAGATATCTACAGAAACATTGGAACCAACAATTACTTATAAATTACATATCTTTTCAAAAAGAAGACAAAGACAAACACATTTTAAGTTCATCAGAATGTACTGGTTAATGGGCCGCGAATCAAATTTAACTTTGATAGACAAGTTACTTATATATTAAAGATACAAAATATTTCCAAAACCAATCTGGAACTACAGGATGCAGTTCTGGTGATCTGCTTCAAACTCTTATACAAATACCCAGAAAGACAGAGCAAGCATTCTATCCGTTTAGCTGCGAAATTGATCAGCGATCCAGTAAGGAGGCGTAGACTCAAGAGAACTAATACCTACAATTCATTCTGTATCGATATTTTACTTCAATTCGACAGAGAATCGTTTTTTAATAACACAAGTTTAACTGACGAGAGATGAATTCCTCAAAACCGCGTGATAAACAGGGTGTTATTAATATTTGAATGATTCTTTTAACATTCAAGTCGAAAGAGATTCGTTTAATAAAACGATATTGTTTTAGGCTTCAACCCAATCTACAAGTGCTTTACAATATTTTAATTTAAAGGCACGATATCAGCTAGTAGAGGACTGTATTAATCTCGGATGATAGGAAATCAATTCAAACGAAAAAATATGGCGATATATGGAATTCATTGTTATTCTACATCCTATCTCTGCCAAATAATATTTCCCACAGACCTTGAAGTACTATGCTGATCTCTGAGGAAAAACAATTCCAGTCTCCTGTCTTCCCGTTTGGTGGTTCTTCGGAGTGTCTTCTACGATATTTACTATCTTCTGGACCCCAATCTCTGCAATAACAAATAACTGTAGCAATATTTCTTTACATCCTTTTAACGATTTTACGAAATGCACGCTTCATGTAGTCTAACGATACTACCCATTTAAAAATCGCTTACTTTTGCAATAATTTGCTTGTTTTGGAATTCTCGACATATTATAGACTAATTCACAACTATATACTATTACAATCGAATAACCAAACTAAATTGATCCCAAATAAAAAATGGAAAACGAAATATTTTATTAGAGCAAAATCCACCTAAAGATTTATTGCTTTCTTGCATTTCTTTATCATTTATTAATCGCAACACAGTATATATATATATATATATGTATATGTACATATTTGTATAAAATTCGTTTTAAAAATATATACTGTCACATGTTATACTGTGCTTTCATATTAAAATGCTACAAACACCGTATCATATTATATTCGGGTCTAGATACCGAATGCCGATCAGAATGTAAAGTGGTGGGGCGCGAGTCAGTCGAATCACAACAACGACTGACTACAGATTACAGATTAAGTAGTTGTTCGTGGTACTTGGCGGAAAGTCTATCACTGACTGTCCGAATTGTTTACGTCCAAAAATTAATAAATTATAATTACTTTTAACTGTACAGTTATGGTAGGTATTTTTACAATAAGTTTCACATTGAACTAAAAGACGTTTTCTAATAAAACGTTTAAAACTAAAAAAAAACTCTTAAAGAAGCTAAAAAATAAAATAACTTGTCGGAACTTAAAGAATACTCTTTAAACAGAAAATAAATATAACTTGCCAAAACTTATAAAATACTTTTTAAATACAGAAAATAAATTCAATTAATTAAATTCTCAAATGTCCCTCCTGCTTGCGCTAAACAGTACCCCAATCTATTATAAAATTCATTTCGAACATTGGCCAGTGCAAGAGGATTAATAATTTGGAATTGGTGTTCGATATTAACCCGTAATTCTTCCAAATTATAAGCCCTTTCGTCTTGATGCCCATATAACTTTGATTTTATGTAACCCCATAAAACAAGTCATTAGGGGCTAAGTCTGGTGACCTTGGTGGCTAGCGAATTATACCACTATTAGATATAACTCTTTGGGGGAATATATTATTTAAATATTCATTCACAATTCTAGTTCCATGGGGAAACAACCTTCATGCTGGAACCATACGTTCTCTAAATTGGGATTAATAGTTCTCAAAGCAGGGACAATGTCGTTTCGAAGAAGTTTCAAATATATTTCCCCATTTAAATTTCCTTCGATAAAGAATGGACCAATAATGTTATTCCCATAAATACCAGCCCAAACATTCAATTTTTCAGGATACTGTGTCCCCGTATTCAATTGTCGATACTCGTTTTCAATAGACCAATATCGAAGATTCGACGGATTGTGTTTACCGTGCAACAGAAACGTGGATTCATCGGTAAACACGATAGTCTCAATGAAGTGTTCATTCGCATTTACACGTTCTATTACAGTTTCACAAAATTCCATTCTGCGGTGTTGATCAGCATGAAAAATTTCCTGATGAATTTGTTATTTATAGGATGTGTATTTTTTTTTTTTTAATATCTTATGAACTTTACCCACGCTAATACCTATCTCTTCTGATATTTTAGATATAGTAATATTGGAATTTTCTTCGACCATTGCGCACACCATGACTTCCTGCATTTCTTTATCGCTATTTATTCTCCGTATTTTATGACATTTACATCCCAAAATGCAACCTTCTGATTTAAACTTTTTAACTACTAATGATATTGTTGTTAATGCAGGAAAGGGACGATCTACATACTTTTCAGAGAAAAGGCGCTGGATACGCCGTAAAGAATTACCTTTGAAAGCCCATGTTATCATTTGAATTTTTTCTTCCAATGTATACATTATCAAATTAATATAATTAAAAAAATATTTAAATTGAAAGGGCTTACCGTAACACACTCTCCCAAATGCAAACCACGAATGACCGTTAATACGATATCGATACGCCGACAGTCAAATTAGTGGTGGGGCTGCAGCTAGTACGATCAGTTGTAGTCGTGATTCAAATGACGCCCCACCACTTTACATTCTGATCGGTATTTGGCAGCTAGACGCGAATATATGTGGTACAGTTTTCGTAACGAGGTAAAATGAATGCACGGTATATATACACAGTCATGTACAAGAAAATAGTAGTCTCAATTTAATATTTATAAATATGTTAACTTTTACAACGGATAATTCTGATGCAGCTATATTGAAATTATTTAAAATCTCTGAATATATATGGTTTCCGGTTAAATACCGAATATGAGGGGGAATTACTAAGCTTTCTAGTCATGCTTATGCATTAAAATAACAGTACCATAGTCGGCGGTACTAAACGCAGACGTATAAATTTCTGTCTGTTGCAGAATAATTCAACAACTTTTTAATGATCCATTTCTATTGCAACATGGGTCGAGCAAACCATCGTTTGTCGGAGAAAAGAGCAATTATACTCGATCTACTTAATAGAGGCAAAAGCTACAAGTTTATTCAAAATACGATCTCATGTTCTGCGAAAATGATTGCAAACGCTAAGAACTGGAGAAAAGTAAAAGAAAATCGTGATGGAAAAAGGAAAACTAACCCTAATGAAGATAGAAACATTATAACTTGTGCAAAGAAGACACCGTTCATAAGTTCAACTGCAATTAAAAGTGAGTTACACCTTTGTATAAGCACCTCTACTATTAGACGAAGATTGATTCAAAGAAAGTAGCGTGCAAGAAGGTCTAGGAAGTAACCATTATTAAATAGAAAGCAAATACAAAGTAGATGATCATTTGCTCATGAATACATACAATAGGACAAAAATAAGTGGTGTAATGTACTGTGGTCCGATGAATCGAAAATAGTTTTATTTAATTCTTATGCATACCAACAACACCTACGAAGACCACCATTGACAGCATTTAATAATAATAATAATAATAATAATAATAATAATAATAATAATAATAATAATAATAATAATAATAATTTATTGATATATATGTACATATACACGTCATGGAACAATCATGGATAAATAAAAACACTATTAATGCGCTCACAACACGTTAAAAACCGCAAGACCTATACAAAAAAATACACCAGAGTACCAATTAAAATATAAAAAAATATAAAAATATAAAAACACAGAAAGGGCAATGTCAAAATTTATGCTTCAGGTATTCATTTACCGAATAAAAAACGTTCTCCATCAGCACCTTTTTTATTAATATTTTGAGATTAATCCATGGTAGGTTCCTAAACCTATAAGGCAAAGCATTGTATATCTTCACGGCCACGTAATTCGAACTTAGCTGACTTTTCCCAATGCGATGATACGGTATCACCAAACCGCTCTGGTTTCGTGTTTCATATTTGTGAAAATCATCATTTTTGCAGAACTTATCCGGCGACTTATGAACAAATTCCAGGCAAGCAAGTATATACAAGGATAGGAGGGTCAGTATTTTGTGTTTTCTGAATAAGTTTACACAACTCGTGGTACTGGATACACCACTAAGGGCTCTGACTGCACTCTTTTGCATCCTGAAAACCGCCTCAGCCGCGCCAGACTCTTCCCACTTCAATAGGTCATACAAAACCCTGCCCTGGAAATTTGCACAGTACACAGTCCTAGCCGCCTCGGGTGTAGCCACCAGTTTCACTCTTCGTATTGAGTATATTGCTGATGCCAAATTGCGACACAAGTTATCAATGTGGCACTCCCAAGTCAGGTTGTTCGCAATCAGCAGGCCCAGAAACTTGATATTCACTTTGGGCTCATTTCAACCCCAGTATACCAAAAAGATGGTAAAATTCGGAGATTCAAGCATCATTCTGTGGAGGTGTTTTTCATGGTATAGCGTAGGCCCTTTGCACAAGATAGAAGGCATAAAGCTGGTTGACCAGCACAATCACCAAACTTAAACTTCATTGAAAATTTATGAGTGGAGTTGAAAAAGATTGTATCTGCTGCTAAGCCGCGAAATATTGACGATCTATGAAGAACATGCCAAGGTGAATTTCAATCAGTCTTAGCAGAGACATGTAAACAACTGGTGAACTCCTTGTCCCACAGGTGTCAATAGATGATAAACAATAAAGCTCAAGCAGCAAAATATTAAGTGTTTCAATCCAATTAACTAAGTAAAAATGACATTTGGTTAGTATTTTGACATGACTGTTATATAAATGCACAATTATTTTGTTTGTAATTGGAAATAAATTTTAAAAATTATTTTCTCTTTGGTATTCATAAACCTATTTATTTGTTGTTATAGTTATGTAATATGTTAGAATAAAGAGTTCAAAAAACTTGAATTTCTTTTATTTAACAGGCAAATTGATATTTTGGCAGATTTAAGACTATTGGAAAAAATAAGCATATCTATATAGATGAATGTAAATATTTACTTAACGAATCACTGTGAAATGCAATTAGACAATTAAAACCAAAAAGGTTCAAAAATAAAGAAAAAAAATGTACGACAAATAAGCGAACAAAATTTGTCGAAGAATCAATCATCAAATACAAACTGTAATGAAGAAAATCTCCCCCTATCCACCTGAAAGTCATGTAATATAGACTATATTTTCTTAAAGTTGTTTTCCATGTATCTACATTATTTTCCTGGGAGCGCAAGTATTGTCCAAGAAACGACTAAATCGTTTAGAACCCCTCGGGACAATACATTCAAGCAGTGAAATAACAAAAGCGCAAGGGGAATTTTAAATTACACCTCGTCCTTTTTCCGTCGAAAGAAAAACAGTTGGCAGCCGAAGAAACAGTAGAAAATCTACCGCGATACAAACGCTACCAGATGACGATCGAAACAAAAGAACAAGAACTACACGCGGAGCCCGCGGCGACCGAAATCAGAATCCCACAGAAGAATTATAAACTCTGTTCTCTTTCTACTTAGAAAAAGGGGGACCGGGAACGGTCGAAGCAATGGCGAAGGGGGTGCTATCAAAATAACGAATTGAATAAATCATAATTTGCTTTCTGTGTTTCATTATGGGAATTAAAAAAGGGGAAAACATAAATCATTTCTTAATAAGAATGGGGGGACCGGTGCAAGTGAGTCAAACTTCTACGTGGGGGGATGAATCGAGCGAGGAAACGGCTCGATGGGATTGAGTTTAAGGCGGCAGTTATTTTCATCGCGAAATGAATAATTGCTTTCCCTAACTTTAATTGAAATCACTTTTTGTCTCGAGTCGCCTCGTCTTCTCCTGGCCGTAATTTGGCCGCCCCGTAGGGGACGTTGCGACTTTTTAGGCGCCCCCGTCTAACCCACCGGGCGGTCAAATTAATTATCATTTCTAAGAAATTTTCGAACTTTTATTTATTTTTAATAAAGAGAATCCAAGAAAATATCTTTATAATTGAAATTATTTAAGCGGGGGAAGTGGGGGCGGGGGGAAGGTCTAAAGGGGTGAAAAGTTTCTTCGATCTCGTTGTTGAAAGGAATTAATTTGCTAGCGCCGAAGTAAAGTATTATTAAGGGCAGATTCATTACAATATCATCCAAATTTAATGAAGTAAAAAGTGCTTAATTATTAAAACTACCGTCTTCAATTTAAAATAAAAACAAACAACTAGTGGGACTTAAAAAAATAATAATAATAATTGTAATAATAATAAAATATATGCAATATGTTAAAGACAAAGACATAAATCAACACGTATGCAGTACCACGTCTAGGATACTCTTTTGACATTACTGATTGAACCGAGACAAGATAGCTCATATGCAGAAGCAAGCTTATAAATATGTATCTAGAAATAGCAAAAGCACGTCACCCAAAAATAAGAACTGAACACCTACTCCTTCCTCGACGCGAGGGAGGAAGACGCTTAATGAGCATCCGCAACTTACAAAACAAGCAAAAAATCCCAACGAAAGTACTTTCAAGAATAAACGAAAATTAACTATTAAATGCGATAAGTAACAAAGACCGGTCTATTATAACTAATGACGAAAACTTCAACGAATAGTCTCAAAAAGTTTTACACAGACATGTTTATAATTGTAATAGTTATCACTGGCAGAATTGACACACCAGATTTATTATCAAATATCGACTTTCTTGTCCCACGCCTTATTCATATCCCCACGGCAAAAACCAACACTTAAAGGCGCCTATAATGCATACAGCATGGAATTTTAACTAACTTCGAATGAATCTCCTTTTAAATACATCAGCAATACATATGCATGCTTTATAATATAATTGATTTACTGTATTTTAAACCGCAGTTTTGTATTACTATTGTACTTTTATTGTCATTTTTATGTTATTCATTGTTGCCTATTTTTGGGTTTGTACCTGCTGAGCATTTCTAATAAATTATTATTATTACTACGAGGCTGGTCTGAAAAGTTACCGACTTCAATGCGAAGATGGCAGCACTTGTCAATAAAAGCTAGGGAATATAGTTGTCTATCTATTGTCAGGTACTCGTCAAAGTTTCAGCCATTTTGGACGCGCAGTCGTTATTTGACGGTCGTTTGAGTAAGTGGATGTGAGTGTTTTTATGAAAATGGAAAAAATCGAGTATCGAGCTGTCGTTAAATATTTGTTTTTGAAAGGCAATACGCCTACGTAAATCAAAGATGAGTTGAAATCTGTGTACAAGATTCTTCACCATCATTTGCCACAGTGAAGTTTTGGCCAGCTGAATTTAAACATGGCCGTAAGAGCTTGGGAGACAATGAACGTACGAGACGTCCAAAAACTGCAACTACTAACGATAACATCGCTAAAATTCCCCAATTAGTACTAGAGGACCGTCGAATTAAAGTGAGAGAAATAGCAAATGCTATGAATATGCCCAAAGAACTTGTTTGTCATATGTTAGGTCAAGATTTAAGCATGACAAAACTGTCCGCGCGTTGGGTGCCTCGTTTGCTAACGTTAGACGAAAAACGTGTTCGAATGAACATTTCTAACGCTCTGTTGGCGCAGTTTAGGCGCAATAAATCTAAGTTTTGTCGCCGATTAGTTACTATAGAAGAAACTTGGATACACCATTATACGCCCGAAACAAAGATACAATCGAAACAGTGGGCTGCAAAGGGGGAACCGGTTCCAAAAAAGCAAAAACTGTTTTTTCGACTGGGAAAGTGAAAGTGTCTAATAATAAAATACTTCTATAATTAAAGCAATCATTGTTAATGCTTAAAGGATCTACTACAGGTCTACTATTACCAAGAATTTAATGCAATCTTATATGCATAACCTGAATCTTTCTTTAACATTCTTCAGCAATAACACTATTATTTTCTGCGTCGCTGAATGCATTTAGCTATGTTCGTATAGTGCCCACCATTTGCGTTAATTCTACTAATAACAACGAAGAATTTCGTAATTTTTCAAGTGCTTCAACCAGTTCATTGTATTTATGATGTTTGATGTCTAAATCTGCTACTATTTGTACTTGAGCATCTTCCAATTTGTTTCGACTTTCCTTGCTTCGTTGGGATCAAATAATGAAATTACTGATTGAGGACTGCAGGCTGAACTCATCGGAAAGGATATTTGAGCATCTTCCAATTTTTTTCTACTTTCCTTGCTTTGTTGTGATCAAATAATGAAACTACTGACTGAAGACTGAACACTGAACTCATTGGAAAAGGTAAAAGTAATAAAGCCATCTTTAACCATGTTCCCCAGTGTTTTGGAGATTCGAGAAACTTGCTTTTAGTTTGCACTATTATTAATAGCACATACAAAAGCAGTGTTTCTCAAATACGATTCGTTAAGTCATTTAGGCGCATGACCGCTCAGAAGATGAAAGCAAAGTGTCTGCAATTCCGAAAATTCTAAATTCGAAAGTTATTTGTATACCATTAGTTGTTACAATCGCTGGCGATTTGGGTTTGTAGTTGCTACAATCACTCGTTATTTGTATTCTGAGAGTTGTTATAATCGTTCATTATTTACGTTCTGTATAAAATGCAAGTTTCAGTGATTAAAAGCAATCTCGGAAAAGATCCACTTGGTTTGGGTGGTTTTTTGTACTGCAAAGACAGATATCTGAAAAGTGGAGAAGTGTCCTGGAGCTGCACACAAAGAAAAATTAACGTGTATTGGTACAGCACTGTTAGTACTAATCTTAGGATCTTAAAAAGTACTTAAAAATTTTATAATTTTTCTTTTATAATTTATCGTGAGAAATCATTAAAGATTGACAAAATCCAGTAACCACCACAAAGACTTTTCATGCCCATAAGCCTTGAAAATATCCTTAAATACTTATATACAAAGGGTACTAGGAAAGTTTTGCAATACAGCTTTGTTTATTTAATTTTTTCAAAGTAATTTCCTCTACACTCAATACACCTCTCCATCATCCGAAACCAATCTTTAAACAAGTTCTGCCAAGTTTCACTAGGGAGTAAAGCACACCTGTTGTCCCAAACCCGCAGAAGGTCCTCATCGCTGGAAAACCGCCTCCCTTTTAGCTTCATTTTCATATGCGGTAACAGTGTAAAGTCGCAGGGAGTAAGATCTGGACTGTAGGGAGGATGCTCGAGAAGTTTCAATCTTGTCGCGGTGAGCTGGAGCATTATCGTGATGGAGGAACCAGGTGTCCATTCTTGACTTTGGCCGCAGGTTCTTCATATATCCAATGACTTTAGGCAGGCACCGTTCAGTATACAACTTAGCTGTGACTATCTTCTGTGTGTACATAACGACGCGTTCCACAATTCCACTCGATTTGAAAAATACATCTATCATTTTCTTCTTTACAGATCAGGATTTTCTGACAACTACGGGTGTGTCCTCAACATCAAAGACCCAAACTTTGTTTTAAGGTTTGGTCAGCACATCGTAATAGTACAGCCAAGTCTCGTCATCTGTCGCGGTGTTGTTCACATACCGAGATTGTTCCTCATTAAACTTTTTTAGCATCTCCCGGCACAAAGTCACACGTCGTGTCATCTGCTCTTAAGTCAGTCGATGCGGCACCCAGAGAGAACAAAGTTACTTCGCCTGCAAAAGATCATGCAGAATCGAACGAATTGCTGGTGCATTTAGACCTGAAGTACCCTCTATCTGTTGGTAGGTCACTCGCCAGGCATTTTCCTCACAGTAGTAACGTTTTCCTCCGTAACAGACGTTCGTAGCCTTCCCGGCCTTTCAGCATCCTCCACAGTTAAATTTCCCCTTTAGAATTCTCTATACCGCCTGAATATTGTTGTGCTATATGGACAAACATCACCTAGTGCAAGAGTCATTTCTTCGAAGCACCGGTCTATGTTTGAACCGCGCACGAAATTATAACGCAAAACTGCCCTTATCTCATTTCGTGACTACGATGCCATCGCAAGCACTTTGCACTCTTACTGCTAATGAATATCTGAGCCCATCGACATGGCCCTGCGGCTACTATGCACGTATGAACTTATATCAACATGCAGGAACAAGCAGCTTCCTACCACTCATTGTTGCGTCATATTGCAAAACTTTCCTAGTACCCTTTGTAAAAATTCCCATTAATTACTGCAAAATTAAAACTATTTCGACTTTGTTAATTAAAAGATCTAAACTAAAATACGAATTCTGTTATAAAACAGAATTCCAAAGGCTTATCGTTGAGTATACAGCCAAAAAAAAAATAAGATTCCTTGAATTTTCCGCTGTAATATAGAGAGTGTTGGTTATAGCGATACGTCGAAGTTACCTATACGCCTTTAATGTAACATGTGTCGTCGTCGTGTCCTGAGTCACCCCCGCCCATCTCAAGTCTTAAATGGATTTGGGAAATCGTTTATACGTCAATGGGAAATAAATTTAGCCTTTTAGGTCGAATCCGACGGAAATTGATTAAGTTGACAGAGTGCAGATGGCAAGTTGTAAATAAAGTTGAGATATTTGATTAATGGTTTCGGATGCCGACATTCTTTTTGGCTAATTTATTTGAATCCTTTTTTTTCTTGAGGCGTATAATATGATAACATTATATGAGAGATGAGTAGTGTCGTTGTCATTCCATAGGACGTAATTAAGATAGGATAGTCCATTGTTTCTAATTTTATCTATTTTTTTTTCTATTGTACGTTAACTGTTGTTGTATATTGGGTCCTCAGAGAAGTCGTCCATAGGAGTTTTTTTCAAATTGAAAGTTGCCATATTCTTATCAATTCTCTATCTAAAATGTTTCAGTAACTCTTGAAGTCTTCTATTATTCCAACAGAATGAAAAGTTGCTCGTATTTTCTATCTTAAAATCTGCAGGTACTAGTAGTATATCAAACTGTCACTCAATTGCTATCCTCTCTAATAACAATGCATTTATTCAACTGTCTATGCCTTGGATCCCTTCGTTGGTTCTTATCTTACATCTTCCAGTTAGCATGGCTTCACCAATAAGCGTTCGACCATCATTATTTACGCAATTTCACTCAATTTGTTCTTAACATTTTAGAGTCTAGAAAACAAGTGGATGTATTATACAGATTTTTCGATAATCTATTTCGATAGTCTAGATCAGGTATGGGCAACCATTGGCATGTTGTGGGCCAAACTTGAATGTGCAAATACGTTCTCGGGCCGCCTTTAAAAGTAATGCATTTTAAATTAGTGTTCATAATTTTTAGCGATAGATATCAGACATGAAATAATACGACCATGTCTCACGGGCCGGATCGAATCTTACAGCGGGTCGGTGGTTGCCAACATATGATCAATGGCAATTAAACAAAGACCAGTGTTGCGAAGAAATGACTCTATCACTAGGTGATGTTTGTCCACATCGCGAAACGATATTCAAGTGATATAGAGAATTCCAAAGGGGAAATTTAACTATGGATGATGCTGAGAAGCCGGGAAGGCCACAATTACGAAGGAAAACGTTACTACTGTGAGGAAAATGCTTGGCGAGGACAGGCGAATGACCTGCCAACAGATAGAGGGTACTTCAGGCCTAAATGCACCAGCAATTCGCGCGATTCCGCATGATCATTGGCACGTGAAGAAGATCTCTCTGGGTGCCTCATCGACTGACCGAAGAGCAGATGACATGACGTGTGACTTGGTGCTGGGAGATGTTAAAAATGTTTAGTAAGGGACAATCTCGGTATGTGAACAACATTATGACAGGTGACGAGATTTGGCTGTACTATTACGATGTGCCGACCAAAGCTCAAAACAAAATTTGGGTCTTTGATGATGAGGACACACCCGTAGTTGTTAGAAAATCCCGATCTGTAAAGAAGAAAATGATAGCTGTGGCTAATGTATTTTTCAAATCGAGTGGAATTATGGAACGCGTCGTTTAGGACACACAGAAGACAGTCACAGCTATGTGGTATACTGAACAGTGCCTGCCGAAAGTCATTGCATCTACGAAGAACCTGCGGCCAAAGTCAAGAATGAACACCTGGTTCTTCCATCACGATAATGCTCCAGCTCACCGCACCAAAGCCTGCACCGAATATTTGATCACGACAGGATTGAAACTTCTCGAGCATCCTCCCTACAGTCCAAATCTTGCTCCCTGCGACTTTGCACTGTTCCCGCATATAAAAATGAAGCTAAAAGGGAGGCGGTTTTTCAGTGATGAGGACCTTCTGCGGGCTTGGAACAACGAGTGTGCTTTAGTCCCCAGTGAAACTTGGCAGAACTTGTTTATAGATTGATTTGGGAGAATAGAGAGGTGTATTGAGTGTAGAGGAAATTACTTTGAAAAAATTAAATAAACAAAGCTGTATTGTATAACTTTCCTAGTACCCTTTGTATAAGCTATACAGAGTGCTATGACTAAATATCATAGATTGAACTAATTGGGAACACAACCTAAGACTTTGACAATAAAGATATTTTAGAAATTCCGTTCTACTGATGTCATATATTTGTAATTTGTGATAAAACGGTTTCTTTTTTAAATGTTTTCGATAAATATATAAGTACTTACTTCCAGGAACAGAGTTCAAAACATAACTCACTATAAAATCTTAATCTAAATTCAAACAAAGAAGTTAAAGTTACGACGTATGACACTGGGTTTGCTTACGTTGTGGGTAATGCTGAACTTTAAACTGATGCTTAACGTTAAATGCCTAACATTATAATAGGTTTGTATGCTGTTGTAGGTAGGCCGTTTATCCCTTTCTTAGAATCACTTAGTATAAAATGTAAATATTCGATTCTGAGCATTGATTTATGGCCCGCAATTTGGCCCCACTGTGCAATAGCCAGTGTTGTATTTAATTAATAGTTAAATAAAATTATTAACAAGTTGTTTTTATAATTTTCGACATCCTTAGTTATCACTAAATAATCCTAGCAAACACGTAATAAACTTAAACTAAAAACCTCCCAACGTGTAAACACAATAGATAAAATTCGAATATATAAAAGCGGGTACGTCGCTTTTAACAAGATGATTTGGAAAATTCCAGAAGTTGTTTTCAAAAGCATAAATGCATTCACAATAAATCCAAAAGCCTTTTACATTGGGTACAAAGCCAATGCAGTTTGCTTAACGTAAAAACCGTCCTTTGAGCGAACATTTGCAACATTTGTACCCAGTGTTTACTGTTTCCATTCTGTTAAAAAAGGGAAAAGATATTGGAAAAACGACATCAAAAGAAACTGTACACTACTAGTATAATGGCTTTGTTCCGCTTTTTCTAAGAGGGAATACTTACGACAAATAATAGCTAATTACCATGCATCTACTTGTATTTACTCTCTTTTAGAAATGAAGCAAATAACTAGTCAATCGAATGCACTTTTATTTTTAATTTTCACATTTTATCGGTTTGTAACCGAACATCGTCCTCAATGTTAAATACTCATTAAACTACTTTACACAATTATATTTATTATTAAGCGGGGAAAGATGTTTTTTTACAATCATTCACGGAATCTAATGAAACGAAAATGTAACGAAATTACAGATATATGTTCGCTACGCGATGGTAATATTACGTATTATGCTGCTAACGAAATGTAGGATGTACATATCAGTAAAACGAGGATATTTGAACACCATCAATAGGTGGCGAGAGAAACAGGTATGGACGTTTCCGTCAGTTCATCCGACGTATATCGGGCGTTGCGATGTAAAAAGAACATACACAGTCTGTCGCAGAGAAAACGGAACTTTTTTAATATAGTCATTATCAGTGGCGCCACCTATTAAAAAAATATGCGTCGATAAGGTAGATCTTTCACAAATGTTATATCAAAATATCATGACATTTGCATCATTAGAAGCAGAAAATTTGCTCATAAAATGACATTTTGAACAAAGAGCATATGTCAAGTACTGTTTTAAACTCGATAAATCGTTTACTGAAACCTTTAATTTGATAAAACGAATGTATGTTGACGCGTATTTATCACGTACGAGTGTGTATGAGTGGTATAAACGAGTTAAAGATGATCATATCGACATGAATGACAACGAATATCCTGGTGCAAAAAAATCTCTGATTACGGAAAGTAACATCGAACTTGTGTGTGAATTTATCAAAAATGAGCCGAAAGCCTCATTACGATATGTAGGAATGGAATTAAATATTACCAAAGATTCAATTCATCGCATTTTGATACAACGTTTGGGACTGTGAAAGGTTTGTGCAAGGTTTCTACTACACAAGCTAACTGAATTCAACATTGTACAAACTTGAATAAAGACTTCAAATAAAGGACGAAAACTTCAAGTATTCTATTGTAACTGGCGACGAGATGTGGTGCTTTCTAATGATCCAGAGACCCAGAATCAAAACTCTGAATGGAAGCATCCAAGCGAAGAAAGGCCGAAAGAAAGCCGTTTAGAGAAGTCAAAAGTGAAGACAATGTTGATTTGTTTTTATGATTCGAAACACATAGTGCACAAAGATTTTGTACCGACTGGTCAAACAGTCTTATCTTCTCAGTTATCTTGGTGTTATGAAGCGCCCTCAAAATCATGAAAATGGTAGCTGGCATTTGTTACATAATAATGCACGATCTCATCGCTCGATGCTTATCACTGATTTTCTAACTATTCACCGGATTTGGCCCCCTGTGATTTCTATCTATTCTCTAATCTACATACATTGTAACTGGCGATGAGATGTGGTGTTTTCAATGTGATCCAAAGATTAAGAATCAAAATTCTGAATGGAAACATCCAAGCGAAGAGAGACCGAAAAAAAGCCGTATGGAGAAGTCAAAAGTGAAGACAATTGATTTGATAAATGATTTGTTTTTATGATGCGAAAGGCATAGTGAATAAAGAGTTTGTACCAACTAGTCAAACAGTCAAAATGTTGTATATTATCTTAGTGTTCTGAAGCGTCTTTTGGCTCGTATTCGTCGTGTGCGCCGTCAATATCGTGAAAATGGTAGCTGGCATTTATTACACGACAATGCACCATCTCATCGCTCGACGTTTTTTTCTGATTATAAATGGCATTTTAACCATCAACCATTCACAATAGTCACCGAATTTGGTCCCCTGTGATTTCTATCTGTTCTCCAAACTACATTTACCGATGAAAGGACAGTGTTATGTCGACGCTGAAGCCATTAAAAAGGCTTCTACAGCGATCTTGAAACACATCTCTAAAGATTAACTTAATAATTCATTCGACATGTTAATTGACCGTGCAAAACGTTGTGTCGAAGCCGAAGGCGACTATTTTGAATAAAATAAAAGATTTTTACCAAAATAGTAAACTTTCGTTTTTATTTTAATGAAGTTCGTATTTCTCTGCGACAGACGGTATATTTTTGTTCTTTAATTTTGTTCGTCTGTAAGTATATTATTATTTTTATTAGCCAACAACGTAATATGGAATCAAATGCTTTCTTATTGGCGATGTAATATGCAATTAAATTTCTCTGTTTGTTTCGTGATTACTCGGTTATATTCTAATTTGTTCTTTGCGCCCTGGACAGTGATTTCTGCATCCTTTTTGTTTCTTTGTTAATAATGTGTTTTGTGTTAGATGCTATCCTTTGTGTTGTAATGACAATTATTATCATTATTATTATTTCCTTTATTATTATTATTGAATAATTCATAGGACGTTTACATGGAAACAATACATTGACCGAAAATTAAGTCTCCTAATATTAAATTATGTTCCTTTAGTTTGAATTTAAAATTAGATAAAATCGCATTACATGTCACTATACACAAAATTACAAGCTCCTCCTAACAAAATTATAATAATTTATCATATCACAGAGAGGTCTAAACCGAAAAATAATAATAATAATAATAAATTTAATTTCCAAAACAATGTGCACACAGGACATATCATTACATATAAGAAAATAGCAATTAATACACACTACGTACACTCATGCTACAAACACGTCTCAACAAGAAAAAAAGATGTTATAAATTTGGACATAGCAAGTCATTTATACAATAACAATTTATCGCAAGCAGGTACCGCTTAAGGTTGCTTTTATAAATAGAGAAGTTTGTAATATTTCTAATGCAAAGTGGTAAGTTATTGTGTAATTTACATCCCATAAAATATATTCCTTTTTGGAATATAGATTTTGAGTGTGGGGCAGGTAATAAATAATTATCAATTCGTGTATCGTATTTATGATTTACATTGCCACTCGAAAAAGCGTTTCTGTTCCTATAAACGAAGCAAAGGAGATCTAATATATAAATATCATAAATAGTTAATATCGAATTACTTCGAAAATGTTCTCTGCAAGAATCCCTATAGCCTAACCCAAAGATAATTCTCAGGGCCCGTTTTTGCATAAGGAACACCCTGCCCACCTCCGGCGACACTCCCCAGTGTATCACACCATATCTCATGCAAGAAACAAAATTAGCATGATAGAAAATAAGCAGGGTACTCAAATTACAGGATCTACGGAGCTGCTTAAGGGTAAAACACACCTTAGCCAGAGTTCTGCATACTTCATCTATACCGTGCATTCATTTTACCTCGCTACGAAAACTGTACCACATTATATTCGGGTCTAGCTGCCGAATACCGATCAGAATGTAAAGTGGTGGGGCGTCATTTGAATCACGACTATAACTGATCGTACTAGCTGCAGCCCCACCACTAATTTGACTGTCGGCGTATCGATATCGTATTAACGGTCATTCGTGGTTTGCATTTGGGAGAGTGTGTTACGGTAAGACCTTTAAATTTAAATATTTTTTTAATTATATTAATTTGATAATGTATACATTGGAAGAAAAAATTCAAATGATAACATGGGCTTTGAAAGGTAATTCTTTACGGCGTATCCAGCGCCTTTTCTCTGAAAAGTATGTAGATCGTCCCTTTCCTGCATTAACAACAATATCATTAGTAGTTAAAAAGTTTAAATCAGAAGGTTGCATTTTGGGATGTAAATGTCATAAAATACGGAGAATAAATAGCGATAAAGAAATGCAGGAAGTCATGGTGTGCGCAATGGTCGAAGAAAATTCCAATATTACTATATCTAAAATATCAGAAGAGATAGGTATTAGCGTGGGTAAAGTTCATAAGATATTAAAAAAAAATAAATACACATCCTATAAATATCGAACTCATCAGGAAATTTTTCATGCTGATCAACACCGCAGAATGGAATTTTGTGAAACTGTAATCAAACGTGTAAATGCGAATGAACACTTCATTGAGACTATCTTGTTTACCGATGAATCCACGTTTCCGTTGCACGGTAAACACAATCCATCGAATCTACGCTATTGGTCTATTGAAAACGAGTATCGACAATAGAATACGGGGACACAGTATCCTGAAAAATCGAATGTTTGAGAATAACATTATTGGTCCATTCTTTATCGAAGGAAATTTAAATGGGGAAATATATTTGAATCTTCTTCGAAACGACATTGTCCCTGCTTTGAGAACTATTAATCCCAATTTAGAGAACGTATGGTTCCAGCATGATGGTTGTCCGGCCCATGGAACTAGAATTGTGAATGAATATTTAAATAATATATTCCTCCAAAGAGTTATATCTAATAGTGGTACAATTCGTTGGCCACCAAGGTCACCAGACTTAGCCCCTAATGACTTTTTTATGGGGTTACATAAAATCAAAGTTATATGAGCATCAAGACGAAAGGGCCTAATAATTTGGAATAGTTACGGGTTAATATCGAACACCAATTCCAAATTATTAATTCTCTTGCACTGGCCAATGTTCGAAATGAATTTTATAATAGATTGGGGTACTGTTTAGCGCAAGCAGGAGAGACATTTGAGAATTTAATTAATTGAATTTATTTTCTGTATTTAAAAAGTATTTTATAAGTTTTGGCAAGTTATATTATATATTTTCTGTTTAAAGAGTATTCTTTAAGTTCCGACAAGTTATTTTATTTTTTAGCTTCTTTAAGAGTTTTTTTTTTGTTTTAAACGTTTTATTAGAAAACGTCTTTTAGTGCAATGCGAAACTTATTGTAAAAATACCTAATTGTACAGTTAAAAGTAATTATAATTTATTAATTTTTGGACGTAAACAATTTGGACAGTTAGTGAGAGGCCTTCCGCCAACTACCACGAACAACGACTTAATCTGTAATTTGTAGTCAGTCGTTGTTGTGATTCGACTGACTCGCGCCCCGCCACTTTACATTCTGATCGGCATTCGGTGTCTAGACCCGAATATAATATGATACGGTGTTTGTAACATTTTAATATGAAAGCACGGTATGTGCAGAGCATTTAAGATTTTCGTTAATTAGCAAACCAAGGATTCTTGAAGAAGAATCACAGTCGAAGAGCTCATTGTTAATATATCGCACTTCTTTCCTCCTTTTCTTAACTTTTTTTAAACTGCAAAATTTTTTTTAAAAAAATTTTATTTGTTCCATTGTCTTTAATTAAGTCTTAAAGAACTGTGCCGCACAAAATACAAAAGGAAGTTAAGATAATTAATACACGCTAAAATAAAAGAAAGTAGACGGAAAAGAGGAAAACAAACGTAAAAAAGTCGAGACGAAGAAACGCGCGAAACGACCTTATGAACGGGAAAGAGCGAAATATTTTAATCCGGAATTCTTCCATGCGACTTCCGCCAATATAAATTCAAAATGGACCGCGCTACGGCGCTACCTAACCCGGGATACCCGCACTCAGATATTACGGTCAACGTGCCTTCACTAACCGAATGGAGGTACGCAAAAAATTTCTAACTTTTTTAAATTAAAAACTTTATTAATTCGTCCTGCGCTATGTCGTTTCACTCGCACAGAACCATCAACAGGGGAAAAAAAAATAGGTAAAATAATCGACATTCTTTGTTAGCAATTTATCACTGACCTGTCGGGATTTTTTTTTCCGATCTGCATGCAATTTCATCGAAATGCTGGTCTTATGTCCGAGAACTTTTTACACGAGAAAATGCGGCGATTCCAATGTCAATTATGTAAGAATATATGTTAATTTATTTCGAACAGTGAATCGCCATGCTTCAATCAGAGTTCTCCCCCCGAGGGAATTTGTATACATTATTCATGTTTGGGAATGATGATGAATTCACCAATATCGATTGTCTAATATTCTTCATTCGATATTTAATATTTAACAATCGTTCATGTTATATCGATTGGGTCCATTTCAATAAAAGAACTTTACAAAGGGTACTAGAAAAGTTTTGCAATACAGCTTTATTTAATTTTTTCAAAGTAATTTCCTCTACACTCAATACACCTCTCCGTTCTCCGAAACCAATCTTTAAGCCAGTTCTGCCAAGTTTGGCTAGGGAGAAAAGCACACCTGTTGTCCCAAGCCCGCAGAAGGTCCTCATCACTAGAAAACCGCCACCCTTTTAACTTCATTTACACATGCGGGAACAGCGCAAAGTCGCAGAGAGCAAGATCTAGACTGTAGGGAGGGTGATCGAGAAGTTTCAATCTTGTCGTGGTCAAATATTCGGTGCAGGTTTTGGCGCGGTGAGCTTGAGCATTATCGTGATGGAGGAACCAGGTGTCCATTCTTGACTTTGGCCACAAATTCTTCATAGATCCAATGACTTTAGGTAGGCACTGTTCAGTATACCACTTAGCTGTGACTGTCTTCTGTGTATCAAAAACGACGCGTTCCACAATTCCACTCGATTTGAAAAATACAGCTATCATTTTCTTTTTTACAGATCGGGATTTTGTGACAACTACGGGTGCGTCCTCATCATCAACGACCCAAACTTTGTTGCGTCGTATTGCAAAACTCTCCTAGTACAATTTGTATTTGTCAATGAAGCCAGTAACAACTACACAGTCTGTCACATACAAAAACCTAACTTTTTAAAATAATAATTCTTAGTGGCGGCACTTACTAGAAAAATATGCGTCGATAAGGTAGATCTTTCATGAAAGTAATGGCAAAATATCATGACATTTGCATCATTAGAAGCGGATAAATTGCAAATAAAGTAACAGTGTGTATTTAGCATTGGTCGAAAAATGAATTTTAAACAAAGAGCAAATATCAATTTCTGTTTTAAACTTGGTAAATCGTTTAGTGAAAAGTTTAATTTGATAAAGCAGGTATATTGTGATGCGTGTTTATTGCGTGCGAGTTGTATGAGTGGTATAAACAATTTAAAGACGATCATGCGTATAAATGTCGACGAACATCCTGGTGCAAAAAAATCTGTGGTTACGGAAGTAACATCGAATTTGTGCGCGAATTTATCAGAAATAAGCCAAAATCCTCATTGTGATACGTGGGAATGGAATTAAATATTTCCAAAGATTCAATTCACCGAATTTGGGACTGAGAAAGATTTGTGCAAGGTTTGTACCACACAAGCTAACTGAATTAAACATTGTACAAACTTGAATAAAGACTCAAATAAAGGACGAAAACTTCAAGTACTCTATTGTAACTGGCGATGACACGTGATGTTTTCAATATGATCCAGAGACCAAACGTCAAAACTCTGAATGGAAGCATCCAAGAGAAGAAAGACCGAAAAGAGCCGTTTGGAGAAGTCAAAAGTGAAGACAATATTGATTTGTTTTTATGATTTGGAAGGCATAGACCATAATAAGTTTGTACAAACTTGTCAAATAGTCAATGCTGTATTCATCTTGGTCATATAAAGCGTCTTTTGGCGCGTATTCGTCGTGTGCGCCCTCAATATCGTGAAAATGGTAACTGGCGTTCGCTACATGATAATGCATTATCTCATCGCTCGACGCTTTTTATAGCATTTTAACCATTAACCATTACCGGATTTGGCCCTCTGAGATTTCTATCTATTCTGCAACCTATTCTGCCGATGAAAGGACAGCGTTTTGCCGATGTCGAAGCTATTAACAATGCGTCGGCAGCGATCTTGAAGGATATCTCTAAAGATGTACTTAAAAAACCATTCAACGTGTTAATTGACCGTGCAAAACATTGTATTGAAGCCGAAGGCGACTACTTTGAATAAAATAAATGAATTTTACCAAAATAGTAGTTTTTATTTGTTTTTATTTTAAAAAAGGTCAATTTTCTCTGCAACAGACTGTGTATAATTTATTACGTCTTATTCATAACACTTTGGTCTGCATTCGGTCAAACCTAGTTATTTTTTAAATTTTGTCCACCAGCCAAAATGGTCGAAAGAACAATATAAAAAATTAATTGGTTTAATTCCATGCTTTAGAATATATTTAAGTCTATTAAATTTTACGAGGATAATTTGACAAGTAGCGAGAATGACACATAGGTGGCGCTCTAATTGTTAAAACAAATGCACTGTAATTTAGGTTGCTCATTTATATGTTTACATTCCGATATTTAGATAAATCGGTTGATTAGTTTATTTTTGACAGATGATTGAAAAAGAAGCAACACGTCGTTTTGTTAAAATGGAAAAAGCAGAGTATCGTGCGATGATTAAATACTTCGTAATTAAGGGTATGAAAGGCACTGAAATAAAAGACGAGTTACGGGAAACATTAGGTGAATCTGCTCCATTATCCGCCACAGTAAGTAGATGGGTAAATGAATTTAAATGTGGTAGAACAGGCTGTGTTGATGAAACGCGCTCTGGAGCACCAAAAATCGTAACTTCTAAGGAAATTACTATAAAAATCCATAATATTATTACGCAAGATCGACGACTCAAAGTGAGAGAAATAGCAGACATGGTAAACATTTCAACACAACGCGTACACCACATTTTAACGAAAGAATTGGGCCTTTCCAAGCTTTCGGCAAGATGGGTGCCGCGATTGCTTACGACTGATCAAAAGTTCACTCGTTTGCGCATTTCCAATGAGTGTTTGGACCTTTATAATCGGAATCCTGTTGATTTTTGTAGGCGATTTGTTACTTGCGATGAAACTTGGGTACACTACAGTACATCCGAAACTAAACAACAGTCGAAGCAATGGTTAGAACGTGGTTCTGCACCTCCAAAGAAAGCAAAACCACTTTGTCAGCAAACAAGGTGATGGCGTCAATTTTTTGGGATTCAAAGGGCATTTTGCTCATTGATTACCTTCAGAAAGGTGCCACAATAAACGGACAATATTATGCAGAACTTCTACAAAAATTAAATGTTGAGATTCGTGCTAAACGGCCAAGAATGGCAAAGAAAAAGATTCTGTTTCACCAAGACAACGCTCCGACTTCCACCTTTTTCCAAAATTGAAAACGGCACTAGGTGGTAAGAAATTTTCGTCTAAGGACGAGCTTATCATCTTCGTAAATGAGTATTTTGCAAGCCTTCCAGAATCGCATTTTAGAGATGGCATAAGGGCATTGGAGCACCGTTGGAATAAATGTATTGAAAAATAAAAGTTATTTTTTATTTAAAAAATTCGTTTTTCTTTTCCATTCTCACTACTTGTCAAACTACCCTCGTATATTTATGATTCTCAAAATTGTAATAAACTACTTTTACCATACGTTATGGACAATTAATACTGACCTCACTATATAACGCTTGAAAGCCTATCAAATATAGATACAGATAATTTTATATAATTTAAAAATCTATGAGATCTATACTACATAATCCGTAATTACACACGCAATTACATCACGTGCTTTTATAACAATATTAATAATGTCAAGTATGGACAGGATGTTTTAAAATAGGCAACGCAAAATCATAATACCATGGAAGTTGTACATTGTATTTTGCATCCAACGATATAATAACGAAAACCTGACAGAGTATGTTTAGAATTCCCGTATTGTTACATCTATTTGTGTATTCTACTCAAAATGAAAGAGGCTCTATTGTTAATGTGAGTATTATATGATACATGCAAGTTAAATAAATAGTAAATCAAATCATGTGAAATAAAAGTTAAATTTTGAATTATAGTCTGTTGCACGGTTGCTAGGGAACTATAGTAAAGAATGTTTCAAATTTCGCGCTTTTTTTTTAAGAATAAATAAAACACATAATTTGCATTGACTTTCAAAAACTTTTTATTGGTAATTGAAGTATCAGTAGTTATGACATTTACATGCGAAAAATATCTGCTAAATGGCCTTCTCTTTCAGCTCCACAGACGTCTGCTCTTTTGTTAAAATTTTCATTTACATTTTGACATAATTGAGGCTCTATCCCACCAATGACACGAATAATTTCATTTTTCAAAGTAGGAATTGATTGCGTATTGTTTTTATAAACCTGACTTTTCACATAATCCCAAAGAAAATAGACGGTGTCAAATCACATGATCTTGGTGGCCAATTAACATCACCGTTTCTTGAGATTACACGTCCAGGAAATTTTTCTCTCAATAAATCAATTGATTCGTGTGCAAAGTGAGGTGTAGCGCCATTCTGTTGAAACCACATATTCTCTAGATCAATATTCATTAATTCAGGCCACAAAAATTCGGTTATCATCCGACGATATCGATCAGCATTGACAGTTACAGCTTCACCAGCAGCATTTTCAAAGAAGTAAGGTTACACCACCTGACCATAATGCACACCAAACAGTAACTCGTTCAGGATGTATAGGTTTCTCATGAATAATTCGTGGATTTTCCTCACTCCAGGTACGGCAATTTTGTTTATTAACATAGCCACCAAGTTCAAAATGTGCCTCATCGGAAAACATTATTTTTTGAGAAAAATCAGCTGGTTGTTCATTGATGAAAGCGACAAATAAACGACACTTTAAATGATCTAATGGCGTCAGTTCCTGTGTTATTTGAACCTTACATGCTTTCAGAGCTAAATCCTTGTGTAAAATACGCCATGTTGTTGATCCACTAAGTCTCAAGTTGTTGTGAACGTCGTCTAATGGACATTTCAGGATCTTCAGCAACACTTTTACGAACCAAACCAATATTTTCTTGTGAACGACCACTACGACTGTATTTTCCACTTTTTTGATCTTCCACGAAACCGGCCTCTTGAAATTTTTTAATAATTCGACCAATATTGCTTTCAGATGGACGATTATGTAAACCATAAAATTCATGTAATTTTCTAAAAACTCTTTTCACAGAACGTACAAGAATGTAATTTGAACGCATTGTTGTACCGTGTACGAAGCCATTTTATAAATGTCATACATCGCACTTTTTAAATTTGAAACACCCTTTACATTGATGTCATATCTTTCCATAGAAATAAGTATGGACGAAAATAGAACGCAACAAGCAAAAATCTCTTATTAATCACTTTAAAATATTCACATAGTTACGTAGTTTATTTGTTATGATGCATTTATAATAAGAATTCTAGTTTTATTACAATACTTTACCTAGGACAACTCTATCCTGAACGTTGAAAACAAAGACATACTATATACCAAAATTTATGGTTATGTTTATTTGCTGTTTCCTACACTTTTTTATCATAACCAGAGTTGGGATATTTATCCCGATGGCCAACATCGTAACAAGGCGAGTGTGTGAACAAACGCACGACCTTTCGACACATGAATTATTTATATCATTTACATTTTGTTTTATAAATAACACACTTACGTTATTCACAGCTGTTGTTGCGTAGCGTAAAATGGATAAGACTGACAAAATGTCTGCAGCATGCCGTAAATTTCCACATTTCTCTCGAAGAGCGACTTACACCATGCTGAAAAGATGCTCGTATATTTAGAAAATGACCACTTAAAATAATCTTTAGAAATAGATAACCAACGAAATCTAAATCTTTGTTTGTAACACTCTCGGTCTTTTCTACAACATACATGTTTTTCATGTCACTTGTAGCACGTAACGGTGAGTGTACATCATTCACAATGCACATTGACTCCATTAGCGACAACGCAGTGTTTTGAAAGTTTTCTATTGAGTCAAATAAACCTTTATAATTGTAAATTTGCTTTAAATCGGTTTCAACAGAAATATTTTCAAATTTTTTCTGGCTTTCCTTATATTCAGTCAACATTTTTTGTCAAAATCTATAGAACTGCTATACACGATTGGACATCATAATAACGTACCATAATACTTTTTGCCCAAACTAATAATTTACTTTTTCGAAATATATTAGCAATGAGGTGCAACTATAAATGTTCTGGTTATTTTTTTCACAGAAAGATAATTTCAAGAGGAATTATTGTACAATAAAAAGACAAATCTTCATCAAAATGAGTTTGCGTTAATTTAACATCGAGCAAGAAAGTATTTCAATTTTCTCCGCAGTCTTTACATTTCCGTTACTTAACAGCCTATCAACCTTTATTTTTATATCATTTCCTTCGGGTCCATTCTTTATAACGGCACTGTCATACAACGTACTCTTGGCACAACATTATCATACACATCTCTGTGTTTACTTTTAAAGGGTTTCGGCAAGCCGATCGAGCCTCCCCCAGGAGCTTTTCCCTTTCAGGCGGGTCTCATGCAACTTCTCGACGATAAAAAAAGTTATCATACCTACTGCGGAGGCAGCTTAATTCACCCGGAGTGGATCCTAACGGCCGCACACTGCATACAGCTCGACACCGAATCACCGGCCATGAAAACGTAAAATAATCCACTTTTTTCCCGGTATTAAAAATGAAAGACCTCATGGGTAAAGTTTTGACTTTCTTTTTGACGAAACTTTGCAAGATATATTCACTTGAATGTTTAACATTAATATTTAATTTCTTATTCATATATTAATACAAAATATTTATATTCTATAGAAAAATTAATAGAAAAGATAATGTTTGAAATGACAATTATAACGTGATATTTATTTATTCATTTATTGTCCAACAGAATTACATATTCGCATAAAAGAACAAATATATATACGAGGGTAGTTTGACAAATAGTGAGAATGGAAAAGAAAAACGAAATTTTTAAATACAAAATAATTTTTATTTTTCAATATATTCTCCTAAAAGAGCAATACATTTATTCCTACGGTGCTCCAATGCCCTTATGCCATCTCTAAAATGCGATTACGGAAGGCTTGCAAAATACTCATTTACGAAGATGAAAAGCTCGTCGTTAGACGAAAGAAATTTTCGCCGTTTTCAATTTTGAAAAAAGGTGGAAGTAGGAAGGGGCTAGATCTGGCGAATAAGGCGCATGCGGTACTAATTGGAAATGCAACTCGTGGATTTTGGACGTCGGAACTGTCCTGGTATACGAGGGAACGTTGTCTTGGTGAAACAGAATCTCTTTCTTTGCCATTCCTGGCCTAGCACGAATCTCAACATTTAATTTTTGTAGAAGTTCTGCATAATATTGTCCGTTTATTATAGCACCTATCTGAAGGTAATCAATAAGCAAAATCCCCTTTGAATCCCAAAAAATTGATGCCATCACCTTGTTTGCCGATAAAGTGGTTTTCGCTTTCTTTGGAGGTGCAGAACCACGTTCTAACCATTGTTTCGACTGTTGTTTAGTTTCGGGTGTACTGTAGTGTATTCAAGTTTCATCGCAAGTAACAAATCGCCTACAAAAATCAACCGGATTCCGCTTATAAAGGTCCAAACACTTTTTGGAAATGCGCAAACGAGTGAACTTTTGATCAGTAGTAAGCAATCACGGCACCCATCCTGCCGAAAGCTTGGAAATGCCCAATTCTTTCGTTAAAATGTGGTGTACGCCTTCTATTGAAATGTTTACCATGTCTGCTATCTCTCTCACTTCGAGTCGTCGATCTTGCGTAATAATATTATGGATTTTTATAATCATTTCCTTAGAAGCCACAATTTTGGGTGCTCCAGAGCGCGCTTCGTCAACACAGCTTGTTCTACCACGTTTAAATTCATTTACCCATCTACTTATTGTGGCGGATGATGGAGCAGATTCACCTAATGTTTCCCGTAACTCATCTTTTATTTCGGTAGCTTTCATACCCTTAATTACGAAGTATTTAATCACCGCACGATACTCTGCCTTTTCCCATTTTAACAAAACGTCGTGTTGCTTCTTTTTCAATCAGCTGTCAAAAATAAACTAATCAACCGATTTATCTAAGTATCGGAATGTAAACATATAAATAGCCAACCTAAATTACAGTGCATTTATTTTACCAATTAGAGTGCCACCTATGTGTCATTCTCACTACTTGTCAAACTATCCTCGTACATATATTATAATCAGTAGTCGCATTTGTCTGAACATACAGTTCATCAATTAAGGTTAATACTCGTATAACCCCTTTCCGCAATAATGTTTGTATTCTGTGATAAGTATTTCGTTTATAATTAATTACAGTGTCACATCTGGAAGCACGCCAAAACCCGCACAGAAACTAAGTTCGTACCAAACTTAAATCGTCAAAAGTGTGTGTTTAGCTTTCAACGGTGTAAACCTAGTACGGATTTTGTTTCTGTACGAGTTTTGCCGTCATTCCAGATACACTATATTTAACTTTCTGCTGATGATGACAACTTAGTTGTCGAAACACGAATACGAAAAATATTATTGTGGGAAAGGGATATTTATATTAACCTTAATTGATGAACTTAGACAACCACAGTCTCTATTAAAATTTACCTACATATAGTTCGTTTCAAGATATTTTAATTTGACTAAGTAGCCAGGTAAGTACCTTTATAGCACCCCCTGCGATGAAAGCGGTATCCTCTCTAGTAATTTCGCTAGAGTTTCCGATTCTATTTGTGACCATGCATTCTACGCTTTTTATGTATTTTGGACATGATTTTGGCACTTATCTGCCTAACTCATCCCATAACAGCTCTATATGATTCAAGTCGGGACTTTGAAGAGGCAATTTCATAATAACAATTATGTTTTCTAATTCTAATTCCTCTAAATATCCCCGACACACTTTGGATGTGTATTTGGAATCGTTGTCTTGCTAGAACACATAAGATGTTCTTACTATTTGGCAAAGGCAATCCTAAAATCTTTCCTGTATCGACGAAAAATAAGTTCTATAACTTTTACCTTTGGAGCCTTGTGGAACTCTTGATGTTATTTTCAATCTTCTGATGATAATTGGTGATCTATAACATTTTTTGACTAGATTAAAAATTGCAATAGTAATTGTAGTACATGCAATGTTAAAGATAATCTCGATCACATTGTTTTTGTAATCTTGAGGAATCGAATAGCCACCTCGCTCATGCGATTTAACGCTGTTGGATTCCCTTTTATGGTATTACGTTAAATCATTGGTTCATGCCAACAGGCCAACAACGTTAGAGGCACTCAGAGATAATATCGAACGCGATTTTGCCAAAGTTTCGGCCGATATGTGTGAAAGAGTGATGGAAAATTAGTTGCAAAGAATCGATTGCTGCAAACGTACTTGCAGTGGTCATATGAACGAGAACGATTTCCATAGTTAAATGTATCATCTGTACTGCACCTGGAATAAATTTCAGCCCAATATCTCAATTATTCTGTGTTTTATTTAAATACAAAATTGTTATGTCCTTATTGAAAAACCCGATATTTCAAAAATTGAATGAATACAAGTAGAGAGACTCTGCTGATTCTCGAACATCATCATTAGCCTTGATTGCAATGCTCGTTGTAACGATCAAAGTCAATGAGGAGGTTTTGGAATCGGCTGGACCTGAGGCGGTTACAACGTCAAGGACATTTCAATGTCGAGATCAGAAGTTTCAACAATTTTAAGATCATTTCAATATTGCAGCTATTGAGGCCAATGAGAGGGTTCTAGAATCGGCTGAGCCCAAGGATGTTAAAAAAGATAATTACATGTGTGATTAAAGATATATGAAAGTACGAGGGAGCGTTTTTATATTCGCGGAATGGGGGACAAGGGGTGGAAATAAAAAAATCAAATTATTTTTCTTTTTCAATATATTCACCTGCAAGACGGATACATTTTTCACATTTTTCAATTAATTTATTTATACCCTCATAAAAAAATGATTTCTCTTTATCTGCAAAATACGCCAAAACTGCCTCCTTGACTTCATCATCGGCAGTAAATTTTTTATCCCGCAGCTCTTTTTTCATTTTCGGAAACAGGTAATAATCACTCGGGGCCAGGTCTGGGCTGTAGGGTGGGTGATTCACAATTTCGAAGCCCACATTATGCAGGGCAGCTAACGCAACGCGGCTCTTGTGGACGGGCGCGTGGTCGTGCAAAAGCAGAACACCTTTTGTCAATTTTCCCCGTCTTTTCTCTTTAACGGCTTCTTTTAGTCGCTCTAATATTGAAGCGTAATATTCTCCGGTTATAAAAACACCTTTATCTTTATAATCAATCAACAATATTCCTTCCGAGTCCCAAAATACCGTTGCCATGAGTTTCCCAGCTGATTGTGACACTTTAAATTTCTTGGGAGGTGCTGTGCCCTTTTTATGCCACTGCATGGAGTCTTGTTTGGACTCAGGTTCATAATGATGAACCCAAGTTTCGTCTCCAGTAACAATTTCACTCAATACACCATCCTTGTCTTCATTACAGAGGTCCAAAAATGCACGCGAACACTCTACGCGCTGTTGTTTTTGCGGCAGCGTGAGCATTCTCGGCACCCATCTTGCACTGACCTTAGACATGCCGAGATGATCGTGTAGGATTTTAAAAATTGTTGTATCAGATACTCCAACCATTTCTGCGAGTTGCTTCTTCTTTAGTCGAGCATCTTCGAGTACAATTTGTTCAACTTTTTGTATAAGTGCTGGCGTGGTCACCTCAATGCTCCTGCCCGGCCTCGGGTCGTCTTCAAGGGATTCCCTTCCTTGTTTAAATAAACTATGCCACTTGTACACCATGGTTTTTCCTGGACAAGAGTCGCCGTAAACCAATGACATCTCATTCATTATGGTCGCGACTGATTTTCCTTGCCTGGTAAGGAACTTTATAACGGCACGATATTCGATTTTTTACATATTTCACTTTTCACTCCTGATTATGTTACTTGGTTGACGATAGCTCAAAGACTAACTATCTAATAGGAATGAAACTTCGTATTTATACTAATCATTAGTCGCTGCACAGGTCACGCCCCCAATGCGCCTACCCACCCCTCTACAACCCGCTCATTCCGCGAATATAAAAACGCTCCCTCGTAAAATAGAATGATTGTCAGTATTTGTGTGTTATCACGAAGCGCTCATTTAATACAAGAGAACAAGGTGATGATTGTCCCAAAAAATTGAATACGGTAAATTGAGAAATGTTACTATTGGGGAAGGTAATTTCAAGAATGGAATTAAGAATTATAAAGAGGACCCTTGTATAAAAGGTTTTTTTTTTACTGAAATGAGTCAGACAAATTATTTTTGGGATAAAGTAGATATGTGTGCAGACAAATGTACGAGAACCGTCATAGAATGTACTTTTAGTAGGAGAAAGGACATACTTTTCGATAACAGTCATTCAAACTGAATATGTGTTGGTTTGTCACTACATGTAGACATTGAATCTGTGGTAAAAGTTATGGATATAAAAAAGCAAAAGTAACTTTTGCCAATGCCATGATAAAACATTATAAGAGCACATATTTGAATCGATAATTCTTTTCTACGCCAAATTATACAAAATATCAATTTTATTTTAAAATAATACACAAACACTACGATACGAACTCCATACACTTCTAAGGTTGCATAAAAACTAAAATTTTTGGACAAATATTAGGTGCGCAACTAAGTTCTCGCTGTTTTTTGATGAAAATGCAACTTTATTGTGAAAAAATGTTCGCAAATGAATCATTCAAAATATTGCCCATCACTAGCGACAACTTTTTCCCATCTTCCTGGCAGAGCTCGAATACCGTCACGGTAAAAGTGTTCGTCTTTTGAGGCTATCCACGAATCAAGCAATTTTGAGATGTCCTCATATGAGCGGAACTGCTGGTTAGCCAGATCATGTGTCATCGAACGAAACAAGTAATAATCGGACGGCGCAATATCTGGGGAATATGGCGGATGGGGTAGGACCTCCCATTTGAGCGTTTCTAAGTAGGTTTTAACGGGTTTGGCAACGTGAGGCCGAGCGTTGTCATGCTGTAGAATCACTTTTTCATGCCTCTGCTCGTATTGTGGCCGCTTTTCGCGCAGTGCTCGGCTCAATCGCATCAATTGAGTTCGATACCGTCCCGCAGTGATGGTTTCGTTCGGTTTCAACAGCTCATAGTAAACAACACCGCCCTGGTCCCACCAAATACACAGCAATACCTTCGCAGCGTGAATAGTCGGCCGAATTGACGACATAGAAGCATGACCGGGCAGTCCCCATGATTTTGTTTTCTTTGGGTTGCTGTAATGAATCCATTTTTCATCACCCGTAACGATGCGATGAAGAAAATCCTTCCTTTTTTGCCGCTGGAGCAGTTGTTCACAGGCGAAAAAACGACGCTCAACGTCTCTTGGCTTCAAATCGCATGCAATCGCTGGGAAATGGATTGGCGGGTAACTCCTAATGCTAAAGCAAGCTCTTTCTGCGTTTGGCACGGATCCTCATCGAACAATGCCTCCAATTCAGCGTCTTCGAAGGTTTTTGGTCTTCCTTCACACGAACTGTCGTCAACATCGAAATCACCGTCTTTGAAGCGACGGAACAAATCACGGCCCGTTGTTTCACTTAGAACTGCATCTCAATAAACTTTTTGGAGTTCTCGATGCGCTTCAGCCGCCGTTTTCTTCGAATGAAACAAGAAAAGCAACACTTCCCGCAAATGACGATTATTTGGCACAAAATCAGACATTTTCACACAACCAAAAGTATATGACGCAAAAACAAAATCACTATTGTGTCAAAGCTGTTTGTTTACTATATATCTAAGCTTGATTCATGACGTTTTGGTTATGTCACAATCGACCAGCACTTACTACTGGAACCAGCACTTGAAAAACAACGAGAACTTATTTGCGCACCTAATACATCTCTAGTTACTTGATTTGTGGTCTAATGCAATCGTATTTAAAATTTCCGAGGAAAAACTCTTTATTTAATCGCCTTACCTGGGTTATAAAATGGTCATTGTCGATAATTTAGTTTTAAAGTACTTAAATACATAAATACCCAAAAATACGTATGTATAACGTTTATGTTTTATAACTAATTGGCTTTAGTTAGGCTATAATATTGTTTATTTGAATAATATGAAAATATTTAAGTTAACAAACACTTATGGCCAGTAGTGTACATTATTTTATTATATTTGACAATGTTTAAATAGTTAACAGAAAAGATATTTTATGAAAAAGTAATTGTTTCATAACATATAGTTTTATTATGAACAAAATTTGCTTAATAAATATACGAATTTGAACCTATCGCTATATTCATTTTGTAACTAAGCCATAGCTTGTAATGTGTACTCGTAGTCATGCAACAAGGGCTTCTTATTAACTCAGTTAATTAAATCTACGGAAGAAGATATCAAATAAGATGTCTAATTTCACAATCTCTTTCATTCAAGTTTAATAAAATTTCTGGAATAATAAAGCGATTCTAAATTGAATTACTTCAAAGAAATAATTTCTATAATCATACCTTTAATAAAAAATATCTAAGATCAAAGATTAAAAAAATATTAAATTTGGATACGTTCTCTTTTCATCAACTAATCAACGCATTTTCATAATCGTATCCTCTGAGAGAGGAGATACAGTCAATTGTAAAATTTAACTGTTTTAAAAAGCGACGCTGGATTCGTTCGAAGGAGAGTGCAGAGACAGAGAGAGATGCATATTCCTTGCCTCCAACGAAAGGAAAGTAAGCCTTTTTATAAAGACTATATTCCGCAAAACATATCCCAATAAAATGGATGCCAACAAACAGAATTCTTGAATACGTTGGCCAAAACCACGCGAGATCTTTACTCACAGTACAAAGGGTACTAGGAAAGTTTTGCAATACAGCTTTGTTTATTTAATTCTTTCAAAGTAATTTCTTCTACACTTAATACACCTCTCTATCCTCCGAAACCAGTCTTTAAACCAGTTCTGCCAAGTTTCACTAGGGAGTAAGGCACACTAGTTGTCCCAAGCCCGCAGAGAGTCCTCATCACTGGAAAACCGCCTCCCTTTTAGCTTCATTTTCACGTGCGGGAACAGTGCTAAGTCGCAGGGAGCAAGATCTGGACTGTAGGGAGGGTGTTCGAGAAGTTTCAATCCTGTCTTGGTCAAATATTCGGAGCAGGCTTTGGCGCGGTGAGCTGGAATATTATCGTGATGGAGGAACCAGGTGTCCATTCTTGATCCAATGACTTTAGGCAGGCACTTTCAGTATACCACTTAGCTGTGACTGTCTTATGTGTCTAAAAGGACGCGTTCCACAATTCCACTCGATTTGAAAAATACAGCTATCATTTTCTTCTTTACTGATCGGAATTTTCTGACAACTACGGGTGTGTCCTCATCATCAAAGTCCCAAACTTTGTTTTGAGCTTTGATCGACACGTGGTAGTAGTACAGCCAAGTCTCGTCACCTGTTACGATGTTGTTCACATACCGAGATTGTCTCTTATTAAAGTTTTTTAGCATCTCCCGGCACCAAGTCACACGTCATGTCATCTGCTCTTCAGTCAGTCGATGCGGCACCCACAGAGAACAAAGTTTCTTCACGTGCAAATGACCATGCAGAATCGGACGAATTGCTGGTGCATTTTGGCCTGAAGTACCTTCCATCTGTTGGTAGGTCACTCGCCTGTCCCCGCCAAGCATTTTCCTTACAGTAGTAACGTTTTCAGCATCCTCCACTGTTAAATTTTCCCTTTGGTATTCTCCATACCACCTGAATATCGTTGTGCGATGTGGATAAACATCACCTTGTGCAAGAGTCATTTCGTCGAAGCACTGGTCTGTATTCAAACCACGCACGAAATTAAACGCAAAGCTGCCTTTATCTCATTTCGTGACCACGATGCCATCGCAAGCACTTTAGACTCACTGCTAATGAATAACTGAGCCCATTGACATGGCGCGGCGGCTACTATGCACATATGTATGAACATGTCTCAGCACGCAGCAACAAGCAACCTCCTACGATTCATTGTTGCGTCATATTGCAAAACTTTCCCCTTTGTATTAGTGACAAGAAGTTTATCAAACATAAAATAATTCGTTGCAGTATAATTAACTCTACGCGCATAAATCATACAACAACATTTCGAGAAAATTAACTTTAAATAATTTGCATTACACCATCTTGAAAGAACATTATTATATTGTTCTCAGTACCGATAGTGCTATAAATAGCAGATAAAATTTTCACATTATCAGTATAATCAAGAACGTGACACGATAAAGATGACAACATCACTAATAAAATAGACGAAAAGCAAAGGTCCTAAGTTAGAGCTCAACGGGACACCCAATGCAAATACATACTCATAGGATGAGAATCCACTATGGGAAACGTAATTTATTCTACTAGTTAGATATGGTCTCGTAAGCTTTATAAGAGTAGAACTGAAGTCTAACTAACTACATTTATTTAGAAAAATGTCATGATCGACATCCGTGTCAAATGCACTCGAGAAGTAAGTATGAATGACGTCGCAACGTTTGTAAAATATAAAAGGATCGCAATCGGTCGATAGCTATTCAACTCTGAGATATGGCTTTTCTTGAAGATAGATGAAATTCTAACCCGTTGTCAGAGAACAGGGATTGTAGTAATAGTAAGCCTTATAGATAAGTTAATAATGGTGACTAATGGCTGAAAACGAATCTTGCATTTCTAACCAAAAAATTCTATTCAAGATCATCGCCAGCAGTTAATCTGTCACCAAAAGTTATCGAGCTCTTCTTCAGCGACAAAGGCTCAAGTTAGAGAAGGATTATTAGAAATTATATCATCAGAAGTCGTGCTATCAGTGTGAGTAAAGATATTAGAGAAATTGCGCAAACGCATTAACATTATCTTGCCACTTGTAATGCCACCTGGAACGCATGTACTTAAAAACTTCCCGAGGATTATTTTAATTAGAAATGTCCACATTAGGTACATAAGAACTATAAACAGAAGTAATTTTATAATTGCAAAATCTGTGAATCCTTTTAAATTCAACTAAAAACGCAGTAATTTTAATAATTTGCAACTAAAAACCAAATTTCGAACATAATATTCTTTATGTGTAGACCACGTAGTCTTTTAACTCCATCAATGACTTTAATAACTTCGGAGATAAATGGAACACTTAATTGTAGCTATTGAGCGAGAGATATAATTTAAAATATTAAGTTTTTAAAATAAATTTTTATATTAAAGTATTTAAAAAAAATTATTTTTATTTGAACTAGTGCCGCCATCTAATAAACAGTACAAACTTCTACGTGGTAAATCATAGTTAGAAACCTAGAACACGCTTCTACAGCTAAACCGATGGGCGTTCATATACTGTATCAGAGAGGGCGCCATAAACTTCCCATTTTTAATTTATTTAATTTTTAATAATCTTTTATAAAAGATTTTATTATTTTATATATTAAGACTATATTACAGACAGCTTTTTTTAATTTTTATTTATTACCTCTAATTTCTTAATATTTACAAAATAATTTACATTTCACCTGCGTAGTTTTCGTTTTACCATTGATGCGCATAATAACCAGGAATTTTAATAATGTAAAATCAAAATTTGGAATATATTAACGTTTTATTCTGGTCATGTATCTCTATCTATCGATGGCCTTCATAACTTAACGAAGTGTATTGCCCAATATAACATTTGCTGCTAATAGATACAAAATAACCTTCACTAGTTAACATACTATCTAAAAATACAAGGAATACCCCCAAGTTAAGAAATTTTGTATAAATAAATTACAAATTACTATATACAAATTGATTCTACATTTCTTTTTTTTAGGAATGAAACATTTATTGCACTTGGGAGCATATATCGAAATGGTAGAAACGGTCAAATTATTCAAGCCAAAAGTTATAAAATACATTCAAATTATTTACAAACTGGACTCAGTGATATAGGCTTAATAAAATTAATGAAACCCGCAAGATTGGGTACTGTATGTACTATTTAATTTTAGTGGAAGGGTATTAATAATCTAATAAATTATGTTTAAGGAAAGAGAGTAAAGTTATCAAGGCTACATATTAACAATAAAGAGTCTTTGATAGGTAAAACTGTATACTTAACAGGTTTTGGAATAATCGATGGTATGTAAAAGATTGTCAATTATTTCTTTACCTGTTTAAGCTTACTATTAGCATGTTTTTAAATAGAAAACTTTAGCTTTAGAATTCAGAATATATTAAATTTTAAGTCAAATAAAAGCATTGACTTTTTTTAGATTTCTATCATACTGCAGACAGACTTCGCCGAGCTACATTACATGTAAGTTCTTCTGACAAATGTTTTGCTAATGAAGAATCATCAAAAACAGAAATTTGCGCAACATCAACCATTGAAGAAGGGAAAGCTTGTAAAGTATATTACATTTACATTGAGTGTTGTCATAAATTTAATTACTTTCATTTTTAATAAAAGGGTGACAGTGGTGGACCTCTAACACTGAAAAGAAATGGAAATTTATATCAAATTGGAATAACCAGCCATTTAGCTATTTTACCTTTCTGCCGCATAGGATTTAATAATTCTGTATATACAAAAGTAGCTGCTTTTATTTCATGGATTTCAAAAGTCACTGGAATTAATTTTACAAAGTATAATCGATCCTAACATTTTAGTTCGTATAGTTGCATTTTTATGCTCTAAGTAAAGATATATTGAATAATTTTTCTTGATTTTGTTAGCAAAACCTATTATTAAGGTATTATAATTATACATTCTTTCCAATTGAAATTGGAATAGCTAATTTGTCTTCTATTATATTAATAAACTACAATATAGTTTTTAAAAAAAAAAAAATTTTTTAAAGAATATGTGGCGCCATCTGTGGTCAAATGTATAAACCTCCAATGGCATATCTTCAGCATAGCAAGTTCTCGGTTTATTTAGAACTGTGATTTACTGTTTAGAAGTTTATATAGTAACTATTAGATGACGCAACAGTATTATATGGAAAATGTTTTCTTTAATTGCGATTTACTTAAATATAAAGAAAATAAATTGGAATTTAAAATATAAAACAATTATTTTATACGTGAAGACTAAATGCTACAAACAATTAAAATAAATTGAAATATCATTTCCATTAGTCAATAAGAAACGTACTCATCATGCTTAAAAGAGCTGCAATTGTGACAAAATCAAAATATTAAATGTAACTGTCTTATTCTCGTGTTTAACAAGGAAGTCTGAACACAAAACTTAACTTTTTCTTGCTTTATCTATTGCAGCACTTAAATTTCTTAATGATTTTAATTTTATAGTGACTGGTAAAAATTGCAAGAACTTAAAGACAAATATGGTAAATAAACAATAAAAGACATAAATTTACAATATTGCAAATATTGTAGAAGCTCTTATATAACGAAATAAATAGGCTGTTCTTAAATTAGTTAATTTTAATTGTTTTGAGCATGAAGAAGTTAATGGTCCTAGTTCAGCATTCATTTAGAATATCTCAATTTTCAGAATATTGCAACTGTGGTATATTTTTAGGTTCTAAAAATTCTTGTTTTTCAGAATAGTAACTATTATCCTTTTAGTTGATTAGCAAGATTTACTAATAGTCATAGTAAACGCAATGATTCAAATTACATTCAAAAAAGTATGGTAAGAACAATGTTGAGAAAATTAATTTCAACGTTATTTCCATATCAAAATTTGAAAAATGTTTTTCATATTTTTTAAAACAATAACTTTATTATAATATATATTTTATTGTATATGTGTAAATATAAATGTATACAATCCTCTTTCATAAAAAAAAAGGTAACAAAATTCGTATAAAAAATGTGTACTTAGTAGAGTTTCAAGACTTCGAAATCTTACTGTGCCCACAAGATATTGCTTTATAGTTTGCTTTTCAATTTCCCCATCAATTTCTCTAATTTTATAGCTTTCGCTAAGTTGCCAGAAATTTTCAATTTACCAGTCATATAAGCGTTAGACGCCTTGAGTTTTCCCTGGAACATATCGAAAAAGTTTTTGGTATCCATGGTCAAAGTGGCATCAGCCGTCACTGGTGCATCTCCTTGACCACACTTGCCAGTACCATTCTTCAAATCCATATACCTGTAAGTTTAATAATTAGAAATGATCAAATAAATTTTGAAAAAAAAAATGGATCATCGAAATATTGATAATAGGTTATATTTCAAGTGAAGTTGATGAATAAACGTATTAAAATATTTATTTATTAATTAAATGTTATTTATTTCATAGCTGGAACATGATATGTGTGGGCAGTATAACTGTATAAAATTATTTTCAAAAATCAAGGTTAAAAAGCATTATTTATAACAATGATAATGAGATTGTTAAGCAAAAGATTATCTATAATTGTGAATTCTATATAGATTAAAGGACAAACTGAATAGATATCATGAATGTTAAAAAGATATAAAGAAAGTTGCTAATCTTATAGTTGAAAATGGAACAACAAATATTGAAATTTTTAACAGTGCGAATAGGGCAAAAGCCAACACAGAAGGCTATACGTTTTCATAAAAAATCATAATATGTATTAAGATGATGACAGCTTTATACAATTAGGTTTAATTTTTTGCTTACAAAGCTTGATAACAATGTTGAATATGTTGAACCGAAATGACTTCTTAGAATTTATATCATCGGTTTTTTACTTGTTAATAAAATACAAAAAATATTTTTGAACATACCATTTGCCGCTTTCAGCACCAGTTAAAACAAATTGATAAACTGATTGTGTTTTAGATACCAGCTCCTCAGACAATGACTTTTCAATCTCGCTAAAAAGTTGCCCAACTTTACTATCACCATGTGAAGCACTGGCTGAGGAATCTGCCCCTTTTTTTTCAGATGCGCCAGCAGTGACGTTTACAGTACTTGTTGTATCATCAACAAATAAATCCGGCAGTAGTTGATCCTTAAATTTCGCGTTGCTAAGATACTGATCGAAATTAGTAATACCATTTTGTTTCAAAACATCATCATCGATAAAGAAATTTCCGGTGACCTTTTTAGGATCTTGGATTAGAACGGCATACGCAGAATCAGCCATTATCTCCGGTTGGCGACTGCTCTCTTCTACACCTTTTCCTTGCAACATTTCAGTTGCTGCTGTATGGATCACTAAAAGAATGTAGAAAGATGTAGCAGATTTGCATACGTTAATGCTTCTAGTTTATAAATAAGCTTCTATCGATCTGAAAAATATTCTTCTGAAAAACAATATATACTATATAATCCTTGTCAACACTATTTTTTTTTCAGCAAATACGTTTTATATAGTTCGAGAGAAGGAAAATGTCTCTATATTGATCGGTGTTTCCTGTTTAATGGTTTTTAAGAAGAATTTAAAAGAAAAATAACTGAATCACTGTATCTGAAGGAAACCGCAATTCATTACTTTTGAATGAATGATTGCAATAAAGTATTTTTATTATAATGTGATGATATAGTGGAAATTTAATTTAAATATTGCATTACATAAATTAAATGAATATAACTATTTAAACATGGACACAATATTCAAGAATATAAGGTCTAAAATGAGCGTTTTATAATCAGTCTATAAATTTTATTTAATGTTTGAATTTCAATAAAAATTTGAATTATTTTTAATGCATTTGATCAAAGTTGTAAACAATAATAGAAGAAATGATGGAATACTTTGACAGAGCCATCATCCCTTGTGAGACAAACAATCAACAAAAGACTAGAAAATTGAAGAGTTGTAGTATAGAAATGGTATTCATGATAGAAGGGAAAATCGGTCAGTTCTTAAAACATAATAATTTTGAAAAGTATAAAAGTAACATAAAATTATCTGACTACTATTAATACTTGAAAATGTAAATATTTATATAAAAAATCATTTGCAAGTCATCATGTTTACAACTGAATAATCAGTCACAAATATTTGAGAATGCTGAATCACTATTATTATATTAAAATAAAATAATAGAAATATTTGAAATAATTGGAAAAAAACTTACTTGTTCTAGGCCATAATGCATTAACTCCAATTCCAAATGGCCTTAGTTCTTCATGCATGCCTAATACACACATAGACATACCATATTTAGCCATCGTATATGCAACATGATTACAAAACCAAATAGGATTCATATTTAATGGTGGTGATATATTTAATATATGTGGATGACGACTCTTTTTTAAAAATGGCAAACATTCTTTCGATCTGAAAAAGTATATTGCATTATCAGATTAAGTTACCGATGTTCTTGTACATACACCAAAAATGTTCCTCTAGTATTAATGGTATGCATCAAGTCATATTTTTTCATTTCCGTGTCTGCAGTACCTGTTAGGGAAATCGCAGATGCATTATTAATTAATATATCAATACCACCAAATTTATTTACAGCTTCTTCTACTGCAAATCGTACTTGTTTTTCATCTCTTATATCAACAACACAGGGTAGAGCTTTTCCTCCAGCTTGTTCAACTAAATTTATATAAATTTTGTAAATATACAAAAATCACAATATTTTTTTATTAGTATAAATTAGACGTACTTTCTTGAGCTGCCGTATAAATAGTACCAGCTAGTTTTGGATGTGGTTCAGCGGTTTTCGCGGCTACGACAATATTAGCACCATCTTTTGCAGCTTTTAAGGCAATTGCTTTTCCTATGCCACGACTAGCGCCAGTAATAAATATTGTAAGACCAGCTAATTTTCTGTAATTACACGTATTTCGATTATCATAAAAATCTATTCAAAATTAAACTTTATTTCTTATAAACTACTTGAAAAAAATTAGTAGTAGTCTAAAAACAAATCCATTAACCTACATGCATCTATTACAGAAAAAGAGGTTAAACAATAAATTTTTTTGATCAATGTGTCTATAACGTACCCTGTATTGATCATATTTGCAAATTCCGCGTGGAATGTGGAATGAAAACTGATTTTAACAATATTTTCGCTGGGTGTATATATACACTTATTGAATGTTAATATACAATAGAGACTTTGACCACACAGGATGAAAATTTGTGTATTATATTCCAAAGTCCAATTCCAATCCAAGGTGCAAAACTTTTATAAGTAATTAATTAACTAAGCATAGATATATTATCGGTTACAAAAATAAATTTTGTAAAGAGATATTGGGCTTCCATGTACCCAATTGCAGAAGAAAATTTGAAACATAAATTTTTGTAATATGTGTGGAAATTCAAATAAAATAATTCTGATAAATAAATTCAAATATTTCTTAGAATTGCAAATTTTATTTATTATTCATAACTTTTTTGCTAAGATTTATTGTTTCCAATTAGTAATTTAAACATTTAGATATGAATAGTTTCGTTCAATGCCATGGAATACCAAAAACTAAATTAAAACATGCTTTATTTAGTTTTATTCAGTATTTAAAACAATTAATTTACATAATTTTCTTATATAATTGCATGACCTTGTGTTTATAACTTTTTTAATTCTCTAAATACTTTAGATACTTTTCTATATAGCCTCTATGATTCGTTATGTATAATATTATTTGCATATAAATAATATAAGTAAATATCTAATTGTGGGCTTAATATATGTACTAAACAAAACTATTTTCAGAAACTTAATAACTGTTATAATTCTTTTTCTTTGTTCATGACCACTTCTATTAATATTTCATTGAAACTGTAGTTTTCTATTTTCATAATTCCAAATAAAGGTTCAAGAAATAGGATTTATTGTTGATGATAGTTTAACTTCATAGTTGATTTCTACAGAGGCGTCGCATATGTGGGTTCATAGTTTGTAACCATTAACTTGTAAAGCACTCTAATTACTGAAAATATTTAATATACCTTTTCTATCTATGAAAAGTATATTGAAGGTATTAGCTATTTGTTGGAATAGTTAAAATACATGTGATATTTCAGGTGGCTTTTTTCTTTTTAATAGATTAAAACGAGGTTTCGTATATTTACTTTTGCGTTTATACTACAATAACCTATAAATAAATTAAGCAGTTATGGAGTAAAAATTTAACTGAAGAAATTATCTATATCCATTTTAGATAATTTCTGTTACTATGCAAGTAGATTTCGTTTTAAATTTTTAAGAATATTCTGTAATTCCTTTATGCAGCATTGTAAATATATTATTTCTCTGGTCCCCTTTTGTACTTGAAGTATGTAAAAGAATACTACAACTTATCTTAGCAAATTTTAGGAATTTAAAAGATGACAAATGACAATGTTACCATTTGCTTAAAATGAAACAGAAAACTTGGTATGGAAAATATATTTTCTAATATCCGAATATAATAATGTTGATTTGTAAAAGACAATACAATCTATTGGATATATTTTATTAGGTAAAGAATGTGACAAGAGCATATACATTAACAATGTATTTCAAATATGTAGAGTACTAAATGTGTCACTTACCAGATTTTAAAAATTTAGGAAATGATACTATTATCCTATATTATAAAATGAAACAGAAAACTTGGTATGGCAAACACTTTACAGTTGTTTCCAAAATAATATTTGAATATGCAGATATGGACTAGTAAAAGATTAAACTACATGTTGTATACATTTTAGTAGGTAAAAGATGTGTATAGGAACATGTATATTAACAATGCATACCATCTGTTTTAATGTACTTCTCCATTCCTTTAATTCTACATAATCAGTAAGATTACCTATGAAAAAATTAGGAAAGATATTTTGCAAGCATGTGGATCTATATCCATTACACTATATTTTCTTAATACTTCATCAATGAAAAAGTTACTAGTGATCGTCGTTGGATCTTGTGTAAATATTCGTATACAGCATCGGCCATTATTTCCAGAGTCCCACGGTGCCTTTATGATATAGCTCCCGACAATATTTCAGCAGATGCAGTATAAACCACTTAATGGTAAAATTTAATAAATGTAATAATACATGACGAATTGAAAATTTTACAAACAGAAGAGCTTTACTACATTACGTTTTTTAATTTATATTTATTAAAACTTCTATTAACAAGAAATTGCAAAAATTTAACCAAGTCAAGTATAGTTCATTATTTGAAGACACAAATACAAATCTGATTTTAAAAAATCTATTCCTTTTATACAGTTATGTAAGTAGAGAGACTAATTTCATAAAGGTGTACGTATTTTATTCTTTGTTGGTTTGTTAATGTGTATAATTAACCTGTAAAAATCAAATGGTATTTTAAAAATAGCCTAACATGTTCTAAATAAAATAAGTCCTGCGTTTTTGAATTTATAATTGTACTTTAATATTTTTGATTAAAAATTCAATTGTTCTACTCACTGCTATAATTTAAAACATCTCTTAAATCGAATCTATTTGGAAAATTCACCAATTGAAACTCATTCAGTTGTATTCATTTTTGTTCGAAAAGCATTGTTGAAAGTTGGTTTATTAACCACTTGTTATAATCCTCTATCATCTTCATGTGATGAATTCTTTATTACTTTCAGCGATCCCTCCGCCACTCGCTTGTGGCATGGTCGCTACTTCTGACAAGAAGTATTCACTATTAATATCAGTTGTGAAAATCTATTTGCGTATAATTACTTTGTTTTGCTTTTTAATATTTCAAGGTGCCTATTAAATACAATTTACGTATCTAGATGGTTCCAAAGATATATTTAATTATGTATATTTTATTTTATTACCTGTAGCTCAATTATATATTGAATTTAATACTATGTTATATATATATATATATATATATATATATATATATATTATAGAATATGATTATCTATGACTTTCACCTTTTTTGTAGTTGAATACATCAATTTGTCAGGAAATAACGAATTAAGTTATAATTTTGACTCTCCGGAGTTTCCAGACATGTCTAGAATCCATTAGATAATACACGACAGCTTATAAATGTTGGTTTGTAATTGAAACGTTAACATATAAATCTGTAAAAATCTAGTATTAACTAGATTACATACAAATAAAAATAATTGAAATTTGTATTTTAATTCATTTGATTTTTTAAAAATAAATTTAAAGCTGCCGTAAATCTTTCAAGAAAATTTTTGCTACAGTAGTAACTGCTTGTTTACTGAACATCAAGGGAGAACAAGTTTTTGTATTATAAACTGAAGGGAAACTGCTATGCATAAATTACTTTGGTGAATTGATGGTTTTTATTACTCAATTGCAAGAATAAATTATATATTTTTAAAATAATTTTTTAGTGTTTATGGCGCTATCTAGTAAGCAATGTCAAACTTCAAATGATCCAAGTCCTAGTTTCAAATCTAGTTCGATTTCACCGAAAGGTGTAGATGGTAGCTCAGCCAACCGGTAAGAGATGGCGCCACATTATAACTGTTTTATAAGAATGAGTCGGAGCAAAGTATTATTTTAACTTTTATACACTACTAATGACATTACAAAATTTAAAAATAAATTCTAATTTTTATTCGTAATGAATTTTTCATTATTTGGTGGCGCCATCTAGTTACCATTGCAGAAACTTTGAAGAGTATGAAGGTGGTTTCGAGCACAAATAATTTCCATACTAGGAGGCATCGTCAAAAATTTCAACATTGAATCAAAGAGGGCACTACATATTTTCGAAATTATTTTTTATTTTTTATAAGACGATTTACTATATTTCAAGAAAGTGATTCTAGGAATTTATTATTCCACTACCTATAACCTGTTAGGACTAAAGTATAAAAATAAATTCTAATTTTTTCATAATATATGACTAAAAAATATTGGAAATTTCTGTACTTTAACGTTTGTATTGGCATTTTATGGGTAAGAATAAATATTGCATTTGCTGTGATGAAACTACCAATGAATAAACAAAAATTTAGACAAATGGAATCAAACTTTATACGATTCGGCAATTTAAAACTTATTACGCCACAGCTAAAACCTATTGCAGATGAAGAAAGCAAATAAAATTAATGTTTTGGCATATTTCAGTTGTCATATGCTTGAATAAGATCAGCAGCGCAAAATCTAAATGTATCCTATTATGCAGTGCAGAAAATTTTGAGACGAAGTTTTTAATGATGGAAAAATGTTAATTTACATCATGTAAAATACCTTTACGCACAAGTGGTTTCTTAAAATACTATGTGATAAACAATGAACGGAAATTTTTTTATTGTACAGCACGTTAAACTGAAATATTGTATTGGAATTGAATGAATGAAGCATTGAATTTGTGCAATATGTCAGAACGAGGGAAATAAATTTGCTTTACAATGTATATGAGATAGATACATCTACTTTACACAGCATTACAGGATCTTTCCACATTCACTTACACATAAATGTAAGCAATCCATTCTACTGGACATACATCAGGCAATCGCTTTGAAAGATTATGCATCAATATTTATCTATGCATTTTAATATAATTTTTTTGAAAATATTTTTCGTATTTTATATATTGAATGTAATTTGAACATTCAATTAAAGTATGGTAAGAAATTAATTTCAATCTATATTTTAGGAGATTTATGTTAGTCCCATAGCAAAATTGGAAAAATATATTTTCTTTTATTATTGCTTGCTTCTTACGTTTAATAAAATTAGATAGTAGAGAAGAATAACATATTTTTTAAAACAATTATGTTTATTACAAAATGTATATGTGTAAAATATATATATATATATATATGTAATCCTTTTTCAAAAAGGAACAATAAAAAAATCCTTTATAAAAAATTTGTACTTAGTAGAGTTTCAAGACTTCAAAGTCTTACTTTGCCCACAAGGTACTGCTTTATAGTTTGCTCTTCAATTTTCCCATCAATTTCTCCAATTTTATAGCTTTTGATAAGTTGCCTGCAATTTTTAATTTGCCAGTCATATAAGCATTAGTTGCTTTCAGATTTCCTTCGAACATTTTGAAAAAATTTTTGCTGTCCATGGTCAGTGTAGCATCAGCCTTTACTGGTGCATCTCCTTGACCGCATTTGCCAGAACCAGTCTTCAAATCTATATACCTGTAGGTATAAAATATATTTGGTTTTAAAATATACAAATTGTTTAATTAAAAGTTTTGGTTATTGACATCAGTGTTTAATGATTAGAAATGATCGAATTAAAAAAAATGGGACATGGAAATATTGATTATAAGAAGTTGATGAATTAACAACCAAAATAACATAATATGTTGACTTATTAGATCATATTTATTGTATTACTGAAGCATAATAATGGGTGACCGATACAACAGTATACCAGATGTACCGAAAAGTCATTACATTACAATGTTATGATTTGATACATACGTCATTTTATTCTACTGATATTAAGCTTCGAAGCCATACATGTTATATTTTGCGAAAGTAACACTGTCATAGATTTATACCTCTGAAAATGTCGAGATTCGTGCCTGAAAAAGTGCATTTGCGACGCACATTACTTTTCTTATTTAATCAAAAGAAAAAAGCAGCTGAAAGTAATTCTTTGCTGATAGAAGCTTACAGTGAGCATGCTCCAATCATAAAATGTGAGTCATGGTTTCGACAATTCAAAAGTGATTTCGATGTGCAAGACAAAAAACGTTCTGGTAGTCCGAAAAAGTTTGAAGATATAAAACTGCAGGAGTTATTGGATGAAGACCCAACTTAAAGTCAAAAACAATTAGCAGAAGCGTTAAATGTAGCCCACTGATTATGAGCAATGGGAAAAATCCAAAAGAAGGGAAACTGGGTGCCACATCAATTGAATAACAGGCAAATGGAAAATGGAGAAATCGTTTGTTAAATGCTGAAAGGTATGATCGGAAGTAATTTCTGCATCGAATAGTGATGGGTGATGAAAAATGGATTTACTTCGAAAACCCTAAGCGCAAAAAATCATGGTCATCACCTGGCGGAGCCATCGACTCCAAGGCCAAATCGTTGTGGTCGCCAAACAATGCTCTGTATTTGATGAGACCAGAATGGCGTGGTGTATTAAGAACTGTTGAAACCTGGTAAAACAGTTAATATTGATCGCAACTGACAAGAAATTATCAATTTGAATCATGCATTGATAGAAAAACGTCCAGAATGGGTCCGAAGACACGGTAAAGTGGTTTTACAGCACGATAACGCGCCGTCTCATACAGCAAAACCGGTCAAGAAAACATCGAATGCACTTGGATGGGACATAATACCGCACTCGCCAATACAAACATAGACTTTGCCCCATCCACCACCTTTTCATATCAATAGGATACGGGCTTGCAGAGCAGCACTTCGCCAATTTCGAAGACGTTAGAAAATGGCTTAATGAATGGTTTTGCTCCAAGGACAAGCAGTTTTTTTGGGATGGCATCCATAAATTACGTGAAAGATGGGCAAGATGTGTAGACTCAAATGGCCAATACTTTCAATAAATAAATTTTTCTATTTTCTTGAAAATTATGTAGTTTTTTACGAAAAAAGTCGCTAATGACTTTCTGGTACACCTGGTAAATTTATTTTCAAAAACCAAGGTTAAAAATATTACTTATAGCCAGGATAATTGGATTGTGAAGCGAAAAGTTATCTATGGTTGCGAATGTCTATACAGATTGATGGACAGACTAAATAGATATCATTAATATTAAAATGATATACACAAAGATGCTAAACTTATAATTGAACATGAAACAACAAATATTGAAATTTTTAACAATACAAATATGGCAAAAGCTGATAAAGAAAGCTATATGAATTCATGAAAAATTATAATAATTAGGTTTAGCTTTTCGCTTACAGATCTCCAGTAATAGTGTTGAATATATTGAACTGAAATGACTTCTTAGAGTTTACATCACATCGGTTTTTTACTTGTTAATAAAAGACAAAAGATATTTTTCAACATACCATTTGCCACTTTCCGCACCAGTTAAAACAAATTGATAAACTGATTGCGTTTTAGATACCAGCTCATCAGACAAAGACTTTTCAATTACGTTAAAAAGTTCCCCAACTTTACTATCACCATGTGAAGCAGCTGCTGAGGAATCCGCCTCTTTTTCTTCAGATGCGCCAGAACCGACCTTTACAGTACTTGTTGTGTCATCAACAAACCCATCTGGCAGTAGTTGACCTTTGAATTTCTCGGGGAGATACTGATCAAAATTAGTAACGCCATTTTGTTTCAAAACATCATCATCGATAAAGAAGTTTCCGGTGATCTTTTTGGGATCTTGGATTAGGATAGCATATGCAGCATCAGCCATTATCTCCGGTTTGCGACTGCTCTCTTCTACACTTTTTCCTTGCAACATTTCAGTTGCTGCTGTATGGACAACTAAAAGAATGTACAAAAATTGATGAATTTAACTCGAATAATTAAAAAAAGTTAACTATGCATATCTAATTTTTGGATTGTTTTTATATACATTCATTTTTATAGTATATGAATAAGCTATTAATCTTAAAAATATTCTTCTGTAATTTAAAACATTAAAAGGGGCCATAACAAACAATATCCTAATTATAAATTTAATAGAAAACGCAATAAATTGCTATAAAGACAGTCAATACTTTGCTTCTCTAACGTATAAATATTTTAATAATATCGGTTTATTTCAAGGACCTTGTGTACATATAAACAGTACAATTACTTAATCGAAATTTTATATTTTAAATCCACATTCACTTTTCAATGCTTGTTAGTAAATAATGTATATCAGCACAAACATAAATAGTTACATAAAGTGACCATGACTACAGTTCCTGAATAGCATCTATGCTATTGAATTAACAATTTAAAATACGCAATCTCAACAAAATAAAATATAATTTTGTTTTAGAAATACAAAATGAAAATAATTATATAATCTATGTCCACACTACCTTTTATCAGCAAATAGATTTTGTAAAGCTTGAGAGTTCATTACTTTTGAAATAATAGTGGCAATAAAGTATTTTTATTATAATTTGATGATATAATGCATATTTGATTTAATTAAAGAAGGAATACGTCTTCTTAACTTCATTATATCTTTTATCTAAATGCTTACAAAATTTTAATACCTATCGCTAACATGATTTTGTATTTAAAAAAAACTCTACGAGTTGTTCGTATTTATTTTATTAATTAACTAGTTTCACCATATGTTAGGCTTTTCAAAAAGGATGACAAGATTTTAAAATATTGCATTACATAAATGAAATTAATATAACTATTGAACCACGGTCACAATATTCAAAACGATAACATAAAGTCTAAAATGAGCGTTTTATAATTAGTCGACAAATTTAATTTAATATTTGAATTTCAATAAAAATATTATTATATTTAATGTATTTGATCGAAGCTCCAAACAATAACGACAGAAGAAAAATAAAAGCCGGAATACTTTGGCAGAGCCCTTGTGAGAGAAACAACTAATATTCATATTCATATATATTCATGATAGAAATGAAAATTGTGAGTTAGTTGTAAAAGTGACTTGTAAATCATTATATTTATACCTGAATAATCAGTCACAAATATTAGAGAATGCTGTATCACTATTACATTAAAATAAAACAATAATATGAATATATGAAATAATTGAATAAATAACTTACGTGTTCTAGGCCATAATGCATTAACTCCAATTCCAAATGGCTTTAGTTCTTCATGCATCCCTAATACACACATAGACATACCATATTTAGCCATCGTATATGCAACATGATTACAAAACCAAATAGGCTTCAAATTTAAAGGTGGTGATATATTTAATATATGTGGATGATGACTCTTTTTTAAAAATGGCAAACATTCTTTCGATCTGAAAAAATATATTGCACCAACAGATTAAATTACTGATGTTCTTGTACATACACCAAAAATGTTCCTCTAGTATTAATGTTATGCATCAAGTCGTATTTTTTCATTTCCGTATCTGCAGTACCTGTTAGAAAAATCGCAGATGCATTATTAATTAATATATCGATACCACCAAATTTATTTACAGCTTCTTCTACTGCAAATCGTATTTGTTTCTCATCTCTTACATCAACAACACAGGGTAGAGCTTTTCCTCCAGCTTCTTCAACTAAATTTATATATATTTTGTAAACATACAAAAATCACAATATTTTTTTGATATAAATTTGACATACTTTCTTGAGCTGCCGTATAAATAGTACCAGCTAGTTTTGGATGTGGTTCAGCGGTTTTCGCGGCTACGACAATATTAGCCCCATCTTTTGCGGCTTTTAGGGCAATTGCTTTTCCTATGCCACGACTAGCGCCAGTAATAAATATTGTAAGGCCAGCTAATTTTCTGTAATTAAACATACTTCAGTTATTATAAAAATGTATTTAAAATTAAAGTAGATTTCTTATAAAGTATTTGAAAAAATTTGATGTTTAAAAACAAATCCATTGACCTACATGCATCTATTATAGAAAAAGAGATTAAACAGTAAACTTTTTTGATCAATATGTATATTATATACCCTGTATTTATCATATTTGCAAATTCTCCGTGAATGTGGAAGAAAACTGATTTTAACAATATTTTCACTGGGTGTATATATACACTTATTGAATGTTAATATGCAATAGAAACTTTGACCCCCCAGGATTATAAATTGTATGTTATGTTCCAAAGTCCAATTCACTCTAATCCAGTTGCAAAACATTTGTACGTGATAATTAACTAAACATAGGTATATTATCGGTTACAAAAATACATTTTTAAAGAAATATTGGTCTTTCATATACCCAACTACAGAAAAAAATATAAAACATGAATTTTTGTAATACGTGTTAAAAATCAAATAAAACAATTCTGATAAATAAACTAAAATATTTTATACAAAAATTGATAAATAGAAACTTTTTTGCACTTCCTTTAAAGAAAATTTAACGAAGGAGTATACCTATTCTGACTAAAGAAAATAAAAATACAATGTTATTTATTTAAAAAAAATATTTATACATTTTTAAGTGAGTTTAAAAGTGCAAATTTTATTAATTATTCATATTTTTATTAAGATTCGTTGTTTCCAACTAACAACTTCACTGTCATGGAATAATAAAAACTAAATAAAAAATGCTTTATTTAAATAGTTTTATTCAATATTTAAAGCAGTTGAAATTTACATAATTTTATTATATAAATGCATGTTCTTGTGTTCATAACTTCCTAATTCTCCAAATACTTTGGATACTTTTCTATATAGCCTTTTTAGATCGTATATGCATGCAAATAATATAAGTAAATATCTAGTTGTGAGCTTAATATACTTATATATTAAACAAAACTATTTACAGAAAATTAAAAACTTATAGTTCTTTTTTTGTTCATTACCATTTCTGTTAATATTTCATTAAAACTGTAGTTTTCTATTTTCGTAATTCTAAATATAGGTTCAAGAAAAAGGATTTAGTGATTGATGATGGTTTAACTTCATACTTGTTATCTACAGAGGCGTCACATGTGGGTTCATAATTTGTCTACCATTTGTACATACTTCTGCGTGAAATGTAAACTGATTTAAACAATATTTTCACTGGGTGTATATATACACTTATTGAATGTTATACAATATACAGTAGAGACTTTGACCACACAGGATAAAAAATTATATATTATATTCCAAAGTCGATACTAATCCAAGGTGCAAAACTATAAGTATTAACTAAATATAGGTATATTATCGGTTACAAAAATAAATTTCGTAAAGAGATGGTAGTCCTCCATATTCTCAATTAAGATATATCTAATATAACCAAAGAAAATAAAAATATACAGTAAGTTATTAAGAATTTATTCGCACATTTTTAAGGGATCTTAGAATTGCAGATTTTATCAATAATTTATAATTTGTTAACAAACATTCTTTTGCTTCCGATTAGTAATTTCAACATTTAGATATGAAACGTTTCGTTCAATGCCATGGGATATTAAGAAATGTTTTATTTAATTTAAATAGTTTTACCTGTATTTAAAACTATTGAAATTTACATAATTTTTTTTTAATATATTGTTTTTTCTAAGCTGCATTTGTATTGTAGGTATGTAAAATAATGTTACAACTTATCTTTCCAGATTTTAAACATTTAAAAAATAATATTACCATTCGCTATAAAATGAAATGGAAATCTTTGTATGGACAATATATTTTCTAACTCCATTACCAAAATAATATTAGAATTTGTTAATGTGGATTAGTAACAGACAATATAATACATTGTATACATTTTACTAAGTAAACAATGTGTACAAAAACATATATATATATATATATATATATATAAACAGTATATTTTAGGTAGGTAAGTAATAAAACAAAGAACCACTTAGAAGATTTTAAAGGTTCAGGAGTGAAACTATTATCATTTACTATAAAAAAAAAAGACAAAAAACTTGGTATGGAAAATATATCTTCTAACATTATAATTTTGTTTCTAAAATAGTATCAGAATATATAAATGTAGATAATAACAAACAATACTACGTGTTGGATACATTTTATTAGGTAAAGAATGTGTACAAGAACATGTATATTTACAATGCACACCATCTGTTATAACTTACTCCTCTGCTCGTTCAATTCTACATAAGCTGTAGGATCGCCCACAAAAAAATCAGGAATGATATTTTTGGAAGTGGGATCGCAAGCATACTGATCTAAATCTGTGATACCATGTTTCTTTAATACTTCATCATCAATAAGAAAGTTACCAGTGATTGTTGTTGGATCTTGTGTTAATACTGCATATGCAGCATCAGCCATTATTTCAGGTTTTCGACTATGCTTCTCCGATGTACCACCCGATAACATTTCAGAAGCAGCAGTATAAATCACTTAAAAAAAGAAATGGTAAGATTTAATAAATAATTGTAAATAAAAATACACTGATGAATTTAAGTAACGATATAATTTTATTTTAATAATTCTATTAAAATGACATTGCAAAAATTTAACCAAGCCTAGTAATAGTTAAGAAAAGTTTATTATTTTAAGACTCAAATACAAATCTGATTTTAAAAAATGTAGTCTTTTTCTATGGTTATGCAAGTAGACAGGCTCATTTCGGAAGGGCGTAAGTATTTAATTCTTTGTTGGTTTGTTCACATGCATAATTAACCGGCAGAAATCAAAGTAACATTTTGAAAATAGTCCAACGTATTATAAGTAAAATAAGCATTTTTGATACGTAGACTTCCGCGGTCGTGGTCCATGCTATCTGCTTCTGGGTTTCCGGGATGGAACCGCGTCACTAGTATATCTGCCGACGTTTCGTACCCATTTGTATGGGAAATCTTCAGGGCTGAACTACTGCACTGAAACTGCAGTAGTTCAGCCCTGAAGATGTCCCATACAAATGGGTACGAAACGTCGGCAGATATACTAGTGACGCGGTTCCATCCCGGAAACCCAGAAGCAGATAGCATTTTTGAATTTATAATTACATTTTAATATATTTGAACAGAAATTCAATCTTTTTACATTCCCTACTTTTTAAACCAACTCTAATAATATTTTAAATTCGACAATTTGTTAACAAGTTGATTTAGATAGTGCTACACTTTGTGGAAGGCCTTCATTGCAATCCTCCTAAAGCAATCTGTTACAATTTAAAATTTGTCCACCATCAGACGGATATCATTTCTGAGAAGCAAGGAAATATTCAAGCCAATTTAACTCACTCGATTTTGAACAAGTTACAGCTTTTATCTGTGATATTGAAAGGTGGTTAAGCTATAGACTAGATCTTGACTTTACAAGCGGCGTCGAATCTATTTGGAAAATACGCCAATGAAAAGAATGTCGTTGGCTTTATATAATTCAAATGTTACTTCGTCTCATTCAGTTGTATTCATTTTTATTTGAAAAGCATCGTCAAACACTGGTTAATTCATCATTGGTTTCAATCTAATATCATCTTCATATGGTGAATTCTTTATTATTTTCAGCGATTTCTTTGCCTCGCGCTGGTAACATAGTGGATATTTCTCGCAAGAAGTATCCACTATTAATAACAATTGTGAAAATCTAAAATTATGAAGTCATTGATTGTAGTTATGTTAAATACATAATTACTTTTGTTTTCAATGTTTCAAGGTGCTTATTAAATACAATTTATATATTTAGATAGTTCCAATGCATATTTCCCTTTACTTCTAGCTTAATGGTATATTCAATTTATACTACATTTTTGCCTATATACTAGCATCCACATTTAGATTAATTAAACGATCTCAATTGTAGAATATCATTATCCATGACTTTCACTTTTTTATATAAATATATGTGTATCTTAAAAAACGCATGATAAATGACAATTTCACATGTTAAAACTATTTTTACTTTAGGAAAAAATTAATTTTATCCGAATAATATCACAAAAAATATTAAACATTGGACTGTCATGTGATCACTATAGTGCATTTAACCAAAAAAAAAAAAGTCATTCTAACATGTTATTTACAATTGAAGTTGATAAATTTATTTATTTAGCTCCGTTTTGCTGTTTCATAAGATAAACAAAAAATGAATTGTTTTTGTTTTTGTTACATCTAAATTCATTATAACTTTCAATCTTAAAATATTATTGACTTCTAAGAAGTACCGAAGAATCGACTTAATGATTTTACTTATGTCAAACATCCTCTGAAAGAGATAGAATTTAAACCACAACCAGTTTGGCTATATGGGAAATGAATCAAGTAAGTTAAAATCTAGTGAATTTTCAATAACGGAAGTAGTAAAAGATGATTTCTGGTACTTTGAAAAGGTAATGCAGATCAAGGAGTTAAACCACATTACTTTCTAGGCAACATGAAGAGCAAAATGAAAATATTCCAACATGATTACAACACAAACTAGAAAATAACATTTCAATGGCTTTATAATGCCTGCATAGTTAATATTATAAGACCGTTCATAACACAATATTTACTAGTTTAATTGAAAATTAATTAATAATGGCTTCAGTAAATTGGAGCAAACTTTGTACATTGTTTGTGGAAATCTTAATACATTCTCCAAAATCTAACTTTATATATGACAGCTATGAAATTACCATATTTTCAAGGATATGCAAAATAAGAATGTTATAAAATATATATTAAATATTGAAAAATACTAGAGTAAAATATATTTATATATTTAATTTTACATTTTCTGCATGTATATATGAAAATTATATGTATATACTTACTGGTTCTTGGCCACAAAGCATTGACGCCTATACCAAATGCTCTGAATTCTTCATGCATACCTAACACACACATTGACATTCCATATTTTGCCATAGTATAAGCTACGTGATTGCTAAACCAATGTGGATGCATATTTAAAGGTGGTGAAATGTTCAATATATGAGGATGACGGCTTTTCTTCAAATATGGGAGACATTCCTTAGTTCTATAAAATACAGCAACCTAATATTTGATTTTTTAATTAATTTATGTTATCTTACACTAGAAATGTACCTCTTGTGTTTATACTATGCATAAGATCAAATCGTTTCATTTCCGTATCTGCTGTGCCAGTCAAAGAAATGGCAGATGCATTATTTATTAATATGTCAATACCACCAAATTTCTTAACTGCAGATTGAACTGCTGCTCTAATTTGTTCTTCATTTCTAATATCGACGACACATGGTAAGGCTTTGCCACCAGCTTTTTCAACTAAAAAAAATATTTATTTCATTATTTCTACTAAAATTGTTGACAAACTAACTTTCTTCGGCTGCTGTGTAAATAGTGCCTGGTAATTTTGGATGTGGTTCAGCTGTTTTTGCTGCAACTACTATATTGGCTCCATCTTTAGCAGCCTTTAAAGCAATGGCTTTGCCTATACCTCGACTAGCACCAGTAATAAATATAGTTAAACCTGCGAGTTTTCTAAGAAAAACAACATAATAAATATTTAATTAAACTGTTAATATATTGCTACAAGAATTGGTTAGTTAATCAAATTAGTAATGGCTTATACATCATTATACAAGAATGTTCATTATAATTCGAATTAGAGGTTAAATAATATTCACACAAGAGATCAATCTAAAAATTCACATACCCTGTATTATTCATTATGTTAAATTAATAAAGGTATACATGTAACTTTAATTTGAAAGAGACCTGTTCTTGTACTTATACGAATTACTATCTATCTATCTCTCCAATATTTAAAAGTTAAATTCTATCTAAAAAAATGAAACAATTAACCTTATGATTACTTGTATTTAAAATCTGTTACAGAAAATATAAACTCTACAATATACATGTACATTGCTTCAAGGTTCAAAAGTCAAAAAGATAATGATTTGCAAATAAATAAAATATAGTTTTAGTTATTAAATATAATATGTTGGTCTAAATTATACACTTGAAAAAAGGTATTTGTAAAGCTATTTGTAAGATACATTCAATCATCAATACAACATTCAGTTATTCATTTATAAGAGCTGTTAAATTATCTTCAATATTCAATAAATCTAAATAGATTACTATACAAATTTAACAAAAAATAAAACTTTTCGTTTTAAAATAATCAAACTCAATTTATATTTTGTGAATCAAAATAATTTCTTAGTTAGTATTGTTTTACAATAGTCCATTATGTGATTATTCAAAATATAAATTGCTTTTTAAGTTAATTTGGTGTGGACTAATAATTTAACAAATAATTTTTTTTTAATAAGCATATTACTAAAGTTGCAACACTCCAGGTGCAACACTGCTTGGTTGTCTGCTGATGATGACAACTTGTCGAAATGCGTCTACAGAATTACGAAAGTTAATGTGGAAAGGGGTTATATATTAACCTTAGCGATTAAGCATATTACTAGTTTTATTCACTTTGGATATATTTTTTTAAAGAGAATAACAATATCTACTTGTCTTTCAGTTCATCGAGTTTCATAAATTTAAATCAATTAAATTATTTTTTATAAAAATGTATTTGTAAATAGTATTACAGACGTTAATTTTAGAGGAATCTTGTGAAAAAATGTTTTAATATATTACTTACATAATAATATAGTTTTAGTAAGTACTCAAATTTATTGAAAAGTATATTTATAAATATGAGAACTTACTGAAGTTCTATCCTTCAATTTATTAAGTAATGCTTATTTGTTTTGTATGTACCTAATCTGATATATAATTTTATTTATACTGGATGATACTATATTATAAGAATGAATATATTGTAGACAATAATTATTTTAATTTTTAATTTCTATCTAGGGTTTATTACTGAATTATAAGAATAAATTTCAATTGTTTAACGTTTAAAATAAATTTATTTTTCCCTTCGCGACACCTAATAACCATTACTCAAATTATAGTGACAACAATCCTAGTTTCAAACACAAAACATAACGTGGGAAGACATTTACTGCAGTTTGGGCAGTGTATTTGAGATGGCGGCACATCATATTAATTTCTGTTTTTATTTCTTCACAATTTATTGTGAACGGATTATAGGAATATATTATTAAAATTAGTAATTTTATTTTAATTTTAAAATATTATCCAATATTAAGAATACATTATTATTTTTAAGAGTGAATAATTTTAATTTAAATTGAGGCGTCATCTAATTATCACTATTTCAAGTTCTGGCGTCATGTTTCAAACCTAACGAAAGCAGAAAGACTGCAAGCTTGGACACAGAAAAAGAGGGTACCACTAATTTTGGTATAATTAAATATATTTATCGTCGGTAAAAATTAAGTGTTTTATTATACAAAACATTTATTTTTAGTGACGACAGATGTATTTTCATAAAACATGAATAAAATTGATATAAATAAATACAAAATTAAATATGCCAATATTTGTTTTTCTTATTTTAAATTATCAAAATTATTTTCCGATATGCACACACTAGGGGGAGAGGGAGCATTTTTAGTTATTTTCTTTACCTCATGTGTCCCAATTTTTGTTGTAGTGTAACCAAGGAATATAATTAACTTAACAAAATATAACCTTAATAGGTACTTCGACCTACAATTTTAAAAATTTAAGCATTTAATTGATAGCTACTTTTTTCGCTGTCGAAATAGTCATGTTTTAATTAATTATCCACAAAAATATATTAAAATACTTTGATATGAATTGTATTAAAAGAATCCTAATTATAAACAATATAAGATATTATTGCATACACAGGAAAGTTCTTCAAACACCGTCAAAAAAAAGTTTGGTCCCACAAACACCTGTAAAAAGTAAAATCGACTCTAGTAAATTACCACCAAAAACACGAATTGATGCTGAAACTATTACTTTGCTTGAAAGGTTATCTTTAGTTGATTGCGCTAATAAAGAAGGCATAGAAACCTTAGAGGCAGCTATAGAATTTGCTGATCAAATACAGCAGGTAGATACTTCCGGCGTAGAACCCTTAGTAACTGTATTAGAAGATAAGTATGTATCTAAGAATTTATATAGTACTAAGTTAATTTAAATATCTTGAAATGTAGACCTTTAGTAGTAAGGAACGACGAAATTACAGAAGGGAATTGTAGAGAAGACATACTAGCCAACAGCTCAGCATTGCAGGACGAATATTTCATTGCCCCACCAGGAAACATACCTTTAGAACCTAGAGAAAACCCTCTACATGAAGAACATAATTAGAGGTACTATTCTTACTATGTTTAAAGGTCTAATATATTCTAAGATTTTTAAAATTTTTCAGATGCACTTTTGTTTAAGAATATATTAGACGTATGTGAAAAACATGGTTTTTTAAAACGAGTGGCTAATATACTAACAATAGGACCAACAGGAGCTTTGCTTGAAGATAATTTAAAAAAAGAATGGTTCTATGCAACATTAGTTAATCGTGATTTTCCAGTATTTCTTAATAATGCTGATTTTGAAGACACATTTTTATATGCAAAAGATATATGTTTAGATAAATTTCCTTTTGGTATTGCAGAAGTTTTACCAAACAAAGTTCCTGATGATGTAAACATGAATAATGAGAATTTACTAGAGTTTGCGAGTAATTTACCAGGTGGTAGTATGTTAAAATGTACTACATTTCTTCCCGCTAATGATGCTGTTAGATTCTTTCAGCAACTACAAAGGCAACGGCGAATGTGGTGGAGAATTGTAAATATTTTACATCATTTTTACTTATTTCTATCTTTTTTTTGCGATTAGTTTTCAGCATTGCCAAGTAGGTATAATCTTTCTGACACACAAGCAGATGGTATAAAACATCAATTTATGGAAATACAAGCGAGCTACCCCTGGGGTGATCAGTCGATAGAATCTATTAAATTTAGTGCCATTGATCATGAGGCAATTGATAAGCAACATTTACAGGTACAAGTTGTTTTCCTTTTTATTTTATAATAAATATGGGAAATCAAATTATATGAGATTATGTTTGTTTCAAAGCATTCTTTAATTTAACACTACTAAATGCTATTTTGATATTGTGTAAGTAACACTTATAGAGTACTGATCAAGGGATATGTAATCCATTAATGCTTAAAATTTAATTTTTTTTGTACGTAAACTTTGTTTAGACAAAATTATAGCTATACCTTTAGTTTTACTATTGAAAATTATTGAAACAAGAGAATGAAAATAATTGAAATTCGTGCATTATTTTATTTTTAAATTATATTTATTCAAAGCATTTTATACAAACTATAGTATTCCTGTCTTTTTTAGTGTAAAGTAGGTCGTAATATAGAACCAGTGTATTATATTACTAACACAATCTCTACTGGAATAATGCTCTTAAATAGCCTTTGTGATGCTTATGAAGAACCGGATTCCAAAGGCAATGGAAGGTTAATGTTTCGATTTCATCGAAAATTGTCACCATACAAAATAAGCTTTGCTTTACCCAGAGTTAACGGTAAAATTGCCTGCTAGCACAATTTCCTAATTTTTAAAAAATATTTAATTTTAGTAAGCTCCATCAACGAAGATCTCATTGAATTAAGCCTGTATTTGTCGAAAAAATTACGAACTAATAATATTTCTTGCCTACTTCTGCCAACTTCATCAAGAAATAATTTGGAATCACAATGGAATCATTATGATCAACTGGGAATCCCGTACAATATTTTTATTAATGAAAACACTTTAAAGAATGGCATTACCCATTTAAGAAGTAGAGATACAACGTTAAAAGTAATATTTTTATTTTGTTACCTTGCAATATATTTACAGTTTTGTTTTGTAGGAACAAGTCCATGTTAGTGATTTGCCAAAATATATACAGCAACTTTTTAGAAATTATTAGTTGATTTTTGAAAATAAATGTCCAGTTTTACTTTTTCTTTTGGTTTTTTTTTAATAAGGAAATATTGTTACGCTGTTAAAGGGAAAAGTATTTTATTTAACGAATATTTTTTTAATAAAAAAGCATGGAAACAAGTGAAATATAATTTTTATAAAATATTTATTAAATGTGTTATATTATTTATTCAAAAAAAAAGAAATTTAATAAGGAAGTAAACATGAAATATGGTTTACAAAATGTGCTCTTCTATCTTGCAGAAGCAATTTACAGCCGCTGATTTATCAGAAATACGAAAAAGAGAATTCTATCTACATGACAGAAAAATTATTCTCTTAGACTTTGCAGATGAAAAAAATTTTTTGACAAACAAAAAAAAATCTCATTTTGCAATGTGAAGTTACAATGTTTTTTTATTATAGTATGTGTTAAAAATATATTACTGAAATTATTTAAATTTTCGATTTGTATATATGATTTGTTATCGAATTATAAAAATAAATTTTAATTTTTCTATAATTTTAAATTATTTGGAGCGCCATCTAAGAACCATTGTACAAACATCTGTATTCTAGTTTCAAACCTAAGGCATGTAATACTGTAAGATTCCTGTGAAAGTTTAAATTTTTTATCAAAAATGATCGCAACATAATATTTTTTACGGCATTTTATTGTAAGCATTTATTACAATATAGTTTAATTACGTTTCTATGCGTTTTAAATGTTGGATATGATTATTATTATTAATATTGTTATCGATGAAGGCTAAAGAAATAACGAAGACACTGTGTGTGTGTGTGTGTGAAGAAATGTGGATGTAATTTTATATATTTATTGTTGTTAATGTCCTAACTTAATAGACTTTAAAATAAACTCTTTAACAATATTTGCAGTTTTGCTGTGATTTATTCTATTAAGTTGTGAGATTATATTTATATTATGTCGCTTTTTTCTTTAGAATATCTTTTATTATGCTACACGTTAAGAACACTACAGAAAATAATTATTTTAATTTGTATAGACCTTTTATTGGAGATCTAGATATTAGAACGAAGACGAATTTTTTTTTGCCAGAAACTATAGCGGAGAATAAGTTTCTTTGCTAGAAATTGCTATGGGGGGCAAATTTTTTTAATAGAAAAAGCAGGGAAGACAAAATTTTAAGAAATAATTCTCATTGTTTTTTACAATTACTTTTATGATACTACGTATTAAAAATATATGGCAGACAATAATTGTTTTAATTTTTAATTTCTTTCTATGATTTAATTCTGAATTATAAGATTAAATTACAATTTTCTAATATTTAGAAAATTAGTTTTTCCAGTTGTGACATTTAAGAATTATTTTATTATATAAATTTCTTATGTATCAATTCTAGTTTCGAAATAGAAAACAGATTATTGTAAAAAGACACCGACTATAATTTATACATTTTGTCTGAGAGGGTACCACATAATAAATATTAATTTGTCCCTCCTACTTTTGTGTATAATTTTGTAAATGGGTTATAAGGATATATTATGAAAATTAATAATTTTAACTTTTAAGCTATATCTGGAAAATATTGACTAAGAATAAATTATAATTTTGAAGTGTGATTAATTTTCATGAAAATTTTGTTGTTATTTATACTAAAATAGAAAGGTAACAATAGAATTTTGATTACTCTGCTAGACAAAAAACCCAGAAAGTATTATCATTGCATTGATTAAATCGGTGTTACATTAAGCATACTGCGGGTACACAATGGCATACACTTCCTTATGAAATAAATTTATTCCACATGTATTTTTATATTGCATTTAGTTTGATAAAGGAGTATTCATTTATTTTATAGAAAGATCAGTCTACAAATTATAAAGAATTCATATCCCATCCTAGGATGTTAGCTAGCCTTTAACAAAGAAAATTTATAATCTTATATGTAAAACATTACTACTAAAGTACTATTCAAATCTAATTTAAATATTTGAAAATGAATTTTTCATTTAACATTGCTTTACAGTTGTGTACGAATGATTATTCAAAATATTAATTTTTAAATTAATTTAAATTGACTAGTATATATAATTAAATATTTCAGATCATTTTTAATATTTTGAATTCTGAAGCCGAAGTTTCTCTTTAAAAACATGCTAATTATTTAATAAGTTTGTACATGCTTGAAAGCATTAACAATCTTCACATACTATCAATTATTTTAAATTCAGTTAAGTAAACTATGTTACCTATCAAATATTTTGAATATATACCTCTGATAACTTTACTCTCTTTCCTTGAACATAATGTATAACAAATTATTAACTTTCTGCTAAAATCAAATAGTACAATAGAGTACATAGCCTTTCGGGTTTCATTAATTTTATTAGGCCTATATTACTGAGTCGTTTGTAGATTATTTAGGTGTATTTTATAGCATTTGGATGTAATACTTTGACTATTTCTACCATTTCGAAATATGCTCCCAAGTACAATAAATGTTCCATTCCTTAAAAATTAAGAAATACAGAATCAATTTATGATAAATTTATTCAAAGTTCCTTAAGTTTAAGGTTATTTTTAAATGGAAGTGTTAATGACTAAGTGTTATTTTGTATCTATTGTCAGTAAAATTTATATTGGGTAATACACTTCTTTAAGGTTATTGAAGCCACTGATAGAATTAAGAGTACATGGTGTAAATGCAGTAAATATTAATATACTGGAAGTCTGTTCTTTTTTAGTTTTAATTTATTAAAATTATTGTCAATTATAAGTGCATTAATGGTGAAACGAAAACTACCACATATGAAATGTAAATTCTTCTGCAAATATTAAGAAATTAGAATTTTTTGTAAGATGTTTTTATCACATAGTATAATAAAAGATTTTATAAAAGAAAAATAATTAATTTAAAAGAAAAAGAAAACTTTATTGATGTGCCCTCTTTGGTATAATATATGAACTTTCATTTGTATTTTTCACACGGAAGGACCACGTTTTTTGTTTCAAGCTTAAATTTGTTCAGACGAAACTGGCGGGAGTTCATACATTGTATAAGAGAGGGCGCCACAAATTTTCCTTTTTTTTTTTTTTCTTTTAAATTGGTTATTAATATTTTTCTTTATAAGACAGTTAAGAATATACTACAGAAAATATTTTTTTAATTTATATTTATTTCTTAATTATGGGAATAAATTCTAATTTTTTAATATTTGTAAAAGAATTTATGTTCAATCTGTCAGCTTCCATTTTATCAATGATGCCTTTATAATGAAGTGTAATTATAATAATTTAAAACTAAAAAACTAATTTCTACTGTACTTATATTTATTGTCTTTGGACCATGTGATCTTTCAACTTTATCTATCGATGGTTTTAATAATCTTAAAGAAGTACGTTACCCAATATAAATTTTGTTGGCAATAGATATTTCAAAACAACTCAGTAATTAACACTCTTCAAAAAATAAAACGAAAACCTTAGGGTTAAGGAATTTTGTGTAAGTAAATCATAAATATTAAATATAATTTATTTTTGTATAATCAAATTATATCTCTTATTTAATAGCTACAATTACATGTGTCTGATTTATCTCTGAATAAATTTTTTTTAAATTCTTGTTGTATTAAATAAGATTACATTTTAAGGAAATGATACCTATGTTTTAATATGCAGTTTGTTAGGACACACTTATATACTTTAATTTATTTAAACAAACATTTTTCTAATGTTTGCCAACGATTCCCGAAAATGTGATAATAATATTAGGAAATATTTCTATCAGAGATAGTATGTAGAAATGTTACTAAAATGACATAAATGCACTAGAGTTTAGAGTTTCGTCTGTTATATTGGGTTATCAGAAAAGTCATAACATATTTTTTCTATTAGCATTTGCTTGTAGTACACTTGGACCGCATATCGTGTATTTTTATTTTACTTTTATATCAATCGAGATGAAGATACGTTAAGTGAAACCAGCACAAAATACTATACGAGGGAGCGTTTTTATATTCGCGGAATGAGCGGGTTCTAGAGGGGTGAGTAGGCGCATTGGGGGCGTGGCCTGTGCAGCGACTCATGATTAGTATAAATACGAAGTTTCGTTGTTATTAGACAGTTAGTCTTTGAGCTATCGTCAACCAAGTAACATAATCAGGAGTGAAAAGTGAAATATGGAAAAAATCGAATATCGTGCCGTTATAAAGTTCCTTACCAGGCAAGGAAAATCAGTCGCGACCATAATGAATGAGATGTCATTGGTTTACGGCGACTCTTGCCCAGGAAAAACCATGGTGTACAAGTGGCATAGATTATTTACACAAGGAAGGGAATCCCTTGAAGACGACCCGAGGCCCGGGCAGGAGCATTGAGGTGACCACGCCACCACTTATCCAAAAAGTTGAACAAATTGTACTCGAAGATGCTCGACTAAAGAAGAAACAACTCGCAGAAATGGTTGGAGTATCCGATACAACAATTTTTAAAATCCTACACGATCATCTCGGCATGTCTAAGGTCAGCGCAAGATGGGTGCCGAGAATGCTCACGCCGCCGCAAAAGCAACAGCGCGTAGAGTGTTCGCGTGCATTTTTGGACCTCTGTAATGAAGACAAGGATGGTGTATTGAGTGGAATTGTTACTGGAGACGAAACTTGGGTTCATCATTATGAACCTGAGTCCAAACAAGGTTCCATGCAGTGGCATAAAAAGGGCACAGCACCTCCCAAGAAATTTAAAGTGTCACAATCAGCTGGGAAACTCATGGCAACGGTACTTTGGGACTAGGAAGGAATATTATTGATTGATTATAAAGATAAAGGTGTTTCTATAATCGGAGAATATTACGCTTCAATATTAGAGCGACTAAAAGAAGCCATTAAAGAGAAAAGACGGGAAAAATTGACAAAAGGTGTTCTGCTTTTGCACGACAACGCGCCCGTCCACAAGAGCCGCGTTGCGTTAGCTGCCCTGCATAAGGTGGGTTTCGAAATTGTGAATCACCCACCCTACAGCCCAAACCTGGCCCCGAGTGATTATTACCTGTTTCCGAAAATGAAAAAAGAGCTGCGGGGTAAAAAATTTACTGCTGATGATGAAGTCAAGGAGGCAGTTTCGGCGTATTTTGCAGATAAAGAGAAATCATTTTTTTATGAGGGTATAAATAAATTAATTGAAAGATGTGAAAAATGTATCCGTCTTGCAGGTGAATATATTGAAAAAGAAAAATAATTTGGTTTTTTTATTTCCACCCCTTGTCCCCCATTCCGCGAATATAAAAACGCTCCCTCGTACATGTGTCCGATTTATCTCTGAATAAATTTTTTTAAAATTCTTGTTATATTAAATAAGATTACATTTTAAGGAAATGATACCTATGTTTTAATATGCAGTTTGTTAGGACACACTTATATACTTTAATTTATTTAAACAAACATTTTTCTAATGTTTTTGCCAACGATTCCCAAAAATGTGATAATAATATTAGGAAATATTTCTATCAGAGATAGTATGTAGAAATGTTACTAAAATGACATAAATGCACTAGAGTTTAGAGTTTCGTCTGTTATATTGGGTTATCAGAAAAGTCATAACATATTTTTTCTATTAGCATTTGCTTGTAGTACACTTGGACCGCATATCGTCTATTTTTATTTTACTTTAAGTGAAACCAGCATAAAATACTATATGTTCTTCAAAGGTCATTTATTAATACAAATAAAGAGGAATCAATTGTATATTGCCCGCTTTTCTCGATAACCTTTTGTCTTCTTTCTGTGAACTTTATAATTTCTTGTTCACATCGATGTTTATCGGCTAGTAACTTCACAAAGTGCTGATTCAATATTGAAGCAGCCTCTTCTGAGTCCAGCGTTACACCATGCAAAGAGTTTGGAAGAGAACGAAGGAAGTGGAAGTCTGAAGCCGCAAGATCCGACAAGTATGGTGGATGTGGAAACACATCGCATTCAAAGATCAATTGATTTTTGACGGGTGATTAAACTTGTGCGTAGTCTCGCGTTATGATCACGAAGATATTTGGGCGTTTCTGAGTGATGGATTCGCTAGAATGCTGCCAATTGCCGACAGTGAATTAATTGTTTCCTTCCTCGCTAAAAGCTCGAAAAACACGGCACCTTTAAAATCTGATCTTCCTTTGACGAATATCTGTTTTCAATGGCGTTTGAAGCGAGTCTTCAATTCGAAACCAAATTCGTTTTCGTACCATTGTGTAATTTTATTATTAGGAAACGAATATTACAAAACGTGTGTTTAACTTCTGCGATTAATCCTTGTAAATGAATTGAATGCTTAATCTTTACAAATATGTGATTCCATTAAAGGGATTTACGAAATTTATTGCAAATTTATGTCATATAAAATGAGAGTATGGAACAAAACACATTTTGTGAACAAACAAGTGAAAATTTGAGATATTTGACAGCAAGCGTTGGGTATTTATCGGTTTACATGAAGAAATGATAAATACAAAGGGTATTAGGAATGTTTTGCAATGAATTGTAGGAAGCTGCTTGTTGCTGCATGTTGAGACATGTTCATACGTGCTTAGTAGCCGCCGCGCCATGTCGATGGGCTCAGTTATTCATTAGCAGTGAGAGTGTAAAGTGCTTGCGATGGCATCGTGGTCACGAAATTAGTTAAGGGCAGTTTTGCGTTATAATTTCGTGCGCGATTTAATTATAGACCAGTGCTTCGAAGAAATGACTCTTGCACTAGGTGATGTTTGTCCACATCGCACAACGATATTCAGGTGGTATAGAGAATTACAAAGGGGAAATTTAATTGTGGAGGATGCTGAGAGGCCGGCAAGGCCACGGACATCTGTTACGGAGGAAAATGCTTGGCGAGGACAGGCGAGTGACCTACCAGCAGATAGAGGGTACTTCAGGCCTAAATGCACCAGCAAATCGTTCGATTCTGCATGATCATTTGCACGTGAAGAAACTTTGTTCTCTGTGGGTGCCGCATCGACTGACTGAAGAGCAGATGAAACGATGCGTGACTTGGTGCCGGGAGATGCTAAAAAAGTTTAATAAGGGACAATCTCGGTATGTGAATAACATCGTGACAGGTTACGAGATTTGGCTGTACTATTACGATGTGCCGACCAAATTTCAAAACAAAGTTGGGTCTTTGATGATGAGGACACAACCGTAGTTGTTAGAAAATCCCGATCTGTAAAGAAGAAAATGATAGCTGTATTTTTCAAATCGAGTGGAATTGTGGAACGCGTCGTTTTGGACACACAGAAGACAGTCACAGCTAAGTGGTATACTGAACAGTGCCTGCTTAAAGTCATTGGATCTATGAAGAACCTGCGGCCAAAGTCAAGAATGGACACCTGGTTCCTCCATCACGATAATGATCCAGCTCACCTCGCCAAAGCCTGTACCGAATATTTGACCACGACAGGATTGAAACTTCTCGAGCACCCTCCTTACAGTCCAAATCTTGCTTCCTGTGACTTTGTACTGTTTCCGCATGTGAAAATGAACAACGAGTGTGCTTTACTCCCTAGTGAAACTTGGCAGAACTGGTTTAAAGATTGGTTTCGGAGGATGGAGAGGTGTATTGAGTGTAGAGGAAATTACTACTTTCCTAGTACCCTTTGTATAAAATAAGGTATGGAGGAGAAACAGAAAATTATTCCGGAGTGAGGTGAAGTAGTGTCAAAGCAATTATCTTAGGAATAATAGAAAAACATATTTTGACCATAGGAATACAGCTAACAAGACCGTAACGCTAAGTATACTGTTGAAATTATAAAGCAATTTTTGACACAAAAATATGGTGAGGTAATTTGAAAGTTAATGGTCGGCCATTTTAAAGGACATTATAAGGTGACAGAGTTGTCGTGTGGACAAGGAAGTGCATAAATACGCATTGAATAAATTTAAATAAATTTATAAATTATTTTATTACTGTATTTTGGCCTATTACTTTGAAATATGTACAATAAATATTTTGAAATCATTTTTCTTTGTTGTTTACAACAGACGGTGTATTTCGAAACCACCTTAAACTCTCACATTTAATATTCCAATGTTGTATTTAAGTGAATTTCGGGCACATTATGTTGCCTTTTTAATATAACCACTTTAGACAAACTTGATATTTTACGCAATTAAACGAGTTTATAAATTCTACCTAGTTTCAATTGACGTAATAGCATTGAAGAACACGCGAATGAGACAAAAAAACTGGTCCGTCAATATCAAACATTATAATCCTAAATTAATAGTTCCAAAGTAGCACTAACAGGTTTTGGCATTGAGCGTTATTATGTTTGTATAAAATATACTGCGTATTACATGTTATATACGTATATTTCTTATAAATGTCACGTTATTAAACTATTTTAATCTATGTATATACCGGATGTCCCATGATATGATGGCCGCAGTTGAAGTTGTGTTGCTGAAGCAATTACAAGTTAAAATGTCTAATGAACATATGCTCAAAACTCTATCGTAACTGAGCTATAAGCATTTGTAGTTTTACATAATTCTACTAATGTACGAGGGAGCGTTTTTATATTCGCGGAATGGGGGACAAGGGGTGGAAATAAAAAAACCAAATTATTTTTCTTTTTCAATATATTCACCTGCAAGACGGATACATTTTTCACATCTTTCAATTAATTTATTTATACCCTCATAAAAAAATTATTTCTCTTTATCTGCAAAATACGCCGAAACTGCCTCCTTGACTTCATCATCGGCAGTAAATTTTTTACCCCGCAGCTCTTTTTTCATTTTCGGAAACAGGTAATAATCACTCGGGGCCAGGTCTGGGCTGTAGGGTGGGTGATTCACAATTTCGAAGCCCACCTTATGCAGGGCAGCTAACGCAACGCGGCTCTTGTGGACGGGCGCGTTGTCGTGCAAAAGCAGAACACCTTTTGTCAATTTTCCCCGTCTTTTCTCTTTAATGGCTTCTTTTAGTCGCTTTAATATTGAAGCGTAATATTCTCCGGTTATAGAAACACCTTTATCTTTATAATCAATCAACAATATTCCTTCCGAGTCCCAAAATACCGTTGCCATGAGTTTCCCAGCTGATTGTGACACTTTAAATTTCTTGGGAGGTGCTGTGCCCTTTTTATGCCACTGTATGGAGTCTTGTTTGGACTCAGGTTCATAATGATGAACCCAAGTTTCGTCTCCAGTAACAATTCCACTCAATACACCATCCTTGTCTTCATTACAGGGGTCCAAAAATGCACGCGAACACTCTAGGCGTTGTTGTTTTTGCGGCGGCGTGAGCATTCTCGGCACCCATCTTGCGCTGACCTTAGACATGCCGAGATGATCGTGTAGGATTTTAAAAATTGTTGTATTGGATACTCCAACTATTTCTGCGAGTTGTTTCTTCTTTAGTCGAGCATCTTCGAGTACAATTTGTTCAACTTTTTGGATAAGTGCTGGCGTGGTCACCTCAATGCTCCTGCCCGGCCTCGGGTCGTCTTCAAGGGATTCCCTTCTTTGTTTAAATAAACTATGCCACTTGTACACCATGGTTTTTCCTGGACAAGAGTCGCCGTAAACCAATGACATCTCATTCATTATGGTCGCGACTGATTTTCCTTGCCTGGTAAGGAACTTTATAACGGCACGATATTCGATTTTGTCCATATTTCACTTTTCACTCCTGATTATGTTACTTGGTTGACGATGGCTCAAAGACTAACAGTCTAATAACAATGAAACTTCGTATTTATACTAATCATGAGTCGCTGCAAAGGCCACGCCCCCAATGCGCCTACTCACCCCTCTACAACCCGCTCATTCCGCGAATATAGAAACGCTCCCTCGTAGGTGTTATGTACCGCTCCAAAAACAATCTCAATGAAAATAATTCATCAACATCGCCTTATTGAATTACGGGGTGTTTCAAAAAGAATATACGTATTTCGAATACATATATTTATTAAATTTTAAGACATACGAGCATGAAACTTTACACACATATTTACGAACCTCTCACGTTCAGATTACAGATGTTCAACATGCCCTCCATCAGCGACAAGAACAATATCACATCGATACTCAAATTTCTCCCATACTCGAGCAAGCATGTCCTTCGTCACTGATGTTATGCCAGTACGGATCCGGTTCTTAAACTATTCCAGGTTCTGTGGGAGTGGTGGTACATTACAAAAACGTTGTCTTTAACGAAACCCCACTGGACACACATTGATTTTAGGCGAATCTCGTACATGGCTGCATGTGGATTCTGTAGACCTCAAATTCAAATATTGTGTTTGGTTACCTAACTACTAACATGGAAAGTCAATAGCGTCATGAATCTCGTTAGAAAATGCCACACGTTTCCGTTTGACATCAGGACGCAGAGCTTGTAACAACTGTAACTTGTACGGCTTCATAATCAACCGACGTCTCAAAACAAATTGTTGTTATAGGCAGTTGTAACTCCCGATTGGTACGACGAGTTGATTTTGAAGGATTACGTTGGAAAGCAGTTTGAATTCGTACAACATTTTCTTCAGAAACACGAGGGCGGCCAGCACTCTTTCCTTTACATACACATCTTGTATCTATAAACTGTCGATACCATCTGCGAATGTTCCACCCATTCGGAGGAGCAATTTGGTAGCTCAACCTGAAACATCTTTGCACTGTAATCACGGAATTCCACTTCGCAAACTCGAGAAGACAAAATGATTTCTGTTGAGGAGTAGCCATTTTAAACATACGACGGTTACCAAGAAAAACAGAAGAGAACTGACATCTAGCGGCTATTAAATAAACTAGACTTGTATTCGTTTCTCCAATAGCCGAGCCGAGGCGCAGCGATCGATAGTTTGGACAAAGTAATACTTTGTAATACGTATATTCCTTTTGAAACACGCTTTAATTGCCTAAAATGTCCACTCACTTGCCGTGTACATAGTTTAGCTGTAATTGAAGGGGTAGCTCTGTTAACAGTCTTAGAATCAGCTCGAATAGCATCTGCGACATCCATAATTCTAGCAAGTTGTTCTCTGTTTTCAAGTATAGACTTGGTAACAATCTTGATCTAGATACTTTGGAACTATTTCAGCGGTGTATGTACATGTGTGCTACGAGATGGAAGATGGCTTTAATATGAAACAAGTTCCAGACGCTATAGCACTGGCTAGTGGCAAGAGGGAAGCTTGTATTGGATAATTCCAAGTGCCGATGATGAAAATGACGCCGTACGGATCGTTGTATATTTTTGTAGAATCGAAAGGAAAAATGATTTTTCTCTGAATATTTTCAGGTCTAATCACCCGTTTGAAATTCTCCATTACATCTCTGATATGGTTTTTGATAAAATCAATTTTGAATAAGTAAGTTTCCTGTTTTGGCCGCCCCAAATCTTTGCCTAAAGCTTTTACCATCGCTTCCCCTGTTTCCGTATACATTTTTTGGAGTTGTTTCAGCATTGAAGAACACGCAAATGAGACAAAAAACTGGTCTGTCAATATCAAACATTATAATCCTAAATTAATAGTTCCAAAGTAGCACTAACAGGTTTTAGCATTAAGCTTTGTTATGTTTGTATAAAATATACTGCGTATTACATGTTATTTATTGTTATTAAACTATTTTAATCTATATACCTGATGTCCCATGATATGATTGCAACAGCTAAGGATGTGTTGCTGAAGCAATTACAAGTTAAAATGTCTAATGAACACATGCCCAAAACTCTATCGTAACTGAACTATAAGCATTTGTAGTTTTACATAATTTTACTAATATAGGTGTTATGTACCGCTCCAAAAATAATCACAATGAAAATCATTCATTATCATCACCGCCTTATTGAATTAGCTCCCTGAAATGCCCACCCACTGGCTGTGTACATAGACATCCATAATTCTAACAAGTTGTTCTCTGTTTTCAAGTTATGTTGCACAAACCAAATTTTTCAGCCTTCCTCATAAAAAATAATTTAGGGGATTTCAGTCTGGTGACCTTTGCGACTAAGGATTTGATTGACTTGATTAAGAATATCTGTTAATCAATTAAGGTTAATATAGCCCTTTTCCACTATAATTTTCGTATTCTGTATAGTAGATAATTAATCACATTAATAATTAATAACTGTGATTAACTATCACAGAAGTATACGGTATATAGAATATGAAAATTACACTGCACAACAATTTCAAATATATCATCAGTTTTTTTGTAACAGCTCTTGTTTACGAGATATAGCTTTCACGAAAAAATCGCTGTGTTAGTGTGTTAATTTGCTTGTAATTAAGAAAATATTAAGTTTTCTTAATATAATTTGATATGGCATCGCCAAGGAGAGTTTGTATCAATGATCCAAATCCTTTTTGTTTCATTTGCGAAGAGTACATATTTAAAGAATACCGTTTGAATATGACAGCGTTCGTGATTGAGGCTTACAAAAATTACTTTGGTCACACACTGGAAATGAAAGACAAGCCTTTGATTCCGCAAAAGAATGTATACAAAACGTGCGTTGAGTTTCTACGTTTGTGAACAAATAAGAAAAGGAATAGCTTTAGGTATGAAACCGCTATGATCTGGACTGAACCCTTGAACCACCACGACGACTGTTATTTTTGTTTGGTGAACATAACTGGCATTAACCGAAAAAATCGAGCCAAATGGGAACATCCTTCCATACAGTCGGTACATACGTGTTTTGAGTCCTAAAATATCACTTGAACCTCAAGCTGATGCTTCACAGGAGGAGCATTTTTTTCCAAAACTGAGTGCAGAAAAGATAAAAGCGGGAATTTTTGACGGGCCACAAATAAGATCATTAATAGAAGACTCAAATTTTACGGACACTGTCTGATTGAGAAAACGGTATGGAATGAGTTTGTTGGCTTGTTAAAAATTTTAATAAGAAAAGTTCTGAATTTTCTCAACACGTCGAATAACTGATGAGTCACTTTCAAGGGCTTGGATGTAACATGAGCATCAAGTTACACTTTCTTCACAACCACCTGGACTATTTTCTCGCCAATCTTGGGGACCTAAGTGAAGAACAGGGCGAGCGATTCCACCAGGACTTCCGTACCATGGAGGAACGCTGTCCGGGCTACTGGAACGCATACATGATGGCTGACTATTCAGAATAGCTCTCTGCCTTCAGCTTTAGCAAGAAAATCATATAAGAGAAAGTTTTTTTCATTATAAGAATTAAATAAACTAGAATTATCTCTAAATTTATAGAGCTTTATTATAAAAAAACACCCGTGTCATATCTTTTTAACTAGAGCTGATACAGAAATTTCAATCATGGAATTGAAATCGTCATCAAAAATTGGCCTAATATCATGTAACATAACCCAATCATCAGAAATGTGCAGTGTAATAATAATTGGAACCCTGAGAAAGTTGCTTGCTTGGTCATTCATTTCTAGATTTATTTTTTAGGTTAAAGTAGTTTATGTATGATTTGAATTGTTACAGTTTTATCTTGCCAAGTGTTTGACAAATTTCAATTTGACAATCAGGCATGTCAACACAAAATTGTAGAATTGTCACCAGTTTAAGAAGGAACTCTTTAATTATTAATAGTTACTCACTATATTTTTCTACGATGTTTGTTTGAATCATTAATAGACACTCGTAACGATATTAAAATAATCATTAAAATTTTGAATATTGCGTTTCAATAATTAAAGTTATCCTATTAGTAAATGGTATGCGTGGTTTGTTCAAAAGAAAAGGTGTATTTTGAATTTTTTTGAAAAGTATTCATTTATTCATCAATATCCATTTTGTCCCCTTCAAAGTAATCCCCGTCAGATATAATGCACTTTTGCCAGCGCTTCTTCCAATCCTCGAAGCACTTCTGAAATGCGCTTTTTTTAAATTGGTGAATAAGGTGGTTGAGGCATGATTAGGGTGTTGTTTTTTGCCAAAAAATCACGAACAAGCATTAATGTGTGAGCTTGTGCATTATCGTGATGCACAATCCATGATTTTTTTTCCACGATTCCGATCGTTTGAGCCGTATTGCTTCACACAAACGTTGCATAACTTCCTTGTAGTATTCCTTATTAACCCCACGACCCATTGGCAAGAACTGGTGATGCACCACGCCATTATAATCGAAGAAAATAGTGAGCAAAACCTTCACATTTGATCGAACTTGGCGTGCATTTTCTCGGCCTTCTGTAAATCGCTTGTACCACTTATAAACACTTTTTTGAGACAAAGTGGACTCGCCGAATGCCACAGTCAACATTTTAAGTGCCTTGGAGCACTTTATTCCATTTTTAACACAAAATTTAATACATATTCTTTGATCCATTTTTTTCGAAAGTCAAAAATCGAAGAACACACACAAACGTGACTAAGCTTTTCAGTTGTCAACAACAAACTACTAATCCAAATTGGCTGATAATGCCAACATATGACTAACGCATGTGTACCAACATAACAAAAAAAATTTCGATAATCGAATCTACACAGCGCGCGAAAATTCAAAACTCACCTTTCCTTTTGAACAAACCACGTACAAATAATAATAATTTGGCAACACTGAGAAGCTTGCTTGCTTTGTCATTAATTTTGAAATTCATTTTATAAGTTAAAATAGTTTATGTACCATCGGAATTGTTAAAGTTTTATTTCGTCAAGTACTTGACATATTTGAATTTTACAATCAGGGATGCCAACAAAAAATTATAGAATAAGTTTAAGAAGAACCCTTTTAATTATTAATAGTCACTCGCTATATCTATCTACAATGTTTTAATATTTTACTACAGTAAAACCTGTGTTAACGGCCACCTGACTAAAGCGGCCACCTGACTGAAGCGGCCACCTGAGTTTCCCCGAATCGACTATAAGGAAATTCCCATACACAAATACCCGTTAAATATGGCCACCTTTGTAAAACGGCCGCGGCCAAATAACCCAAACTTTTACGGCCTATTTTCATGGAAATTTACCTGCCAATGTCGGCCGGACTATTTATGACATGTATATCTTTATTGACGGAAATACCTAATACAAATTGTCGGGGTTTCCCGGGGTTTCCTATTACCTGGTAGTAATTCACCCTTTTCGATTTAAACTTTATTATTCTAAAGGAAACAATTCAGTTTAAAGTTGTCTCCGTATTCGAAAGGTTCTTAATTAAGTATGTCGCAAAAAAGAAAACGTTTGTCGCTAAAAGACAAAATAAATATAATCGCGGAAAGTGAAAAGTATGCGTTAAGTTCGCGAAAGTTGGCCGAAAAATATGGGGTTGGAAAAACACAAATTAACGATATTATGAAAAATAAAGGTGAATTAAAAAAGATGGTCGAGGAAGGTGTTAACATGGAGCTAAAACGAAAATTTCCGAAGTCGGAAGAATTGGCGGTGGATCAAGTCGTCTACAATTGGTTTTGCAAAGCCAGAAATAAAGCAATTCCAATATCTGGGCCGCTACTTAAACAAAAAGCACTGGAGACAGCAAGCAGTTTAAAGATGGAAAATTTCGCAGCATCTAATGGATGGTTGGAAAGTTTCTGTCGGCGACACAGTATAACTTTTAAATCAATTTGTGGTGATTCCGCAGAGGTTAATTTGGACGATATAAAAGACTGGAAAACCAAGTTACCGTTGATTTTAATAAATTATTCTCCTCGAGATGTGTTTAATGCCGACGAAACAGGTCTTTATTACCGCGCTATGCCAAATAAGACATTTGCATTAAAAAGTGAGAATTGTGCAGGGAAGAAGGCAGCAAAACAACATTTGACTGTTTTACTATGTGCAAATATGGAAGATGAGAAGGAAGATCCATTAATAATTGGAAAAAGTAAAAATCCTCGCTGTTTTAAGGGTAGTCATGTGGACAAATTACCCTTACAATGGGTTTCTAACAAAAAGGCATGGATGACAACGGAAATTATGACAAGATGGCTGCATAAATTTGACAATAAAATGAAAAATCAAAATAGAAAATTGCTTCTTTTCTTGGATAATGCCACTTCACATTTTAAAGTTCCATTAGAAAATGTTAAACTAGTCTTCCTGCCGCCAAACACCACTTCGTATTGTCAGCCCTTGGATCAAGGAATAATTCAGAATTTCAAATTGATTTACCGAAATTTTTTGATTAAAAAGCTTCTAACGTTTATTGACAATGAATGTGATTTTGAAATTTTTGAAAAAAACATAAATTTAGCCAATGCACTTGTACGGAT